>VZQC01004008.1:2224148-2386560 GCA_009823505.1 Rhizomys pruinosus
CAAAAAGACCAAACACACACACACATACACACACACACACACACACACACACAAAACAACAAAAAAAACAAAAAAAAAAAAAAAACAAAAAAAAAAAACAAAACAAAACAAAAAACAACAACAACAACAACAAAAAAAAAAACAGTTGGTTAAAGACAGTTGGTTAACCAGTGGATTTTCCAGAGCTATACTTTAGCAGCCAGACTCTGAGGGAAACTGAGGATGTGCTTATATTTGAAGGTGGGGAGATGTGATTTGGGATCAGCAGGGCTCCTGGGAGCCTCTCAGTGCTCTCTTTTCTGATCTTAAGAGTAGTTACATGCTGCTGTCCTTTTCATTGTGAATGACTGATCTTATACATTCAATTGTTTGCTTTTCTGTGATATATGTAAGGTCATAGCCCACCTAAATCAGGGATTCCAGGAAGCCAACTGAGGCAGAAGTTCCAAGAAAGTTGCTGCAACATCCTGCAATCATGCCTCACCTGATGCCTGCACGAGCTTCAGCTTCCCTTGAGATGCCCCTCCCGATACCAGCCGCAGACCCACCTATGCCCATTCCCCATCTCCTTGCCCCAACTCCCTTGTAAACTCACTCCCTTGTGTGCTTGGGTGTAAAACTGCCATTCTGGGGACATTCCAACACTGGTCATCCTAATCCTCGCACAGGCAGGCCAGCCGCCACACCTAAAATAAACCTGACTTCCTTTTTCATCAGAGTCCTGACATTTTCTCCTTTTGGCACTTGGGGTCTCCCCTCAAAATGAACCTAATAATATATGCTACAGATGTTTTAAAATCAATTTTTAAAAATAGAGGAGTTGGTCTATATGAAATTGTTTTATTTCTGAGGTTTGGCTCTGGCTCTCAAGTATCACAAGTCCACCAAATTTAAAGTTCTTGGGAAAGGATCCATGTCTGATCTGTGCTCAGATCCTGACTCCGGGTTTCCAAGGAGCTCTGCTAACTGGGCATAGGACTTCACAGACTGAGGGGAAATACTATGGAACAGACAATGCGTTGCTGGAAAATATTGTCCTTACAAAAACCTGGTTTTAAAGCCCAACTCCTTTGGTCAATTGAGTTCTTCTTTTCAGGAAATAGCAAATAACAAAATAGAGTTGTCTATCAAAAGAAAGAGCTGGAGAGTTGTCTGCGTTCATCATTTACATGGGATGCTCTCTGAGAATCACAACTGGCTCTCACACTCATTGCTGGAAAAGTAGTTAATCAAATAGCCTTTGGGATAATGAAACACTTAGGATTTTCTCTATTTTTGTTATGCTTGAAATTCTAAAATAAGTAGACACCAAAAATTATGTAGGTAACAGGCCTTTCTGGAGGCCTGCATCTCCACCAACCTGGCTGCATTTCTGTGACTTCCTAGCACCCTGGTTCCAACTAGAGGTGGAGACCTGCATACAGCTGAGAAAACAGTGAGTGACCAGTGTACTGTGGACTGAGACTTGCCCTTTCAAGTGGTAAGCGAAGGCTTTTCAGTTAGAGCTTATCTCCTCATTGGTGTTCAAGTCTGAGCAAGGAAAATTCATCCCAGCCACAGCAGGATGCAGGGACTCACTTGATATAGGAAGTCTACAGGGCCCTGGGCTTGACACCCAGCACTACAAGAAAACAATACGGAAAAAAAAAAAAAATGGAGTCATTTAACTGGTCAGAGCAAAGAACTGTGAGAATAAAGGGTAAATAAAAGTGAATTGTTGACAAACAAATGTTATGATGGGAACTAATTCAATGGTTATACATAAATGGTCAAGGGTTCATATAAATAGCACAATTAATATTATTTGTTTTGATTAGCCAAAATAAGCTTAGGTTTTTTTGTTGATGTACTAATACTCCAGTATTAGAATCAATGCCTGTGTTCTTAATTTTCCTAAATACTTTGGCCATTCTATGTGGTTTAATGTTATTGCTAGATCTGATTTTGTAACATCTAAAAACCATTTCTCTACCCTTGAATTCCCATCCTTGGTCAATGGACTGTAGTTCCCTTTGACATTCAGTGTACAAAAAGAAGTTACATATGAGTCCTCTGTAGAGAAGGGTGCGCTTACTTTGGCATGTTGGGTTTTGACCTTTCTTTGCTATTACCTAGCCAAAAGCTGATGTGGCAGAAGCTAAGCACCAGAGTCTGTCTTTATTTCTCTCATTCTTTCTTCCTCTTTTTCCCCCTTCCTTTCCTCCCACCTGCCTTTCTCCTTTCTGTCTCATTTTTCTCTTTTTCATTTCCTTCCTTCCTTTCTTCTTTCTGTATAATCTGTCTTCTTTTTTTCTCATTTCCTTGCTCCCTCCCTATCTCCCTCCCTCCCTCTCTCTCTCCTTCTTTTCTTCCTCCCTCCCTCCCTCCCTTCTTTCCTTCCTTCCTTCCTTCCTTCCTTCCTCTGTTTCTTTCTTTCTTTCTTGTAACATTTACTGTTTTCTTACTAATCCCAGACATTACATGAATAAAGAAATTGGCATTGCTCTATTATGGGTCATAATTAAAAGGACATAAAATACATTAAAGTAAATTTACAACTCAAAATGAGTTAAACTGTCTGAATTTTCTCATCTCCAATTCTTTCCTTGGTATATCCCAGTTCCCATTTGAATGTAGAGATTTCTCTATTTATTTACTAACTGTCCCACACTGTTTGAATGCTAGTTTTATGAAAATAGGGATTTAACTGTCATGTCTAACACTATATTCCAGCACACATTAGGTGCTGAATACTTATTACCAAATGATTAACCTATAGTAAGAATCTGCACAGTGTTGACAGTGTTGCCTCTAACTCCTTCAAAGAGATTCTGGCTTGGCCAGGTGTTAATGTGATTTTAGGTTTTTCAGTTGAGATAGAGTTGTTTGGGATTGCAGATAGGGAGTGCAGAAGGATATTCTACAAAGAAAGTGTGCAAAGATTAGGGCAGAACAGAGAAGGAATTGATTTATCCAGTTTGGACAGGTATGAAATGGTTAGGATGCAAAGAAATGTGTTCTCCATCTTTACAAAGTGATAGGTAAGCACTGAAATGTCACATCTTAGGCAAAAGAATGATGTATTCAATGTTTATTTTTCAAAGATTCATCTGCCAACATAATGGGAACATAAGGGGAATGGCTTCTGTGGGGGAGATGGGTAAGGAGCCCGAGACAGAGAAACTTGTCCTTGCTGCTGGTTTGTTGCTATTTTAATAGCTACCACATTCCTAAATAGTCAAGCAGTTGAGTTAGCCTGGCACTCCACTGGGAGATTCTTGGACTTCTCCAGGCAAACCTGTAAATAAGCTAGCAGCAATAAGTTAAGGGTGGTATGAAACACCTTAGAAAAAATTAGGACATAGAACTTGAAGAAATAAGCATGTCAAGGTGAAGCAAGCAGGAGGTGATGAAGGCATGAGAGTGTCTAATTTGACTGGAGGATGACACTGTTGACCTACATCAACCGAAGCCAGCAATTAATTCACTGTAGAGTGAGTAGAAATTACTTCTTTTTGAAAAATGCTGAATTTGAAATATTTATAGAACATTTGGGCAGAAAAAGATAAACATAGAAAAAAAAATCCATGATTTCCTTGATGAATTGTGTTCGGTATCTTTATAAAAGATTCTTATTGCAGTTGACTAACGAATTCGATACATAGTAACTTAGAGTCTCAAGCAACTTTCTTAAGCATAGTTACTTTCCTTCGCACTGGGCATCATACTGCCACAGCACTATTTAGTCAGGTTCTTCTTGTTGCTAATTAGAACTGTGAATGAACAAGTTTAGATTAATTTAAAATGGTAAAAACCTTTTGTAATAATTTGCAATCCCACTTGAGTTTCAAGTATTTGTCACTTGAAGAACTTAACAAGATCAGCAAATGAGACTTAGCCAGTGGTGAGAGCAGCTGGGCATGCTGGGATGCAGTTAGGGAATGCATTACTTCTCGGTGGAATCTTGCTCACCTTGACGTCTAAATATAGTTGAGGTGGTGCCAACTTCATTTCAAAACAAACATGCCCTGGAGTTGCAATCACCATTAATTTCGTCCTGATCATCCTTAAGAGCTTCTTCAATTGAAACTATAAACATACGCAGTTGTATTCTGTTATTATCGCTATTGAGTAAGCAACATAAAGAACCCACAATCTCATCAAAATAACTCATTGTACCCTGTAATTTATGAAGCTGTCTCATGGGGATGCCATAGTTAAAGATAACATCCATTCTACAACACAACAATTTGAGTTGTTTTTCCAAGGATTTAATATGATACTCTTAGCTGCAATCAAACCCAATTTTATTCCAAATTTTGCTTTCAAAGGTAACACCGGGTCCCACATGTCTACACATAGTTGTTAGGAACAGAAAACCAAACCATTGCCCTTTCTCCTCCATCAGCTCTCAGCTGCTCGTGAGCTCTCTGCCAACATTTTCACCAACTTCTCCCTCTCTGCCTTCTCTTTTCAAAACCTCATTAATGACCTAGCCTTAAGTTCCTGGTATATTTTAGAAATACTAAAGAATGTACCTGAACTAAAACTATTAGAATTCCCAAAGCATGCCTCAGGGAACTAATGCACACCATCAGGACCACCCATCTCTTGGAGCAAGTGCCTATCAGTGATTGAGTCTTTGGTGTGACAATTCACCTTCTAGTGCCACGATTTTGACCTGAGAGCACAACTGCTTTGATCTTCATATAGTATTAAAAATTACTCCTCTCAGCCAGGCATGGTGGCGCATGCCTTTAATCCTAGCACTTGGGAGGCAGAGGCAGGTGGATCTTTGTGAGTTCAAGGCCAGCCTGGTCTACAGAGTGAGTTCCAGGACAGCTGAGGCTACAGGGAGACCCTGTCTCAAAAAAAAAAGAACCAAAAAAAAAAAAAAAAAAAGAAAAGAAAAGAAAAGAAAATTACTCCTCTCCAATTGAGGTTCTCTCCTTTATATTTTTCAGAAATGACATTTAGTATGTTGATGATTTTTATTTTTCTGCAAGTACATAAGGCCTGGATTATTAATGGTTTGGCTGACCAAGTTAAGAGTAAAGGAGATAATCCACAGGGCTTAGGAAGGCAGCTCCTGGCAAGGTAATCCTTTTAAGGTCTCCTCTTACAGGAGTTGGCTGTACAGCAAAGGCGGAGTTAGGTCTTTTGGCACATAGATCATGAAGAACCCACTAAGGATGTGGAGCCTCAAATTCTAAAGGGTTCACCAGGCACTAGAAGATAAGAGTAGCATTCAGAATGAGGAAGGTATTTCTCTTTGGAACAGGACAGAGGTGAGCTATCTATTGGGGACTAGTCACTGGTGGCCCAAATTTTATACATAACTTTGTTTTTATTTGGGGGTTTTATTGTTGTTTTGAGACAGTGACTCATGCATCTCAGGCTGAGCTCTAACTTGCTACATCTTTAAGGATGATCTTGAACTTCATGAGTGCTGAGATCACAGGTGTGTACATAAGTCCCAGTATATGTGGTGCTAGAGGTTGAACCCAGGGCCTTGTGCATGCTAGGCAAGCACTCTGGAGAGTGAGGTATATCCCAAGCCCCAGATAGCGTAGTTAATCAGGTCCAGTTGCAGAGCAAGAAGATACTCTCCAATTATAATCAACTACTAGCCTTTATAGCAGCGTTGCTATAATGGGTGATAAGTTTTCTCATACCTCTTTGGGGTTTTATTAATGTGTTTTTTCAACCAGTAAAACTTTGTATTAGGGGCCAGCAAGATGACTCAGCAGTAGGGGTACCAAGGGTTAAGAGTATACATCAAGATGACTCAGCAGTAGGGGTACCAAGGGTTGAGAGTATATGTCAAGATGACTCAGCAGTAGGGGTACCAAGGGTTGAGAGTATACATCAAGATGACTCAGCAGTAGGGGTACCAAGGGTTAAGAGTATACATCAAGCCTGACAACCTGAGTTGGGTCCCAAGAACCCGAATAGTGGAAGGAGAGAAGCAATTCCTGCAAGTTATTCTCTGATCTTTGACCACACTCACACATATACATGCACTAAATAAAAATTTTAAATGTAAAGAAATTTTTAAAAATTTTTAAAAAGATAGCTTGTATAGATTTGCTAACATTGCCATAACAAAGTTCTACAGACTGGATAACTCACACAGCAGGAATTTATTTTCTCTCAGTTCTGAAGACCAGAAAGCAAGGTGTCGGCAGTGCCGAGGTGAGGTCTCATTCCTTGACACATCTTCTCTCTGTGAGCTTCACATGGGTTTCTCTCCTTGCTTGTCCTAATGTCTTCTTACGATACCAGTTACACTGAATTAGGCTCTACCTTAGTAATTTCATTTTTATTTAATTACCCCCTCAAAGACTCTATATCTTGATGTTCTCTTCTTCTAATAGGTTAAGACTTTTATATGAATTTGGAGAGGAAGCATAGTTCAGTCATTGCAGGCTAGTCTCCTCCTTGGCTGGAGAAAAAGGAATGAGGAGATGGTAGGCACAGAGCTGACTGTCTAGTTCTCGCTTAGACAAATAAGTTTTTAGAAATCTGAAAATCTATTGGATAATCATTTCAGTCTTTTTTATTACATTATCTTGAAGTCTACATTTTATAATTTTATAACTGTTCCATGCCTAGGAAGAGACCACTGCCCCAATGAGTGAATATCCTTGACATAGGTCAGAGGAAAAGATCTTTTGCCAAAACAGAACTCTACCTTTGGCTTTTGGAGCGAGATCGGTGTTGTCATATAACTTTGATTCTGGATGCACCTCTAAGTGCATGTTTGCCCGTCTGCAGCCCATACTGAACGCAATCAGAAAAGGGCTCTCATGCTGAACATCAGCTGTTCTGAGGCAGGAAGAGTACAGGAGAGAGGGGAGCTGTTAGAAAAGGAACTGAAGTCTAATGGCTTTTGGTAATTGGCCCAGCTGTACTAATTTGATGATTTTTTTTTTTAAACTGAAAACCCCAGGATACTGCCCTAGCGACAGAGCTCATGCTGGAAATAGCATCCTTTAAAGTGTCACTCTAGGGACAGATCCTGTAGTATAAATAGCTTTAGGAATTAATTTCAAGATATGGGCCAGGTAAGTAACTGCCTCCTTAGTAACATTAAGACATTTCCCAAGTATTTTCAACTCTTTGTAGATTTTTCTTAAAATAATAATCCACTGATATAAGGATGAATATCTCCTCTCTGCACCCAGTTTCCACTTAGATGCTATGGTTAAACTTTATTTACCAGAATTACTGGATTCTGGTAGACTTGCCAATCTCAAAACATAATTGTGTAGCAAGGAGCTGGAACCAACCCAAATGCCCCTCAACTGATGAGTGAATAGAGAAAATGTGATACATCTACACAATGGAGTTCTATGCAGCAGTAAAGAAAGATGACATCATGAGCTTTGCAGGAAAATGGCTGGAGCTAGAAGACATCATGCTGAGTGAAGTAACACAGTCCCAGAAAAACAAACGACGAATGGTATCCCTCATCTGTGGATGCTAGTGCCAATTACATAGTTGTAAGTATTTCTTGTGCACGGCCCCATGAGCTTTTGTCCAAGTAGTTGGGAGTGATGCATATTGGAAACAACAAGAACAAGAACAACAATAACAGCAAGGACTGCATCAAAGAACTGACTGAAACAGTGAACTTCTGCTCAAAACAGTCAACTTCCACATGGAGAATATCGAGAAAGACTGAGAAAGAGATGAAAAGCATGTTTGGCAGAATGCATGAGCTCTGGTGGGTGGGGGGATGTGGGGGGGGACACGGGTCTAGATTTGACAATCTTGTACAAAATATATATTAAATAAATAATAAATAAATAAATAAATAAATAAAACATAACTGTGGAGGTTTGATTGAGTGTCCCCCGTAGGCTCCAGTTATTTGAACATTTTGGCCCCAGTTCATGGCACTGTGTGGGGAGGGTCGTGGAACCTTTAGGACATGTGGCCATGCTAAAGGAAGCATGTTACTGGGGGTGTGTTTGAGAGTATGCACCTTGCCCTCTTCTGGTCTGCCTTGCTCTGCTTCCTGTGCCTGCTTGAAGATGTGAGCTCTTAGCTTTCTGCTCTGCCCTCCTGTGCCACCAAGCCTCCGCTCCATGATGGACTCTTACCACCTGGCCCCGTAAGCCAAATGAACTCTTCTTTCTATAGGTTGCCTTGGTCATCTTATCTTGGTTGTAATTTATCACAGCAACAAAAAAGCAATTAATACAATAGCCAATACCAGAAAATAAAGTGAGCCCTGAGTGGTAATGTTACATGTACTGAGGATCACACAGCTTATTTCTTAAGATGTCTACTCACCCTCTCTCATTAGCTTATTTACTTCAAATGAAGGTGTTAACTGATTTCTAAGCCCAGTGACCATCAGATTATAGAGGTTTATTAAATAAAATACAGTGATGAAAAGAGTTTACCTACTATTATAAGAAAAACTTTTGTGAGAAAGAGTTTCTAACAAGTAAGTAATTTTGTTTGTTTGTTTGTTTTGGTATTTTTGAGCAAGGTCTTCCTGTAGCCCCAGCTGGCCTGGAACTCACTCTCTCTGTAGACCAGGCTGGCCTTGAACTCACAGAGATCCGCCTGCCTCTGCCTCCTGAGTGCAAGGATTAAAGGTGTGCACCACCATGCCTGGCCCAGCAAGAAATTTTAAAAGTGGTAAATTTGAAGGCAGTTTAGTGTATGAATCAAAAAGGCCTGCTGTTTTCAAATGCATTGAATACCAAATGTGATCTGCAATCAAGACCTTGAATACTGAAGAGGGGAACCACACATCCAGACACTGAGCCTATGGAGGCATTTTCAGTCAAACCACTGCAGGGAAATTGCTCATCATTGCCAAAGTCTTACAAAAATTGTTCCTTTGTCATCATATAGTCAAGGGTCATGCTCTTCTCTCTTTTTGCAGGGAAGGCCTTGCTCTTTCTATGAGTCTACACCTGACTACATTTGATCTTCTACAGGACTCTGACTTTTTAATCTGCAAAAGAGTGCAGATTCGTCAGTTCCTGCCATCAAAGGTTGGGAAGCCTAAGTGTCTAATACAATATTTGTCTTGCTCAGAGTTAATGAGCTTGCTGACCCTTACCTTCAATAAACATGTAACTAACCCATCTCTAGTACAGAACAGTGAGTAGCTAGATCTTCTCCCATAAATAACATATACTGATCCATTTATATTCTTTTATCCAAATTTCTAGAATATACAAGTCACATGTTGATATAAAATAGGGCGTTTTGTGGGACTCTGATTTACAATTTCAGCTTAAAGCTCAAAATGAAAAGTGCTAATTACCCCAGGAACTAGCCAGGATTAGGGCAGGACCATCCCCTGGCAGCTAAGGAAACACACAATCTGCTTTAAAAACCCTGTTCCCCTGGAGAAGATGAGGCACCTTCTCTTCCTCAGATCTCAGGGAGGTGAGGAACTCCTGTACGGTCACTCTTAGAGACAGTGCTCTCTGGAGAAGACTGGCCTATGGTTTTTATTGGACTCATATACCCGTCTGGTGTCTCAGCCAGGATGAGCTTGTTTAGAGCTGCTAGGGACTGGGGATATGACCACAGGGACTGCTGCTACGTCTGTGCAAGTGTGAGGTACTGGAGAGAAGATGGGAACCGCCCCATCTCCTTGGTGTGGGTACAAAAGAGAGATGATGATGTTTTCATGCTTCCCCTGAGAGGACAGAGAAAAATGGAGGGGAGGAGTTAGAGAGAGACACAGTGGTGAGGGAGACACAGTGAAAGGGCCTAAAAGGAACCCCCCCCCCCTCCCCGGGCCAAACCATACAAACTTCTGCCAGTGTCAGCACCAAAGTACGGCAGAGGACAGAGACAGCGGCCATTGCCAGCCAGCACCTGTGACAGAGACTTCTGCCCCAGCTCTTCCTTCTACTCCTTCCCTGACTCCAGGTACCACGTTTCCCTCTTGACATTCTCTGTCCACCAGGCTAGTTGACAGCAGGGGGAAAGCCTGGGTCAAGTGTTGGACTAACGTATTCTAACAGGAGCAGAGAAGTGATAGAAAATTATGTCATTGGTGCAGAAAAGGAGCTCGTAGTGGAAAGCAGTGGTTTGAAAATGTCAGGGGAAGGAGACGATGTCTGCGCTCCTAACCCGGTCTTCTGAGGTACGCTACCGTTATGTTTTATTTTGTTTTGCCTTTGGTCTTTTTGAGTCAGGGTTTCCCTGTAGCCCCAACTGGCCTAGAACTCACTATGTAGACCAGGCTGGCCTCAGTCTCATAAAGATCCTCCTGCCTCTGCCTCCTGAGTCCTGGTACTCAAGTCCTGCACTGCCACATCTGGCTCTAGCCAGGTTTACACTGAGCCCCAGCGCCCATTGCAGAGCTGCCAGATCTGAAGCAGAGAAGGTCCTGGAAAGTGTCCCAGGGTTGCTCTGGGTCTCAGATGTTGCCTGATTTAAATCTTTAGAAATCCTAGTTTCAAAGTCTTCTATTTCATTATATTTTAAATATTATCACAAGGATAGAAAAAACTTTTTGCTAAAATGATTTTTGGTGATTTTTTTTGTTCTGTTTTGTTTCTGGGGAAAATAATATAGTTTTACATTTAGAGCCTTTAAACAATGTTTTTATATTTTTTCACAGAGAAATTAGGTATTCTTTACCTAAGAAGTTATTTTTATCTAAAGAATACTCGAGGGCTTTTTTTTTCACCTTACAACAAAGTCTCCCCACAGTGACTGAGTTCAATTGAGGCTCTGTTAATATTGTATACCTGAATCTATACACTGAGGGTTTTTTTATTTATTTATTTATTTTTATTTATTTTCTATGTGTATGAATGTACTGTCTGCATGTAGGTTTGTGCACCCATGTCGGGCAATGCTTCGGAGGTCAGAAGAGCGTGTCGGATTCCCCTGGAACTGGAGTTCTCCAGGAATTGGAGTTACAGACGGTTCTCAGCCGCCATGTGGGTGCTGGGGATCAAACCTGGGTCCTCTGCAAGCGCAGTCGGTGCTCTTAACTGCTAGGCCATTCTCTCCAGCCCTACACTGAGGTTTTTATACAAATGGGGTGTAGGCAGAGTTGGACTCCCACCATACCAATGATATATGGTCCATTAACTTAACAGATGCTACTATTTTTCCAGTATTACAGAGGAAGTCATTGAGACACAGAGAGATTAAGTGCTGTCCTAGCTCAGCTTGTTACTAGGGGAGCTGGATTCAAGCTCATGCATCCGGGCCATTCAACCTTGTAGTCACACTACCACTGCCTGAAGCTGTGGCCATTTCCAAATGCTTTGCCAGTGATGTAGCACTGATGTTTTGGGCTTCATCTTTTTGGTTGCTAATGATGCTGCACATTTTATTATCTTATTAATTTTGCATTCCTTCTTAATTAATTGCTTATTTATAGCCTTTACCAATTCAGTTTCTTTGTTTGAGACAGGGTCTTTTTATGTACCCCAGGCTGGCCCAGAACTCACCTTGTAGCCCAGCCAATCCCTATGCCTCATTCTCCTAAGTGTCGATTGCCAGTTCTATTGGTATTAATCTATTTTTTAGTGAGTGTTCTCAGTTTTAACAACTCAACTATTCAATATGTTATGCATATTTTCCACAATGTTTTCTTTTCTTTTTTTTTTTTTTTTTTTTGGTCTTTTTGAGACAGGGTCTCCCTGTAGCCCCAGCTGTCCTGGAACTCGATCTGCAAACCAGGCTGGCCTTGAACTCACAAAGATCCGCCTGCTTCTGCCACCCAAGTGATAGGATTAAAGGCCTGTGCCACCACACCCGGCTCCACAATGTTTTCTTACATTTGTGTGGGTGAGGGTGTATTTTGATTCTACATCAATGATTTTTTTTTAATCATTGTATGGTCATATTGATCAGTTGCCCCTACTTATGATTTTTCAAAGATCATCTCTTAATATTCATTAATGTCTTCTTTTCCTTAGTCTTACAGATTTTCATTATTTTTTCAGTATTTCAACTATGAACTTTTTTTTTTTTTTTTGGTCTTTTTGGGACAGGTGTCTCCCTGTAGCCCCAGCTGTCCTGGAATTTGCTCTGTAGACCAGGCTGACCTTGAACTCACAAAGATCCGCCTGCCTCTGCCTCCCAAGTGCTAGGATTAAAGGCGTGTGCCACCATGCCCAGCAACTATGAATATTTTTACATAGGCATCCAAATTGAATTTTACACAGGACACTTGTATATGTCCCATCTAGTTTGAACCATTAACAGTTTACTGCACTTGCTGCCTGGGTAGCAACACATCTATCTGTCTCTTTACTCATTCACCCAGCTTCCTTTTAGTACTTTTCAAAATAAATTATATACAGCACACTTCCTCTCTAAATCTGCCTCCCTGTAGTCTGAAACTCCTCACTCTGCAAACATCCTTGAAACATGTTTTCATCAAGGGCCATAGGCATGCACTTCTGCTAGCAAAGTATGTAAAAATGTGAGCAGCCATGAATAACTCACTCCAGCACAGTATAATCCTCTCTAGGTCATGCTATTTATTAACTAGAGTTCAATATTTGTTTTCTTTTGATATCAAATTTACTAAAAATGAAATGAACAAATGTTAAGTGTACTTTCGTCAGGTTTTGACAAATGCACATACCTATCTATATAAACTGGAGTTCTCTCACCAAGTTCCCTGCCAAGACTGTCTCTCTAACAACCACAAGGAAAATACTGGTCTAGTTTTTTTTCTGCCATAAGTAATTCAACACCTATTGAATTTCACATTAGTGAGTTTCTATAATATTAGAACACATTTCACATTTCACCATGTGCACAGATTTCTACACATCTTGCTAGCCAAGGTGCATAAGGTTCTTTTCAGGGATGTTTAGGATCTTTGGAATACTCAGATGTTATCTTCTTTGGGAGCAGGGAGCATGTGTTTACCACTGCATACAGAAGATGCAGGTTGGCAAGTTCGGACTCTGCACTGTTTGAGGAGGGACTGGCTGTCAACTTGAGCTTGGAAAGTTAGCTCAAGGAGATGCCACCTCTGGTGACCATTTTAGCTGTGCATCATTATCATTTGCTGAGACTTAGGAGCCCCATCAGCATACCACAAAATGTGGCAGGCTGTGTGGTTAGTTTGTAAGTTAAGGTGGAAAATCAGACTCTCCATGATCCCCAACATGCAGTATATGCTCTGGCTTTTGGAATTTGCCTGCATTGCTGCCTTTACCAGTAATCCTCCTGTTATTCCTGGGAAGTATCTGATTGACCATGGTTTAGTTCTCCATTCGACTGCTGATGGACTCCTGGGTTATGTTCAGTTTTCTTTTCTTTCTATTCTTGCCTTTTTGTTACTTGATTTTGGTTTTTGGTTTTTAGCTGCTATGAATAAAAAATTTTGTGAAAGTTCTTGTGCAAATATTTTTATAAATGTGTTTCATTGACGCCGGGCGTGGTGGCGCATGCCTTTAATCCTAGCACTTGGGAGGCAGAGGCAGGCAGATCTTTGTGAGTTCAAGGCCAGCCTGGTCTACAGAGAAAATTCCAGGACAGCTGGGGCTACAGGGAGACCCTGTCCCGAAAAGACCAAAAAATAAATAAATAAATAAATAAAAATAAATGTGTTTCATTGGGGGATGGAGGATACAGTGAATTTGTTGTAGAATTACTAGGTTATGGAGTAGACATATGGTTTCTTTTTTCAATTATTTTTATTTTATGTGTGTGAGTGTTTTGCCTGCATCTATATATGCACAATAGATGCATGCCTGGTGCCGGAGGAGGCCAGAAGAAGGCGTCAGATCCCCTGGAATTGGAGTTATACAAGGTTGTGAGCTACCATGTGGGTGCTGGGGACTGAATCTGGATCCTCTATAATCAAGATCTCTTAATCACTGAATCTGAAGCCACAATGTTTATATTTTTTAATCCAAACCTTTTCCCAAAGGTATTGTGCCATTTCACATTCCTGTCGATGTGTAGGAGAGGTCCAGTGAATCTATAACTTTGCCAATGCTTGGTGCTGTCCATCTGTTTTATTATAAATATTTTCATGAGCACTACAATAATATGTTGTAATGGCAGTAAGTGCATTTGTATGGGTTAATGTACTATTTGCATTGTGTCAGGGAGGATGACAAAGCCTGTTTCCTTCACCGATGTAACAATAAGATGCTTGCAAGAAGTTCTCAATGTTGACACTTTCTTCAAAAGCATTTGGAGGGTTTGTACAGTCTGACTCAGCAGGAATACCTTTTCCTCTCATTTTTCCCTCCTCTATTCACACACACACACATCCATATGCATTCCCACAAACCCTGAGGAGCCCTTGTCTCTCTATGGTCCTCTTATGGGTGGCTTAGGTGTTTCCCTTAACCTGCTCTCTTCTACTGCATCTGCCTAGGCTGTACCTTCTCTTCCCGAAAGATCTAAATCATTTTGCCAGTTCTTTCCACAGCAGACTTCATGAATCTAGTTCTAACCCCAGACCACTCCATTTATACAGCCTTTTTACAACTTTCTATACTGGAGCTCCTTGTCAGTAGTATCTGTCTCCCTATGGGCAGATGCAGTATCTTTGTATCCTGTAGCAAGCCCAGTCTCCACTAACTGGAATGTCCAGTACATATTAGGTCCCTGGGATGCTTACTGTATCAAAGTAAATGAAACACTTAAAGCTACATTAATAGATTCTTGGGAAATTACCATTAGTTGAAAAACTAAAAAATTAAACATTTCTTTTTTAGAGTGAAGTTATTCCTTTTTTATTGTTTCTGTATCTGTTTTTTGTCATTGTGTAACAACAAGCTCCATGGTTTATTCTCAATACACTTAATTTCACAATGTCTGTGGATTAGGAGTCTCCATCCTCCCATCAAGTTTTCCCAAAGGTGATATTAAAGTGCTGACCAAGTAGTGTTCGCATCTCAGCTGGGAAGAATTTGCCAAGGCCGAGAACATCATTGGGTGGATTCATTTCCTCATGGCTGTGTAACTGAGGACCTTGAGCTTTGGGGAATAGCAGCAGACATTTATGCTTGGACCCTGGAAGCCTGAGGTCATTTGTTAATAGTTATATCTACAGTGAACCCTGCATATTCTGCTCAATAAGGAAAATAAAATTAGGTCAAATTTGATTACTTAATGCCTTAGAAATACTCAAGTTCAAGTCCTGAGTCTTTTAACTCAAATAAATTCATGTAGAAATTGATGATGAAGAGGTTGGCTGTCTTCTTTATGCTTCAGTGTTATACATGCAACAAAGAACTTTTTTGCAACAATCTCTGAAAAAAATCAGTGTCCTATCTTCAGTCCCTCTGGTTCTGGAAGTAAATAAATCAATTTTAAATATTGGCTCTATCATTTACTGTTGGGTGACCTTGAAGGAGTTATTTAAGGTCCTTGAACTTGGCTTCAGTTTTTTTATCTATAAGATTAAGGTAATGATTGTGGTGTAATGCCACATTATGCAATGTCAGAACAAAACTAGCCTGACTCTTAGTATGCATTTAAACCAAGAGCTGGACCTAAACTGTTCTGAGAACTTGTTCCTTCAAATTTTCCCCAGAACTGTGCTCTTAAGCAAAGGTCTTTCATTTGAAGCCATACATCCAGCATGAAATAGAAAAGGAAATGCAAATTTATCTCATCAGAGAATTTTTTTTTTTTTTTGGTCTTTTTGAGACAGGGTCTCCCTGTAGCTCCAGCTGTCCTGGAACTTGCTATGTAGACCAGGCTGGCCTTGAACTCACCAAATCCGCCTGACTCTGCCTCCCAAGTGCTAGGACTAAAGGTGTGTACCACCACGCCCAGCCCAAATTTGTCTTTTTTGAACCAGCAAGCACAACCATAAACAGATGTTATCAATCTAATCCCACTGTTGTTTGCAACACAAATGGGGTAATCCATTGTTTACAATGAATATGTTCTGTATATACTTGATATTTACAACATACACTTATTATTAGTCAAGAGCAAAGGTAAATCATGAGGGATTAAAGGCTATATGTTTAGGCCACAAGAAAAGTCCTAGCTCCAATAAGCTTGTTTATGTTGTAAGCAAGCTGATATAGTGTTTAATGGTCTCAAAACATAAGATTATCTTTGGTTACCAGGTTAGGTAAAAAATCATTCATCCAGAAAAGACAATTGTGCTTACTTCAAAGAATTATCAAGAGGAATAAGTGAATATAATTTTTTTAAATTTTATTTATTTCTGTATGTGTATGAATGTACTGTCTGCATGCAAGTCTGTGCACCTGTGTCGTGCAACGCCGCGGAGTTCAGAAGAGGGTCTCGGATTCCCCTGGATCTGGAGTTCTCCTGGAATTGGAGCTTCAGACGGTTCTCAGCCGCCATGTGGGTGCTGGGGATCGAGCCCGGGTCCTCTGTAAGAGCGGTTGGCACTCTTAACCGCTAGGCCATCTCTCCAGCCCCGTGAATATAATTTTAAAAAGTGATACATATATACCTGGCCCACAAAGCTATGCCTTAAGTGTTAATTGTTACTATTGTCATTTAAAATTTGAAGTTGTGATGCATGTTGACTAGACCTTGGGGTTTCTGAGAAGGAATCATATGTTTTCATTAAGGAATGATGTTTTCCATTCAAGTTCATGTCTTTTTCTCTATAGACCTTTGGGTATTTCCTAGTCTTTGAGGTGGTGGTAGTGTGTATAAAAGTGTGAAATGCTTGATAAAGGGAAGAAAGAGATGCAAGACCTTCAGGATGGCTCCACCCCACTCTGATGTGGAAGCACATTGTTAAGTCAGCCCACCATGAAGCAGCGAGCACATGGCCCCTGCCTGCCCACCCTTTTCAGAAAACAAAGCCAATGTCATTTTGTACAGCTCATTGTTTTGGTTATGGAAATCTTAAGCCCAGGGACTCATCTGTCACTGTGACCTAGTACAGTTAGGTCAATGGGACAGGACTGGAGGGCAGAAAGCCTGGTTTTCATGTGATACCTCTGGATCACAGTTACATTTATTGTACTCAGGGAGAGAAACACACACTTATTCTGTACCCTGTATAACCTGTGATTCAGAACTAGAATTCCTAACATCCCATCCCCATACCACATATTAGTTAAATGGTGTCTCTCCTGGTAAGACAGAAGATAATACCCTGGGACACAATCATTCCTTGGGAGTTTTGGATCCACAGTTAATGTAGTCGCTGATTCTCAGGCTGACTTAAATGTGCAATCTCTGTGCATTTTTCTAGTAGCTGCACAACCATCAATAGAACCACGACTATTAGCAAATGTCTCTGTAGGTCATGGCAATAATGAATCACCATCATCCTCTTGGTCTACACCATGAATATGTCCATCCAAGTTTATCCATTGGTCTACCTTAGGTATAGTAGTATACTGCTAAGAGAATTTTGTTTTTAAAGAAAATGAGCATCCACATTTTTATATGAAATCTCCCAAATGCTGAATGTTGATAACCAACTTTTAAAAAATGAAAATACTCTTTTGAGCCAAATGAACCATGTGTGAGGATTATACAATGGCTGCAAGCTGCTGATTTGCAATCTCTCAATTACTGCTTTACTGGGGGTTCAGGATATTTCCTACTTCCTTGTCGTAGACTAAGACATGACACTGACTTGTCACTCCCAGCAAGGGCCCCACAGCATGATTTTACCAGCAGAGCAATCTGTGCAGATCATTAAGTTCCATTTGTACTTACCTGTGGAGATTTCCATTGCTAGAAGGCCATGGAACTGGGCTCAATTCCTGTCCCAGATGTGTCAGTGACAACCAGAGACATGTGAACAATTAGGTAGAGGTGTCAGGTGTGTGCACCTTTGTCCTCACTCCTCCCCCCTGAGTGTCACTAAGCCCAGTATTCATTGGTAATGAGAATAAAATATTATGAAGCTTACAGGAGGATCCTTCTAGATAAAGTCAATATTGTGCTTGTCTGGCTTCCCTTTGTAGAACCTAAACCCTGGCTCCAGTCTTGAACATCGATCAGCTGTTGGATTAAAATGTCAGTTGTCATACTGAGTAACATCAATGTTATCTGCAAACAACTGTGTCATTATATTGTAGAATCCCTTAAAAAAAAATAATAAAATAAAAAGTTAAAAAAAAAAAAGAATTGAATTAAAAAAAAAAATGTCAGTTGTCTGATCCAGGCAGCATTTCGGGTTTGATTTTACTAAAGGACAAATGCCCACTGTTCTGCTGTTTTGTTGCAGCTAAATAGACTATGTAATTTTGATACTAGTGAGCTCTCTTCCACCTGTTGAACAGTAAAGCTGTGAATCATGTAGAGTTCAGAAAGGGGAGACATGACACACTCAAAAGTAGTGACTGAGTCTCTGGGGTAAATGGAGCATCTGCAAAGAGCCAGTCATGGGTAACAAAGACCAGCAAGGAGTGAGGAAGCAAGGAGCTATCTCTGCTCTGATATGTGAAATGGCCAGGCCAGACGTGGCCTTTAGGAAAAAGCTACCCTAATAAACACGAGGAGGCAGCCACCAAGTGAGTTATGGCTCAAAGCACAGGCACTGCCAACCAGGACCCAGGGCCCCCTCTGCTGCCAACCAGGACCCAGGGCCCCTCTGCTGCCAACCAGGACCCAGGGCCCCTCTGCTTCCAGACAAGACCCAGGGCCTCCTCTGCTGCCAACCAGGATCCAGGGCCTCCTCTGCTGCCAGCCAGGACCCAGGGCCCCCTCTGCTGCCAGCCAGGACCCAGGGGCCCCTCTGCTGCCAACCAGGATCCAGAGCCCCCTCTGATGCCAGCCAGGATCCAGGGCCCCCTCTGCTGCTAGTCAGGACCCAGGGCCCCCTCTGCTACCAGCCAGGATCCAGGGCCCCCTCTGCTGCCAACCAGGATCCAGGGGCCCCTCTGCTGCCAGCCAGGACCCAGGGGCCCCTCTGCTGCCTCCCATCAGTGCCTCACATTGTCTGATCCCAACCAGAAACTGGAAGGCACTAGAGCCTTGTTCAAAGAGTCCCCAAATCAGCCCTGGGGCACAGCAGGAGGACCAGGGTGAAGAATGAATCTGATGGACACCAAGGACTATCCAGCACAGCTTCTGGAAGATGCTCTACTAGGGTGCAAGTTTGCCCTACAGTTAAATAAAAAGCATTGGTAGATAAAGTCTTCAATGCCAGCTCTGGCGTGCCCTACCAGGAGCTGTTGGCCAGGGAGGCTTTAAAAGCCTCCCAAACAAAGGTCATTAGCCTATAAGTTTGGGTGCACATAAGAAATGGACAGTAAGACTCTATTGCTGAAGATATGGCATAAGAGCATGAAAAAAATTATGCTGAGACCCCACACTACAAATCAACAGCTAACCTTCATGGTGTCAGAGAGTATTTTACAAACCGCTGGTAAGAAATGGTCTCTGAAGCTTTACTACAGACTTCTTGTGCTACACTTTTATGTGCCAAAGAAGATACAATGCAATAGTGGTAGCCTGATAAATGTACACCCAGAAAGAAAGAAAAATCCCAATTTGGGGGCTGGAGAGCTGGCTCAGCAGTTAAGAGCACTTGCAGAGGACCAGGTTTGATTCCCAGCACCCACATGGTGGCTAAGAACCATCTTTAAATCCAGTTCCAGGGGAATCCGATCCCTCTTCTGACCTCTGCGGCATTGCACGACACAGGTACACCAACCTACATGCAGGCAGTACACTCATACACATAAAAAATAATAAAAAAAAGATTTATTATTAAAAAAAAAGAAAAATCCCAATTCAATCAATGGCCCACTCCCTGGATGACACTGTAGCCTTGGTGCCTCCTACTGTCAGGTGGCTCTATTGATCCATTAGAAAGCTATTGGCATCCCTTTGTCAAACAGTTAGAGTGCCCCAACCAAAATATTATCTAAGCATGTGTCTGTGCTCATAGAGTAACTTGTTATAATCTTTAATATTTGTTACTATTTGTGTTTTATTACTAGAATTAAAAGGATATTCCTAAATGACCCACCAGTCCATTGCAAACAGAACTTGGACAGTCCTAAGGGTTTGGCATGCCACCTCAGAAAAACAAAAGACCACAAACAAACAAAACCAAAAAACTGGATCTTCTATCTCTCACTCTCTCTCGCCCCCCCCCCCAAGCCCAGGGACTCTTGCAGAAGGGGTTGGTGCATCAGATTGTAAAGGGGATGGGATGAATTGTGAGATCACAGCAAAAATGGACTGGATTTTTCTTTTCTTTTATTCTTCTTTTTTCTTTTGTATTTGATCAACATGTTTGTGTAAGTAAACCCTCTCCACTGGACTTGGGGACCCTGGGTTCTACAAAAATTGAACTCAGATGTTAACTAACTGGGTTTATATGAACGCTCCTTATGTTTATTGCATGTGTACACTTACTGGTCAGATAAAAATAAATTAAAAAGAAAAAATAATTAATTTTAAAAGAGAAGAAATGCTCTAACCACATTTCCCAGGTTGGGAGTATCAGTTTGCTTCCAGTAGAGACTTGAAAGTTAAATACCATAATCATTAATGTTCCATAGCTTCTCTCAAAAAGTGATTAGGGAGGAAAAGGCTGAACTTGAGTCTAGAACTCTGATATGGAGTTTCCTGGTGTTTTAGGGAGTGTTTGGAACTGCTAGAGTGCTGTGGTAGCAAAACTCAGACAGGGTGCCAAATGTCTGCTGTCCTGTACAGTCTGTAAAATAAAGCTTTTGTTTTGAATGAATTCTAAATCATGAGTGCACTTTGCAGATTACCACTTTCTAAGATGTGGCACCTGTCCTCTGTGACTGCCTGGCTGCTGTTAAATGCCTTTGACTTTGTGACCCTTAATTTAGGCCTCAGAGCTAGGTTGTAAGTATGTAGTGCTTTTTACCTTATTTTTTGTAAGTCAGGCCTTACATATGCTAGGGAAAGTGTTCTACCTCTGAGCTACATCTTCATCCTTAGGGAATTTGTTAGAATTCAGATTACCAAACTTTATTATGATATACTGAATCAACAGTGGGAGAGCTGGTCCCGGCAGCTTGTCTTCCTAAGCCTTCCAGAAGATTCTAGTGTTTGCTGATATTTGCTCAATGGGCAACAAAGGCTGTCACCAGCGAATCCATGTCACTTGTCTTTCTTCAGCCTAAGGTTCTGAGCAAATAATGTGGGAGATTCACTTCTGTCATCAATAGGATTAGAATTGATTCTCACTCTTTTGTTACTGCTGCAGTTACTGACTACCCCAAGATCCTCTATTACCAAGACCACATTGCAAAGACCATAACAGGAAGTGGAAATCAAAAGGTCAATAATGTAAAGTCATATGTCTGACTTCTTTATGTTGACTTGGGGAAATACACTAATAAACCACGTCCTGGAGACTCTAAAGTTTGTATGGTCCAACAGGCAGGAAACACACACAGAACTGATGCATCATAGGCAGTAGTGAGGGGGAAAAGGCTCTGTTCAGTTCCTGCTCAATGCTGCTCCTTATCCTGTGATCCTAAGATTAGCGTGCGCAGCCCAGAAACCCTCCATCCATTTGAAAATGCCTAAAGCAGGGGCTGGAAAGATGGCTCAGCAGTTAAGAGAACTGACTGCTCTTGCAGAGGACCTGGGTTCAATTCCCAGTACCCACATGGTGGCTAAGAACCATCTTTAACTCCAGTTCCAGAGGAGTCTGACACCCTCTTCTAACCTCTGCAGCATTGCACGACACAGGTGCACCAACATACATGCAGACAGTATATTCATACACATAAAAAAATAATAAAGAAAAAAAGAAAAAAAAGAAAATGCCTAAAGCAAGCAAGGATTTTGGAGTTGGCAATAGACAGGTTATTTCATTCTATAGATCTGAGTCTGGAAAAATGAAAAGTCTAAAGGTGTTGCTTCAATGTTCTATAACTGTTCATATAGTGACAGGTCTCTTCTGTATAATTTAATTCTGAGGGAAACTATTGTCTGAGCCCATCTATAATGCAATAAAAACCAAACAGTCCATACTGGCAAGTGTTAACCCAGAGAATGTACTGGGTCTCCTTTGCTATATCCAAACTATGTCAAGACTTACAGCATGCAACAAATTTTATGCTTTCACAAAGTTTCCGATGCAGGAATCTGGGAATGACTTTGTTCAGAAGTTTTGGGTCCAGATCAACTAACTAGCAAGTTGACTTACAGTGTGTGAAGGCTTGATGGGACCAGGACTCACTTTTATACCCACGTTGGCAAGAGGGTGGCTGTTTTGCCACACAATCCTCTCCCCAGAGCTCCTCACAGTATGGCAGATGGCCTCCCCAGAGCAAATGCTCTGATAAAAGGTGACAGCAGCAAAGACAAAACATTTATAATGTAATATGAAAAGTGACACTATCATTTCTGTCACATCTTGTTGTCCATGCGGAGCTGGAAGGAGGCTAAGCAGGGTGTGAATGCTAGGAGACTGGGCTCATTGGGGACCATCCTGGTTACCACAGGTGACCATGTACCCTCTGATGAATTCCTTCAAAATGAGCGGAACAGGTGTCTTAACAGCTGTGAGCTCTAACCGTAGACTCAGCAGGGGCCACTCAGGAGCCAAAGATTTTGTGCTAATTGTGGTACTTCTGAATCAAAGACACAACTTTAGTTATTTTGCTTGCAGTCTTCTGTGTCTGTAGGTGTAGATTCTCCATGTGTGCTTGTGTATGCCTAAAGATAGGGACCTAAAATGTTCACCAGCCAGCAACAGCTTTGTGGATCATGTGACATTCTAGATAATGTCTTCTTTCTAATTGACTCCCATTTGTCTGAGATAATCAAATCTATTTGATAAACACTTACAAGTAGAAACATAAATCCAACCAGCATGTATGTCTGAGCATCTCAGCACCAGCTTAGCTCCATAGAAGCATCCTGTTACTTCTCATGGGTTTTGGTAGTTTGGGATCAAACAGTAGGTGTTTATTTACCAAGTTGTTCTTACACATAGCTCATTACTTCCTGCTTCTTCAGCAGGTTCTTAGAGTTACTTTTTCACTTATGAAAGTACTGTTTAAAAATCATTGTATTTCTCAAACACTTTTACTTTATTTTGAGGGGTAAAAATTTTAAATTACAACATTAATTGTAACTTATCACTACTTAAAAAGCATTCCTTGACCTATATCTATAATGATAGTTAAAGGTAAGGCTAATCTTCAGCCACTTACTCTTTAATTTACAGAGGTTATATTAAATTAAGCTAAAATTAATGTGATAATTAAATACCCAGGCTATAGAACTGGATCATCGTGTATCAAATTCTGACTGCCATTTACCAGCTGGGAGACTTTGGACAAGATACTTAACCCCTCTGGGCATCAGTTTTCTCATCTGTTAAGTGGGAAGACTAATAGCCCTTATATCACAAACTTATCAGATCAGACATGCACATTAGCATTAACCACATTGTTACTTGACATAACCATTCCCTTCGAGGTCTCCATGTGACAAAGATGCAGCACTGCAGGAAATCACACATCTGAGACCTCAGAGACTCTCCCCAGCCTGGCTGTCTACATCTGCTCCTTTTTTGCTACAGGATCCAGGAGTCAAGCTGCTTCCTTGTCTTTAATTTGGGTCACAAACTCACACTCTGCTGTTCCTTTTCATTCAGGACCCACTTGTCACTGTCAGAGTTTTCCTATTGATGATGGCAGGGGAGTAGAACCACACCTGGAAAGTAGGAAGTATCTTCCTTAACCCTTCTGACTTCGAAGGCCCTTCTTCTGTCTCCCACTTCCCTGGATGATGGTCTGGGAGTCTAGCCTTCCCTGGCTTCTTTCCCCAGGAAAAGGATCTTGCTGACCTCTGCCTATTTGAAGACTCTACCTTTAAATCTATGTCCCCAGTGTTCAAATGTTCTCTGGAAGCAGAGAGAGCAATGGGCGTAATTCATCGTAAATATATATGGGCTTGCTAGGTACCAGAATGGTAACTAGAAATTAGTTTGGGCCTGCTTTGTTTTGTTTACTTGAGGGGCGTGAGGAGGATGATATCCATATATTTCGGAAGCATAGCCTAGCCTTCCGAGTCAGACTTCAAGACATTTAGCATTTCTTCAAAGAAATCTAGCATCCAGAGCTATAGATGGTTTTAAACTTAACCTCTGTTTAAGAAGTTGAGAATCAGTATTGTTCCTTGCATTTAAAAATGGAGAGAAAAAAATGACCAGAAAGTCCCTTGGAACTCAGATCTACCTCTCCTGTCTGCTGTTATTTTATTTTTTTAACTACAGGAGCTTCTTTGTTCTCCAATTAATTTCTGAGCATCTCAAATATCTGCAAACAGAGAGAGAAATTTATTACAGACCTGACAAATACTACTGTCACGGTGATAAGCACTGAATCAGAGTTGTTTCAACACAGATGTTTCTACTTGATAAAGAGGCACTTAAAATAATGAATTGGAATGTTTGAAAGCTTACATACTTGGCACCAGTTTTATTAATAAAGCATTAGAAAAACAAGTATTTCCAATCAAATCGTAGCAAATGATTTCTCTGAAAAACTGCATATTTTTCCCTTCGCAGAGGCTTTCATCCAAGACTCTTGGCATCCTTGACAGGTCTTATCCTCTTATCAGATGACACTAGGCGACGAATGTGATCTTTATTTTGAAGAAGAAAAATGGAGTCTCGAAGGGGAAAAACAGCTTGTCTGAGTCTCCGTGATCCTAATCATAACAGCTACTTGCTGAGCATTCACGGTCAGGAACTCTGTACAGATGTTTAATGTGTTCTCATGTGAGTCTCAGAACTACCCTGCAAACGGCTACAATAATTGAGAAGAGAGGTTAAGCAGCTTCCTCAGGCCATACGGTGACTTTCCACAGTCATACCACTATGTAAATTTAGTTAATGACAAGCAGAGAAGTGAAGTCTTTCCCTTCTTGGTGCTTTCCTAATCTTGGGCTTCTTTACCTATGTATTTTAGAGTGCTTAAATCCATTAGCATTGTTGGGCTGGAGAGATAGCCTAGCAGTTAAGAGCACTGACTGCTCTTGCAGAGGACCCCAGCACCCACATGACAACTAAGAACCGTCTGTAACTCCAATTCCAGGAGAACTCCAGTTCCAGGGGAACCCGAGACCCTCTTCTGACCTCCGCGGCATTGCACAACATGGGTGCACAGACCTACATGCAGACAGTACATTCATACACATACAAAAATAAATAAAATTTTTTAAAAATCCATTAGCATTGTTGTGTTAAATAAATTACTATAAAGGTCTGATTTCTGGGTAGGGGCTTCAGCTCCTATGGAAAAGAAGCATCCAACCGTAACTGGTAGCATGGAATTTTTTACAGCCACACAGTCTCACATGTGATACTATTTGTGTCACAGTGGAGAATAGCCAGGTTCAGTGCAGAGCCAGGGTTAATGGGAGTAAGGATGTATGCATGTTACCATGACTGTCTCCCAGTGACCCTAGAGTGAATTATATCATACCAAAAAGAAAAAAATTACCAGTGGCAATGCATTGGCTTAATATGGAAAGTTTGTAGAAATAAGGAACAAGCCCATAGCACGAGATGGTCTTTGGTTTTAACTTATACTTACAAGGATGTATCAGAGGAATCTGTCCCAGAAGCTGTGTTCTGCATATTCTAATCTAGGCAGTGTTCTCATAAGATCCAAGAAAAAAGAGAACAGCAGCCATAGTGGGAATCTCCTGCCCCTTCCTTCTCTTTTCCCCTCCACAAAACATTAGAGGCCTCTGTGGGAGATGCCTGAGCAGGGTGGAAAGCCAGGGAAGCAACAAAAACCATTTGAGCCGGGCGTGGTGGTGCACACCTTTAATCCTAGCACTCGGGAAGCAGAGGCAGGTGGATCTTTGTGAGTTCAAGGCCAGCCTGGTCTACAGAGTGAGTTCCAGGACAGCTGGAGCTACAGGGAGACCCTGTCTCAAAAAGACCAAAAAAAACCAAACCAAAACAAAAAAAAACATTTGAGCCTAAGAGATCCAGGTGGCCCCCAGGGTTACACTTTCTGATCCAGTGGCAGGCAGCTCTGGTGTCTTATCTACCGAACCTGATTAAGGATCTGTTTAGTCTTGCATTTAGTCAGAAGGCCCCCAGTAAGTTGCACTCTGTGCCATCCTAAACCAGTCCTCCTTCAATCTCACAGTGCCTTGGGGCCAGCTCTCAAATACTTGGACTGGGTTTATCTGGAACACTATATTTTCAGCACTCTAGCCCATAGTTAGGACAGCATGTCTGTCTTAGTCTCCTCACTGGCACCTAGCATAGTGCCAGGCCCTCTCCAAACATGGCACCAGGCCACTTACTAAATGACATCCAGGGCTAGGAATGGATTACTTATAATTTGTCATTTCATTTTCTTTTTAATATTTTTGATTATTTTTATTTTATATGTACAAACAAGTATATTGCCTGCGTGTCTGTCAGTGCACTTGAGTTGTGCAATGCCTGAAGAAGTCAAAAGATCAAAAGGGTCAAATCCCTTAGAGCAGGAGTTAAGAATGATTGTGAGCCACCATCGAATGTGGGTCCCCTGCAAGAGCAGCCAGTATTCTTAACTGCTGAGTCATCTCTCCAGCCCCTTTTTCTTTTTTCTTTTTAAAGAAAGAAGAACAAAGGGATCTAGTTAATTGTTGACACAATCTTTCAGATGCACCCAAAGAGCACACTGAATTGACAAGGTGGCTCGTAACCATGAAGAGAGACACTTCTGGGACAGCTAAATGGAATCTCCGAATCATCACACCTGCCACAGCTTTAACAGGAAGGGGCCACCATGGAAAACAGGATCAAAAAGGATGACAGGCCTGCAGTGTCCTGTGGCTTGAAAGCATCTGGGCATCCTCTGCCTTTAAATAAGAGAATATCAGAAGTCTCAAATCCTTCCTGCTTAACTGGCTTCCTGTGATGAATTGAACTCTGTCCCCCAAATATTCACATTAAAGTCCCAACTCCCAGAACCCAAGTATACTTGGAAACATGGCTGTTTAAGTTCTAACAGGCTGAGATGAAGTCATAGTGAATGAAGGAGGTATGTGTCTAATTCAGTCTATTTAGAGGGGGGATTTGGACAAAGACAAACAGGTAAAACCCTGTGTAAAGATGAAGGCAGACACTAGGAAAATACTTCTGTAAATGCATCATAGCTTGCTAACAAACCACGAGACTCCAAGGTAAGTATGTGAGCCAAATTCTTTGTCATAGTTCTCAGAAGGAGACAATTGTATTGATAGCTTGGACTTAGACTTGCAGCTGCAGAACTGTAAGGAAATATACTTCTATTGTTGAAGCCACTCAGTAAAGCATGGTTATAGCCATAGAAAAGCTGTCCACCAGGCAAGTGCGACCCTAGCCTGATAATGTGCCATCTCTGCAGGCCTCTCCTCTGTTAAGTGGCAGCAGGTACCGGATGCTCCCTGCCCTTAATCATAACATTTTCAAGAATTTAGCCATTCTTGAAAGGAAGATAAATAGTTTTATATTCCCAGGAACTAAAAATCAAAACTTATGGCAGTGGGAAGAAAAACAAAGACCCAGATCTTGCCCTGCACATTCACTTCAGATGCAGTGAGCCATGGGCCGCATTGCCTGCAGGACCTCAGTTCCATAGCAGAGGGAATCCTGGGGCTTTGCCTGGGTCTCCTGAAAGAATCTCGCTTGTGAATTCATTCTTCAAGGAGACCTGACTCTTCCTACACTGAGGGAGCCTCTCTTGCCTTGTTTTATTGGGCCCAGCAGGCGATTGCAAGCACTTTAAGGCAGGGATTCTACATTTATTTCTTCCGTGGTGCTCTGGTTCACTGAACATATAATTTATTTAATAGTAACCATAAAAGGACTTTTTTAAAGTCATCCTTGTAAACAGACTTGGGACTTTGATAATACCAAACTTCCGAAGAGTACGTACTTGAGGTTTTCCGAGGGTACAGCCCTCTTAGTGTCAGAAGGCTCTTAAAAGGAGTCCGGCAGCCTCTTCGTGACATGTCTTTGCACTAAATGGAAAGAAACAGAGTGCCTAGTTAAACTGTTCTAGATTAAAATCACTTGCCAGATGAACCATCAGCCAGCTGGTTCGATACTACAGAGCATTTTGTCTCTTCTGTTCATAATTAGCGCTAGAGCAGAGCAGAGATTTGACTGCACTGCACTTCAGGATAAATCAGCATTTCTTGGTCTCTGCACTATTGGCATTTTATGCAGGATAATGCTTTGGAGGAAGCACCCTGTCCAATGAATTCTGGGATATTCCCAAGCACCCCTGGCTTCACCTGCTACATCCTGGAGTGCCCATCCCATCCATCCATTTACAACAATGAAAAGTCGTCTCCAAGCATGGTTAAGTATCCTCTGGAGGCAAGCTCGCCACCAGTTGAGACTCCAATCTAAATCAAGAAAGAAAGGTGCTTCAAAACACGGGTGCTTGGCCTTCTCTTGGGATGGAATGAGGGTAAATGGTAGATAGATTTCAGTCCCCACAAGGAGGTGCCTGCTTTAAACGTGGCTGAGATTAGAGAAGCTATGCAAGCACTCGGCATGTGGGGGTCCCACATTTTGGATGATTTCTCACCTCTGGTTTGTTGAGATTCATTAAAATATTAGCCTTATGGAATCCATCATCAAGCTTGCATGATGCTCTGAAAATTTTCAGTCTTTTCCATATGTACCATGTATGACATGTATCTGATTTTATCCTCATGAAATACGATGCTAGCGTCTCACTGAAGGTTCACACTGGACTCAGACCCACTGCTAATTGCCATTTTTCTTCTTGGAGCTTTCTTCCCGGGGACCTAAAGGGAGCCAAGGATGCTGAGTACTCCAGTGGGTCAGCCCGCCTTGCTCTTGAGTTGAGTTGAAGTAGCTTTCTCACCCACGGATGCGACCCTTCCATGGAACCGTGCTGAACAGGCCAGAGCCTGCCCCACCCACAAGACTCCCACCCATTAACAGATGAGGTTGAATCTCTCTTCCCTCGGGTTTCACTTACTGCTGGCTCCTCTAGCCCTCTTGGATCTAGGCTCTCAGAACTAGAGCACTAGAGATAACAGAGCCTTGGCCCACAACTCACACAGAGTCATTCTCCCCAGCCATAGTGACAAAACTGAACAGTAGTGTAGAAAGGGCCATGTCATGTATGTCAGGAAGGCATCTGAGCTGTGGCACTCAGCCCCTCCCGTGCACTCTGAGGAAGGGTACAGGGCTCATCATGTGGCTGGGTGCTGCTGCTTCTCTCTAGGCAACTGAAGACCTAACAGCATCTGTATCTGCCTATCACTAACACTGGGCGAGGGAATGATATCAATCATCACAACTGCTAGGCACACAGCTCAGCTTTGTGAAAGGCGAGATCACCACTAGCACTATCCCAGATCATTTCCTTCAGGACACCAACCAGGCCCTTGACAAAGTAAAACAGAGTTCATGTATTTTGCAAGTTCTCCAGATTTGGTCTTATCAAATGATTTGGTCATTTAATCAATAAGGTAGTCAACATTCATTGAGTACCTACTATATGCAAGGCATATCTAGTGGCCAACAAGACCAGGCAGTTCCCTGTCTTCATAAGCTTCTACCCTAGTAGAAGAGATGTGCAAGGTACTAGCAAGTACAGCTGAAGATCATTTTGGATTGTGACATGAGCCAGAGAGAAACAAATGAGGCACTGTCATGGAGTGGGACTGAGGGGTCGTTGTAGTAGACAGCAGATTAGAGAAGTCTTCGTTTTAAAGGTGGTATTTGCTTTGAGACCCCAACGATTGCAATTTCCTAGCCATGTGAGGTACTGGGAAAGAATTACAGGACAGGAAACAGTGTCTACTAAGTCTCTGTCATATGAACATACCTGATTAGTTCAAGAACATCACAGGGAGCCAGTGAGAGACAGAAGGAGCCCATAGTCCCAGCTGCCATGGAACTCGCTATGTACACCAGGCTAGCCTTGATCGCATTGAGATCCACCAGCCTTTACCTCCTGAGTGCTGGGATTAAAGGCAAGAGCCACTGTGCCCAGATTTTTTTTTTAATTTTATGTGTCTGAGTGTATTCTCCACATGTATATAAGTGCACTTGTGTAATGCAGTGCCTGAAAAGGTCAGAAGAGTGCGTTGCATCCCCTGAAACTGGAGTTATACATGGTTATTAGCTGCCATGTGGGTGCTGAAAACCCAGTCTGAGTCCTCTGCAAAAGCAGCCAGTGCTCTAAAACACTGAGCCAATTTTTAAAGCTCAGTTTCTTTCTCCTTTTTTTTTTTTTTTTTGGTCTTTTTCAGTCAGGATCTCCCCATAGCCCCAGCTGTCCTGGAACTCACTCTGTAGACCAGGCTGGCCTTGAACTCACAGAGATCCTCCTGCTTCTGCCTCCCAAGTGCTAGGATTAAAGGCGTGCACCACCACGCCCGGCTTCTTTCTCCTTTTTAAAATAATATATTTTATTTCTTATTTCTATTTTATGTATATGAGTGTATTACCCACATGTAGGTAGGTGCGCTCATGTTGTGTGATGCCCATGGAGGTCAGAAGAGGGCGTCATATTTCACTGAACTGGAGTTAGAAAGTGTTGTAAGCTTCCATGTGGGCCCTGGGATTCGAATCTGGGTCCTCTGCAAGAGCAGCCAATGCTCTTAACCACCGAATCATCTCTTCAGCCCTTTCTCATTTTTTAAAAGAAGGGGTCATCATAAGCTATCTTTACAATCTTAACTGAAGGGTTAGGAAAAGAACAAGGAATATTGTTTTAGGGCGAGGCTGAACTACAAAAGTGGTGGAGGTGTCCTCTTCTCTCCGTGGTCACTGCTGACATCTCTGACCTCCTCTGCGAAGAGTCTGGATATCTTGTCAGATGCTTCCTTTAAGCAGGCACTGCTAACTACCACATGTGGCCTCCAAGCTGAAACCTTCTGGGTGCATCAAATGTAAGACTTTAGATGCACTAATTGGATGTGGTAATATTTGCCTGTAATACCAGCACTGCAGAGGATGAGGCAGGAGGTTCAAAAGTTTGACTACATAGCAAGTTCAAGGCCAGCCTAAGCAACATAGCAGATCCTGTCTGCCAAACAAAACAAACAAACAATAACAAAAGTGTTTATGTAAATAAAAATAGCAATAAATCACAACACATGGCATTTTCATGTTGTGCTTACATTTTTTAAATTTTTTATTTATTATTTTTTATTTGTATGAGTGTACTGTCTGCATATAGGTTGGTGCACCCGTGTCGTGCAATGCCACAGAGTCAGAAGAGGGCATTGGATTCCCCTGGAACTGGAGTCAAACACGGTTCTTAGGTGCCATGTGGTTGCTGGGAATTGAACCCCAGGTCCTCTGCAAGAGCAGTTGGTGCTCTTAACCGCTGAGCCATCTCTCCAGCCCCTGCACTTACATTTTTATTTGAGGTTATTAAAAGTGACCTCAATGGCTAGTTTCAACATAGAATGTTGATATCTGGGGGTCGGAGAGATGGCCTAGCGGTTAAGAGCGCCGACCGCTCTTACAGAGGACCCGGGTTCGATCCCCAGCACCCACATGGCAGCCAAAAACCGTCTGAAACTCCAATTCCAGGAGAACTCCAGTTCCAGGGGAATCTGACACCCTCTTCTGACCTCCGCGGCACTGCACCACACGGGTGCACAGACTTGCATGCAGACAGTACATTCATACACATACAGAAATAAATAAAATTAAATAAAAAAATTAAAAAAAAAGAATGTTGATATCTGTCCCTCTTAAAATTACATAAAAACTTAAGTATCCAAGCCATTCAAATAGCTCACTCATTCACTTTTGGAAGTCCGAGCTTTCTTTAGCATAACTTCCTCAGTGCTTTGGGGAGAGGTGGGATGCATGTCCATTTTCAAAGAACGCGCCAGTGTTATTTTCAGAACTGTTTGCAAGGCTATTGATACCTATAGCACAATATATACTGTTAATTCTTTTCATTTTACCAAATGGTATTGTGAAATTAAAATCACAGCTGGACAATAGTTTAAAACCAGCTTCTACTCAGGACCATTGTAATAAAAGAACAGAGGTCTCCATATAAAAGACCTAGATGATATAGATAATATAAATATAGATATTGGAGATATAGATATTGCAGAATCAGGGATTGATAGCCAAGGAACAGAGGGAGGATCAGGGATGGAAAATTGCTAAGAGTACATATCAGCAGAAAGAGTTACTGCTAAAGTGAGCTAACAGGCTCAGGCTGGAGACAGGCTGTGGTATTCAGACGTCACTTGAGGACAGTGGATGATAAAGCACCCAATTAGACATCAAGGATAATCAGATGTGGAGAATGGGCAGCTCATGTAAAATAACTTGGGAGATTTCTTGTTAAAACTGAGTTTTACCAAGAGGTGGATAGATAAGCCCAGACTTGAAGTTTGGGAGCCTTGACTAATTTGGCAAGATACAGAATCTTTGTCAATGTTAAGGTCAGATCTTTAGATCTTTAGACAACAGTCTGGATTCTCTTTGCTTGCTCAGATGGTCATTAAATGATGTACAGAATGAACAAAACATCAGGGGACTAAAGTTGGTAATGCCACTAATAATTACAGCAAAGTGCACACACTCAAAGACACTGTCATTAACCCCATGGCTGATGGTTCTAAGATGAAGGTTTATTGGGAGGTGTTAGACCATGAGAAAAAAATCTATATTGTGAAATACAGTGATCACCATTATTATGATCGTTTTTAATATTCCAAATAGCTTTAATCTCCCAGAAAAATGAAATAACTGAAGCATGATGTAATTTGTTTTTTGTGTGAAACTAGCCCTGTAGGAGCATGGTTTTGCTTTGTTTTATTTTTTTTTTAAACCAACATTTGGTTTCCAGTGCAGATGCCTTCACAGCCAGTGGCGAAAGTTAAGATTAGAAGGAAAGGGTGATTGCAATCAATGCTAATTAAAAGTTTGTCTAGACAAGGTTAAAAAAATCACCTTCCCACTTGACCCTGGAAAGTGGCCTTATTGCTATTTTATTTATTCATGGACAGTTGTGGGACCAACTAATAAGATGAAATGTGGCAATTAAGCTCAGATGAAGGGCTTGGGTCAGGCCGTCCAGATACTCAGACATTCTAGGAAGAGAGACTGTATTTGTATTGGTGCAGTTAGTATGTTTATGGATTTGAGGGGATTACAAAATCCTCAGTGTGATGTCCAAATAAGACAATCTTCAATAATTTCCAAACAATGGCTCCTAGGGAAACAGAGGCTAATATGTGCAGAAGCTACTTATGCCTTAATAATTTTTATTTGACTGATGTATATAAGAGTGTGTATGTGTGAGGAGAGTGTATGGGCCAAGGTACGCATGTGGAAGTCAGAGGGCAGCTTGTGGTAGTCAGTTCTCTCCTTGTACCATGTGGGTCCTGGGAATTGAACTCAGATTGTCAAGCTTAGCAGCAAGTGCCTTTATTCAGTGAGTCCATCTTACTGGCCCTATCTCTCTCTTTTAAGACTGCCTTTTCCTCTGTGAGTCTAGCTAGACAGGTGAGGGTTGCTCATTTGTAAGATGTCCATGAAACCAGGGTTAAATTGTTGCCTATCAAGTAGGCTCCTGTTCAAATAAATAAATAAATAAATAAATAAATAAATAAATAAATAAATAAATCTGCACTGGTAAAACCTTGCAGATATATTTTTTCCTTTTAAAATGAATTAAATTGTATAATTAAATTGCATTTTAATTTCCCCCATATTGGCATTTAAAAAGCATTGCATCATTTTCTTTTTTAAAAAATTTTTAAATTTTATTTTTGTATGTGTATGAATGTACTGTCTGCATGCAGGTCTGTGCACCCGTGTTGTGCAATGCCACGGAGATCAGAAGAGGGTGTCAGATTCCCCTGGAACTGGAGTTCTCCTGGAATTGGAGTTACAGATGGTTCTTAGCCATGTGGGTGCTGGGGATCGAACCCGGGTCCTCTGCAAGAGCAGTCCGTGCTCTCAACCACTAGGCTATCTCTCCAGCTCCAATCATTTTCTAATATTATAGACCATTCCTAAGTTTTACCCATTCAGGGTATTTTTTTTCAGGGCTTGTGTATTGACTTTTCTTAACATTGGTCATGAGATTATAACTCTGTTATTCTAAATCTTTGGCTAGAAAATGTTTCTAGGTCTCCTCTGTTATTTTGGAAGTGTTTGTATTTGGGGTGATTCTTGCTGAAGGATGAGGAGGCTAAGGTCTAGAGAGACTGGGCTCACCAGTGGTCCAGATCTCTAAGACCTTATCCTGAGCCATGTCTTTTGGATTTTGGAAGATTTTCAATGATACCCAGACAATAATAATCATCACCAACTGAGTTTAAACCATCTTTATTTTTAAACCCAGCATGAATGTGACCATCTTTCCTCTGAGAAAGTAATTAAAATGCAGCCAATGTATTTGCTATTGACCAGAAAAGACCTTACCTCTCATGACTGGTCACCTTTGCTTCCTCTCTCTGCCTGCTTGGATTTACTTACATCACATCAGTTTCTCTATAACACCATATTGATTCTCAGTTTTGATGATAATGCTTTCTAGCACAAAAGAATGAATTGACACAAAGAATGAATTGATGAAAAGACCAGAGAAACATGTTGTTATACAGATTCAGTCCCTATTTACCAGTTAATTCACAAGTCAAATACCTTCTATTTTCTGTCACACCATAAATTTCATGGTATTTAACTATCTTCAATCAGATTCATGTTAGTTCTATTTTTATTTTAATATTATTTGTAAATTTTCAGATGATTCCTTTCTTGTCTCAAGTGGTCCTTTTGAAGAACTGAAGAAAAATACCTAACTTTCCTAGGCACTTTTCTGATAAAAAGTAATCTGTAAATGCTGAATTTGTGGGGATTAATGTTATCTAACATGATATATCAGGATTGTGTGATTTTATAACTGCTAAATCACATTAGTTCATTTATTTGCCTTCTCTAAATCTCAATTTTCCTATTCATAAAATAAAGAGAATACCTGAGTGAGGAGCCAATAAAATGCTCATTTCCAGGCTTTGAACATCAACGAAGTTCTTACTGGAGTTTTTGGGTTGCCAGGAGCTAACACTGAAGTAAAACAGAAGGGTTCTTCTGAATCACAATATAAGTAGTAGAGAGTGTTTAAGTCTGCAGTTGGTTCAAGCCAGGTATCTGTGTTTTCTTGGCTTGAAGCTTTCTGACATTTTTTCCTCCTTTCTAATGTCTGGAGTCATTTTGTATTTATTTTTCCATTTTGTGCTAGGCTTAGATGGATACGGTGGATTCTTTGTTATTTCCTCATTTGCTCTGTGAAGTCTGTAGGACTGGACTTGTCAAGCTGATGAGAACATTATGGACCCAAAATACGAGCATACAGATCCACCTGGAATATTTATAAGGGCTGGGGAGATGGCTCAATGTTTAAGTGTACTCGGTGTGGAAGTGTGAGGACCTGAGTTCAAATCTCCAGTGCTCACATGAAAAAGCTGGGTATAGCAGATACGTACCTGTAACTCCAGCACTGTGGAGCGAGATATAGAAGGCTCCCTGGGGTTTCTGGAAGCCAACCTCACTCTAGACTCAGTGGAAGATCCTCCCTCAGAGGAATAAGGTGGAAAATGATAGAGCAGGACAGCTGGCATCCTCCCGGGACCTCCGTTTGCACGAATGAGCACTGTACATATGTGGGCACACCCTGCTGTTCTGTATGGTCCAGAGAATGATCTGCAATAGTCATATTATCAAGAAATTTATAGATAAGTGGTAGATAGGTGATAGATAGATGTTGACAGATGATAGATAGATGGATGATAGATGATCGATAGATGATGAAGATGACAGATTAGATAAATGGATAGACAGATGATAGATAGATAGATAGATAGATAGATAGATAGATAGATAGATAGCAAAACATCATTAAATCAGGCATTCAGATCATTCAGCAGAAATTAACTGGAGAAGCCCCTTTGAGGGGGTCAGCTGGAGTTTCCAATAAGGAGAGTCCCAGGCAAGGCAACGTCCCAGGCAGAGCAGTGTCCCCTGGGGTGAGGCTTCCAAGTGAAAAAATGAGTAGCAACAGAGACAATATCATGAAATTAGGAGCTCACAACATCCAACAGAAAGCGGCTGACATGGCTGAGGGGTCAGATCTCCCACTGAGCTTTCTCCCCATGGCTGACCTTGCCCTGGGCGGACCTCCGTGGCTGAGCTTGCCCTGGGCGGACCTCCGTGGCTGAGCTTGCCCTGGGCGGACCTCCGTGGTGACCTTGCAGCTTCTTTCCCACTGCAGGTGCTTTCATATCATGGGATAAACAATAGTGACATCTGTTGGAAATGATTTGCCTTCTAACTGCATCACTAGAAAAGTAACTAATACAGAGTTTCCCAGGAATCTTTGGACAGATGGGTCTATGGCTTCCCTTCTTTAACATAAAACTTAAGTTTCCTAAGGCAGGAGGTTTGCTTGTAGAAATCATAGCCATCCCGGGCATGGAGGCACATCCTAGCACTCAGGAGGCAGAGGCAGGTGGATCTTTGTGAGTTCAAGGTCAGCCTGGTCTACAGAGTGAGTTGCAGGACAGCTGGGCCTACAGGGAGAACTTGTCTTGAAAAGACCAAAAAAAAAAAAAGAAAGAAAGAAAGAAAGAAATCGTAGCCATCAGATATTCTAGCAGATTTGTGACCAATAAACAAATAACTAATCTTCTTAGGCAATTGTCATCTACGGAGCAAATTGGGGTGAATATGTGTCCTATTCTACTTCCCTAATAAGTGGTAGATAGGCAGCAGGAAGGTCATCATCTTCCTGAAGTCATTTTCGTATGGCTTTATGATGTCTTGAAAATGAAACCATATTTCAAAGTGGTTTTTTTTTTTTTTCTGGCGCCAATGAGACAAATAAATACATTATTTGACTAGATGGTCTATGGCCCATGTGTTTTCCTTATAAGAGAAATGACCCTAATGAGGAAGCCACAGGAAATGTCAGGGAGCCATACTGATCCCAAGTAAAAAAAAAAAGTGCCTTATTCACATGAACACACAGGGGATTGGGCATCTCTGAATCTCGACATCATAGTTTATACATGTAGGTGAAATAGGATGGAAACGTGGTTTCAGAAGAGAAAAGGAAGCAGAATAGCTGGAGTCATTAATGAGGCAGGATGGTGATGTGGGGTCACCCCTTGTTATGTCCTGCTGAGTCACATTCTGTGTGTTAGCCTTCTGAGGAAGCTAATTAGATACTTTCCTAATTGTTTCTAAGTGCTGGCAACATCTGATTAGGTAAAATGTCACCATCACCAGCTTGCCTTGCCTGGGGTATTGAAATAGTTTGCTGTCTTTATTTACAGGTGACAGGTTCCCAACTTGAAATGGGTTTATATTTCAAATACAGAAGTCAGAACTTATTGTCTCATGTAATTAATAAGTGCTGGGAGGAGTGTTGACTTTAGTAAAGCTTGATTCAAGTGCCCAAACAATGAAGACTGTCTCTCTCCATCCCCTTATGGCAAAGATGGCCCCAACAACATGAAACCTAGATTCTACCAACTTGAGCAACTCTAACAATTAAAGAGAATACCATTCCCAAAGATTCAGCTCAGAGTTCTGGGACCAGCTCTCATTGGTTTAACCACAGCCTTGTGTGACTGGGGTACAGAATTGTACCTTACACTGATGGCTGAGCACGGAGGCACGGCCCATCCCTACTCAGGGGAACAGCTTCACAAACTGCACAGATTGGAGTGGGAGAAGGCCTTCTCATTGGAAACTACTTCTATCACCTGGGAAATGGAGTTTGGGGCAGGCAAGAGTAATAGCATCTGTTCCCCGCAGCCACCTCAGCCACCTGCCTTTCTCTGCTGCAGCCTAACCCTTGCTTTAGTCCCACTTGACCCTAAAGCACCAACCCAGCTGGCCTCGTGCCCTCATCTCCTCAGGAAGCCTTTGCAATGATGTTCATGTTATTAAGCCAGTCATTTAGAATATGCAAAATATTGTAATCTACTAGTGGTAAGTCCGTTTAGAGATGACTTTTAGCCCTTTCATCAATTAGCTTAAAGACTGATCCTGCTTTTAGTTCCATAGTCTTAGCTAAAACTTTCCTTGAAGAGGATCACGTTTTATATATTCATACATTTGCATATGTTTTTATATAAACTACATGAAACTGTAGGCTTTTATATATTCTTTTTTTCCATTCTCTTTTTTAAATTTTTGTGTATTTCATACAGCAACTGTCAATCAATCTTAATCACCTTTAAAGCCCTTTTTCCATCGGCACCCTCCCACAGCCCCACACACTGGAACTCATACACTCTGCATTGTCTTAAGGCCTACTGTGCCAAGTTAGTATACCTGGTTATTCCTCAGTGGCAGTTCATCCCCTGAGGTCTAGTCAACCTAGCCAGAGCTCTTCGCTTTAAGACCAGCTTTTCCTCACTTAGCAGTAATCAGCTGCCGATATTTCTTCAGCTAATATTGGGGTCTGCTGCCCATTTCCCCAGTTCCATGCTGAGTTTTTGTCTGATTGAGCTTGTGTGGGTCTTCTGCATGCTGACAGCCTTGCTATAGGTTCATAAGAGCAGGGTCCTAGGAACTGGTAGGATTCTATTTCCATATGGTCATGCACCAACTCTTTGGCTCTTACACTCTTTCTGCCCCCTCTTTCACAATGGTTCCTGAGCCCTGGATGAGTGAAGCTGAATATAGGAGTCCTGTGCAAGGACCCGCACTCCTCAGACTCTTAACCTCCACAGTTTTGGCGGTTTGAGCATTTGTGTTCCTGGCTCTCTGTACGTGTAGAGGTTACATTGTAGATGTGCCGCAAGTTGTGATACTCTGTAATAGTTTTCATCTGGTGCAAAAGAAGCTTCTTTGATGAGTGGTAACTGGGATATTTGTCTGTAATATAAGGATAAAATTTTGCACTTCATAAGAAGTTAGTAGGGATGTGACAGTCTTCAGGATTTCTCTAAGATCTCTCTCCATCCAGGTGTATGTAGTTATGCTTACAATCCCACAGATGAGTTTCCTCCCATTGAGTGGGCTTTAAGTCCAACTAGTTAGCTGTTAATTGCCCCCAAGATAGAAGTGCCACTACTATGCCAATGTTGTATGAATCCTGGTCACTGGATATTTGGTCTTTTTTTATTCATTTTTATTTATTTCCGTATGTGTATGAATGTACTGTCTGCATGCAAGTTTGTGCACCCGTGTCGTGCAATGCCGCAGAGGTCAGAAGAGGGTGTCGGATTCCCCTGGAACTGGAGTTCTCCTGGAATTGGAGTTTCAGACAGTTCTGGGCCGCCATGTGGGTGCTGGTGATCGAACCTGGGTCCTCTTTAAGAGTGGTCAGTGCTCTTAACTGCTAGGCTATCTCTCCAGCCCTCTCAGGTTCTTTCTTTCTTTCCCTTTACTTCCCTGTTTCCTTCCACTTTCCCATTTCCTGCAATTACATCAGGATACATTCCCACACACAAGTATTTGTGCTAGGATCCAGAAATGAGACAGAACATATGTCATTTGTTTTTCTGAGTCTGTGTTACTTTACTAGTTCCATCCATTTACCTGCAAATTTCATGATGTCCTCTTTCTTTACCATTGAGTAGAACTCCATTGTGTAAATTAACCACATTTTAATTATCCACTCATCAGTGAGGGACATTTCCATCTCTTAACTATTGTGAAAAGAGCAGCAATAATCATGAATGTACAAATATCTCTGTAATAGGATGAGTCCTTTGAGTATATGCCAAGGAGTGGTATACCTTAGTCAAATGCTAGGTTCATTAATAGTTTTTTGAGTTCTCCACGCTGCTTTCCATAGGGGTTGCACAAGCTTGCAATCCCACCAATGGCAAATGAGCATTCCCCTTTCCCCACATCCTCTCCAGCATTTAGTATCATTTGTTCTCTAGAGCTTAGTCAGTCTGACTGGGGTAAGATAAAAATCTTAAAGTGTTTTTAATTTGCATTTCCCTAATTACTAATGATGTTGAGCACTTTTAAAGATGTTTCTTATCCATCTTTATTTCTTCTTTTGAGAACTCTGTTCAGATCCTTAGCTCATCTTTTAACTGGGACACTTGTTTTTTTTTATTCTTTCTTTTGAATTCTTTATGTATTTTGGATATCAAACCTCTCTCAGATGTATCGCTGGTGAAGATTTTCTCTCATTCTGTGGGTTTTCTCTTTACTTCCCTGGTTGTCCCTTTTGCTGTAACAGAAGCTTTTTAGTTCAATGAGGTCTCACTTGTTGATTGTTAACTTTAATTCCTGAGCAACTAATACCTGATTTATACCTATGTGTAATTTATACCTATTTTACAGTCCTTTCCTACACCTATATCTTGTAGGTTACTGCCAATGTTTTCTTCTAACACTTTCAGAGTTTCAAGTTTCACACTGAGGTCTTTGATTACATTTAGAGTTAACTATTGTGCAAAGTGAAAGATAATGGTCATGTTTCATTCTTCTACAAGTGGAGATCCAGTTTTGCCAGCAGCATTTGCTGAAGATGCTATCTTTTCTCCAGTGAGTGTTCTTGGCCCCTTTGTCAAATATTAAATGGGTGAAATTGCACGTACTTATGTTTGGGCCTTCAATTATGTTCCATTGATCTATGGGTCTGGTTTTATGCCAGTACCATGCTGTTTTTATGACTATAGCTCTATAATGTAGTTTGAAATCTGGTATAGTAATCCCCCCCACTTTACTCTTTGTGCTCAAGGTTGCTTTGGTTATCCAAGATATTTTATGTCCCCATATGAATTTTAGGATGATTTTTTTCTAATTTTGTGAAGAATGTCATGGGGATTTTGATTGGAATTGCATTGAATCTATATATTGCTTCTGGTAGGATGATCATTTTCCCAATATTAATTCTTCCAATTCATGAGCATGGGAGGTCCTTCCATCTATTATCTTCCTCAGTCTCTTTCTTCATAGATTTAAATTTTTTCATTGTAGAGATCTTTAATGTCTTTGGTCAGGTTTATCCCGATTTTTTTTTTAGGCTATTGTGAATGGGAGGGTTTCCATGAATTTTCTCCATGCATTTGTTATTGATATATAGAAAGGCTACTAATTTTCGTAGATAAATTTTATACCTGCCACTTTACTGAAAGTGTTAATCATTTCTAGGATTTTTCTGGTAGAATTTTTGGCATCTCTTAGGTATAATATTTTATCATTTACAAAAAGGGATACTTTGACCTTTTCTTTTCCAATTAGTATTCCGTTTTACCTTCTCTTGTCTTAATGCTCTAGCAAGAGTCTCAAGCACTATATTAAAAAGAAGTGGAGATACTGGTCAGCCTTGCCAGGTTCCTGATTTTAAGGGGAATTCTTCCAATTTTTCTCCATTTAGAACGATGTTAGCTGTGGGTTTGTTGTATATAGCTTTAATTATGTTGAGGTTTGGTCCCTCCAGTCCAATTCCCTCTAGGACTTTTAAGATAAATGCATGTTGAATTTTAGCAAAGACATTTTCTGCCTCTATTGAGATGACCATGTGATTTTTGTCTCTGAGTGCATTTATATGATTTATGACACTTATTGACTTACATACATTGAACCATCCCTGTATCTCTGGAATAAAGCTGACTTGATCATGGTGGATGACCTTTTTGATATGTGCCTATATGCAATTTGCAAATATTTCATTGAGAATTTTTACATCTATGTTCATTAAGGATATGGGTCTACAGTTTTATTTTTTGGTTGTATCTTTGCCTGGTTTTGGTATTAGAGTGATGCTGGTTTCATAGAAGGAACTTGGGAATTCTCCTTCTATTTCTATCTTTTTTAAATAATTTAAGTAGTATTGTTTAAATGTATTCTTTAAATGTCTGGTAGAATTCTGCTGTAAATCCTTCTAGGCTTGGGCTTATTTAGTTGAGAGGTTTTTTTATTACCATTTCAATTTCCTTATATGCTATGGGTCCATTTAAGCTGTTGATCTTGGTTCAACTTTGGTGATTTCCATGATTTTAGATATACATCCATTTCTTTTAGGTTTTCAAATTTAATAGAGTACAGGTTTTTTAAAGTATTCCATTAATGTTCTGGATTTTTTTGTTGTCTGTTGTGATGTTTCCCCTTTTATCTCTAAATTGTTGATTTGGAGTTGCTCTTTCTTTTGGTTAACCAGCCTAATGGTCTATCTTTACCTTTTCAAAGAACCAGCTCTTGGGTTTATTGATTCTTTGTATTGTTTTCTTTGTTTCTATTTCATTAATTTCTGCTCCAATTTTTGTTACTTCTTCTTGTCTGCTGGGTTTGGGTTTCATTTGCTATTGCATTTCAAGAGTCTTGGGTTGTATTATTAAGTCATTTGTTTGTGCTGTTTCTGTTTTTTCTTTTACTGTATTCACTTAGAGCTACAAATCTCTCTTAGGACTGATTTTAAAGTGTCCCCGAGGTTTTGTTGTGCTGTATTGTCCTTTTCATTTAATTCCAGGAATTATTTTATTTCTTTCTTAAATTTTCCTTTGACCCATTTGTTATTCAGGAGTGTGTTATTTAATCTCCATGAGTTTGTGTAGTTACTAAGGCTACCCCTGATGTTGATTTTAAGCTTTATTGCATTGTGGTCTGATAGAATGCATGGAATTATTTCAATTTTTTTGTATTTGTTGAGGTTTGTTTTATGCCCCAGTATGTGGTTGATTTTGGAGAACATTTCATGGGGAGCTGAAGAGAAATTATATTTGGTGTTTGGGTGGAATATTGGGTAGATGTCTGTTAGGTCCATTTGATATATGGTATTGTTTAATTGGATGTCTCTCTCTTTGTTCTTTGCCCAGTTGACCTGTCTAATGGAGACAGTGGGGTATTGAAGTCCCCTGCTACAAGTGAGTTGGGAGTAATCTGTATCTTTAAGTCCTGGAGTAATGTATTTATGAAGTTGGTGCACCAGAGTTAGGTCTGTATATATTCATGGCTGTAATATATTCTTGATTAATTGTTCCTTAGATAAGAGTAAAGTGATGCTCTTTATCTCTTTGGCTAGTTTTATTTTGAAGACTATTTTCTCTGATATTAGAAATTCAACTCCTGCTTGCTTCTTAGTGCCATTTGCTTGGGATATTTTTTTCTGTCCTTTCACCTTAAGGTAGTGCCTGTCCTTGAAGGTGACATGGGTTTCTTGCAGACAAAAAGAAGGATTTTGTTTCTTAATCCATTTTAATAGCCTGTGTATTTTGATTGGGGAGTTCAGTCCATTGATACTTAAAGTTAACTGTTGAGAGATGTGCATTGGTTTCCTCATTTTAATTTCTGTTTACATTCTTGGTCTAACTTTGTGTTCCCACAGTTATACCTTCATTTTGTCTCTTTCTGTTGCCCTTTCATACAGTCATTCCTTTCTTCTTCTGCTCTTTGTATTGCTTCAAGTATTCTCTGAAGGGCTGGTTTTCTGGACATGAATTCTTTCAGACTATTCATGTTATGGAAGATTTTTCTTTCTCCTTCAAGTAAAATAGACATTATTCTGGGTTGGCATATATGGTCATTTAGAACAGGGGTGGGGGGCTTTCCTCCAGGGTCTTCTAGCTTTCAGAGTTTGCATTGTAAAGCAGGCTGTAATTCTGATGGGTTTTCCTTTGTATGTGACTTGTTTTTGTTTGGCAGCTTTCAGTATTCTCTATTTGTTCTGTACCTTTAGTGTTTTTATTGTGATATGCTGTAGGGGGTTTCCCTTTCAGTCCTGTCTATTTGGTGTTCTATGTACTTCTTGTATTTGTGTGGGCATGCCTTTCCTTAATTTTGGGAAATTTTCTTCTATAATCCCATTGAAGTTCTGGTTAACACCATTATCCTGAGAGTCTTTTCCTTCCTCTATGACAATGATGTGTAAATTTGGTCTTTTCATGATGTACCACATTTCCTACATATTCCATTCCTGTGTTGTTTTTTTTAAATTGCTGGAGTGGTCCAGTTCTTCAACTTTATCATCCAGTCTTGATATTCTATTTTCCATTTCATTCATCCAATTGCTGAGGCTTTCTTCTGACATTTCAAATTGGTTTCTTGAGTGTTTCACTTCCTTTTTCATTTCAGCTTGAGTTTTCTTCAATATTTCTATCTCTGTTGTTAATTCAGTCGGAGGTTTATCTCTAATTTATTTTAGTTCTTTGATTTGTTTTTATGTTCTTTAAATTCATCAAATTCTTTGATCATGTTTATTATTGTTCTTTTTAAATTCTGTGTCCTGGGTTATCTCTAGAGGGATCTCATTGTAGAACTCTTCTATAGGACTAGTGGTGTTTAGTGGGGACATATTATTTGGGTTTTCATATTATTAATTTTTATTGTAATTTTGGCATGTGGGTTTCTTTTGTTGTTTGTGATTCTGGTATGAAACTCAAGTCTTCGCTGAGTGAATTGAAGACTGATTTTGTTTGTATTCTTGACATGCCTTGGTTGTTTTCTTACTAGGTATGAAAAGCTAATTAGTCTAGGTTTCAGATTCTCTCTTTTGGTTTTATATTGGAAGAACCAGATGGTTCTAGTCTAACTACTCAGGAGCTCCTGCCGAAGCCCAAGTCAGGTACCAATCAGATACTCTCAGTCTTCCTTCTAAGGTCTGGGCTCCTACTAGCCAGCAGGCACAGCACAATTTGGTAGGCTTACTTACTGGATTCAGGAGATCTCAGGTAGTCTGCAAATGTCTGGGCTCCTGCTACAGAGCACATGGATCTAGCTCTACTGCAGCCAGAGGGTTTCAGAAGGTCCCAAGGTAGGGGGATGGGCACGGCACAATTTGGGGAATTCACCACCATGTGAAAGCCAGATTCAGGCACTCCAGAGAAGGCTGGAAATGTCCAGACCCTGCACCACCTGGAGGCTGGATTCAGGTACTCTCAGGCAGGCTGGAAATGTCCGGACCCCTGCACCACATGGAGGCTGGATTCAGGCACTCTCAGGCAGGCTGGAAATGTCCGGACCCCTGCACCACATGGAGGCTGGATTCAGGCTCTCTCAGACAGGCTGGAAATGTCCAGACCCCTGCACCACATGGAGGCTGGATTCAGACACTCTCAGGCAGGCTGGAATTGTCCGGACCCCTGCACCACATGGAGGCTGGATTTAGGCACTCTCAGGCAAGCTGGAAATGTCCAGACCCTGCACCACATGGAGGCTGGATTCAGACACTCTCAGGCAGGCTGGAAATGTCACATTCACATTTTTTATGCCAGTTAAAGTAAATTTTTCTTTACTTCTTGTCTCTTCACTTCTCTCTATGCACCTGCTACCAGTGACTAAACCAGAAGCTTATAGCCTGAGACTGCACATCATACTCAGCACTTCTACAGTGTGCCTTGCATTCATTTGTCATCATTTATGTTATTTGTGAAATGGTATTTAAAATCTTCATGGGTAGGAGAAAATCTACACAGAGTATGGCCTCGACTCATCCATCACTGGAAATAAAGCATGTTACTATGTCTCCTTTCCTAGCATAAAATCATGTAAAATTAAGGAAGGGGAAAGTTAATCACTGTGTATGCTCTTTAACCATGAGAGTCAAAAGACTTTCTCCTTATAACCTGTTGGATAAAAGTAACTATCCAGGGACTGGAGAGATGGCTCAGTGATGGCTGCCCTTGTAGAGGACCTGGTTCAATTCCCAGCACCTACAACAACCATATCTAACTCCAATTCCAGAGAATCTGATGCCTTCTGGCCTTCATGGGCTTTGCACAACATGGGGTGCACTTACATACATGCAGGCAAATACAGTCACAGAAAATAATAAATAAAATATTTTTAAAATAACTATCAACTGGGAGCTGGAGAGATGGCTCAGCAGTTAAGAGCTCCAGCTGCTCTTGCAGAGGACCCGGGTTTGATTCCCAGCACCCACATGGCAGCTAAAAACTGTCTTTAAGCAGGGTGTGGTGGCACAGGCCTTTAATCCTAGCACTCTGGAGGCAGGGGCAGGCTCTGTAAGTTCAAGGTCAGCCTGGTGTACAGAGTGAGTTCCAGGCCAGCTGGGGCTATAGGGAGACGCTGTTTCAAAAAAATAAAAAAACTATCAACTAATAATAGGGTTGTACAGAAATTAAATAAAATAAGGACCTGACATAGCCTGTTTTTGGAATTAACTTCTGTCCACATTTCAGCTCCAATAGTCCATGAGTTTGAGTAGTTTCACCTATGCTGTGCACTGAGAGTCTTTGGTTAAAAATGAGCTATTCCTAGTAGTTCCTTCACAGGGCTGTGGTAGCATTTTGAAAGAGTTCATAGACAGGAAGTGCTTCAGAGATCCCAGAAGTCACCCCTTCCCATACCACAGGCTGCTCAGCTGCTACCAATCCCCTCTGTGGGTCATGTTGCTTCTCTTGACAGTTCAGTCATCATAGGCAGGACCCCTCTGAAGACTGCCCCGGTCTCTTTCATTCAGGTCCCTTGCACTACTCTGGTCATGAGAACTGCTTCTTGCCAGTGCTGCTGAGCGTTCTCCACTGCTCTATAGGACACCCAGGACATGGAATTGCACCTAAGAAATTCTCCTTGGAGATCCATAGCATTTATGAATCAAAACTTCAATCGGCCCATGCCAAGCACCCCCAAGTAACCCCATTATTGGCTCCCTATCTTCAGTGAGGGAGTAGCATTCCCCTTCACTACATGGAGCAGGGTAGTAAGGAAGCCAAGGCCCATCACACTGTGATTATCCTCTACAGGTGTGGTTAGGGAAGATGTCATGGCTTTAGGATCTGAGAAACTTTGATACCTTTTGTATTGACCTTTGATAGCTTTTGTATTGACCTTTGCCTTCAGGGTTTTAGAACTGAGGGAAGAGGAGTTCAGTTTTTGGATCCTACATTGGCAGCTTTTATTGTCAGCAGCATCCAGAATCCTTACGTAAAAGAAACCCTTCATCAGGAAATTCAGTGATGGTTCCAGAGCCCAGGCTTACTGTCTCCTCGCAAGCAGGTTCCTTGGTCTTTATGGGCTTTGATTTCCTCATGCATAAATTGGAGCTAATATCACGTGCTCTGTCAAGGTCAAATGAGATGATATATACAGTAGCTCTTTGATTAAATTAAAAAGAATTTCACATATGACCAATTGGGGGACAAAGCTCTTCTTGGCTAAGGCTTTGTGATTTATTGTCTGTTTATGATGTGGATTACAAACATCAGCTTGTATTTTGCATTTTGGCAGCAGATACGATTTTCTGGAAAATTAAACACTTGGAGTTCCTGTGTATAATATAAAAATAATAGAGGCTCTATTGGCCTAATGGCTCATAAAAAGGCTAGTAATTCTAGTAATTTATAGGGTCGCCAAACTTTATAAGTAAATAATAAAAATTATCCTCATTTAACTTTGAATCACACAAACAAATCATTTCAAAATCTAACATGCATATTGCATGAAATTTTTTATCTGACAAGTCTGTGAATAAAAGTCAGTAGACTGTCAGCAAAGATCACCAGCTAACTTCTTATTTTATATTTTCCAATTCTAGCATCATGTCTGACCCCCAAACAAATGTTTAGCATGGGATTCTAGGATAAAACAAGTATTAGATTCTTTGGGAAATGAATGGCTGTATGAGAAATTACTTTTGACCCCATTTTTGAGGTTCAGATTTTTTTTATTTGTAAGCAAAGATAATAGTAATCATCATTGTTTCCCAGATTAATGGAAGAGTAACATAAGATAGGCCACCAAACAGTATTCCTGAACTGTTACATCTTTGGCTGATTTGCAGAAGGCAGTTAAGAGCTCTGGCTACTCTTGCAGAGGACCCGGGTTCAATCCCCAGCACTCACATGGCAGCCAACAACCATCCGTAACTCCGAATCTAGGGGATCTGATGCCCTCTTCTGACCTCCAAGGGCATTGCAAGGTATGGGTATATTTAACATGCAGGCAAAACATTCATACACATAAAATAAAAATGCATAAAAAATTTTAAAACAATGTCTTCATATTTGCTACAAACACGCTGTAACCCTTATAAGCAGTAGTGCTGCTGGAAATGGTGTCTCAGTGCCTTGTCTGCAGTGAAGAGTGGAGGGTTAGGCTCTCTGGATGTCAGTCTGTGGATAAATGCTCACTTAGCTGGCATGAGGCCCTGGACTGGCTCCCCAGGACTACAGGAGTGGGGAAGGACTTTAAAACAGGTTTTAAATGCATTAGTAAAATCTAGGTGCATAGCAAACACAGCGTCAACAGTTCCTGCCAGGCGTTCTCATTTCCACCTGGAGAAGGCAGTTCTTGGTCTGTAAGCATGGCTGAGTTTCTGCAGGGACCTGAACTACGCTTTACTCCTGCTCCCATAATGTCCTAGACTGTGTAGCTGTGAGCACTTATTGAGATTTGCTGCAGCAGCTCTGGGTAGTTTTCTTAAAGCATCTGTTAAAGGCATGTAAAACCTACTCTAATAAATCAGCAGCAAGATGCTCGGAGAGGCCAAAGCTGGCTGACTTCACCTGGTGCAGCCTGGACGGTCGGGCCTAGCTTTGCTCACATTGCCACGTGCAGTGGAAGTAGCGAGTGGCTTTAGGTGCCACGTGTGTTGGTGTAATCATACACACTGGCACAAATTGCTGGATGTAGTTTTTTGAATGTATTTAAATTTATTCTCAGACATCAAAACAGTTCATTAGCTTCCATGAATACATTTATAATTCCTAGAAAATAATTCCTCCTGCCATTTTGAATGAGACGTATTAGGCTGCTATCCTGGAGGCCTTCATGAATTGTGGTTTCACTGATTAATATCACTCTCCTCTACTGGATCCATCTCAAGCTCACCTCTAATGTTGGAGGTGCTGGGACTCAGTATTGGCTCCTTTATAATCCTGTCTGTGTACACATTCCTCTTACTCAAACCTGTGGCTGCTAAAACATCTCTTAGCACACAGATCCCATATTTCTCCATCTCAGCGTTATCTTTCCACCAACCGACTATTCAATCCAACAACCTCTACATGGTTGTCTCATACATTTCCCAAGCTCCACACATCTAAAATGGACCACCCAGTGCTACCTGCTCTTCTTTCTACACAGCGAAGGATCTTTCTTCCCCCATATTTGTCCTTCCTCCATTGTGCAGTAAAAGACATTAAAATCCACAGGGCTGCAAAGAACATTCACTCATTCTCTGAGTTCTACTTCTCTGACACCACCAAACCTTGCCATACCCTTCTCTAAAATTGTGTGGTGTCATCTTGCCTCTTTCCTGATGCTACCACTCTAACCAGAGCAACCATCACAGGTCACCCAAATTCTCCCCTCCACCCTACTCCCTCTCCACAGTTACACCCCACCCCCATGAGATTTTCAAATCATGAGTATGACCAGCAGAACTCTTGCTTAGTATTCTTCATCAAATGTCATCAGGAAAATGCATAATAAAACCAATAAGATACCACAGCATGCCTATTTCAATGGCCAAAATCCAGAGCCTGGACAACAGCAAATGCTACTGCTGATGGGGAGCGACAGGAGCTCTTACTTATTACAGGAGGAATCATGATGGAATAGAACCTGTGGAAGACAACTTCTCCAAAGCCAAACATATTGTTTCCATTCAATGTAACAGTCAGGCTCCTTGCAACTCACTCATGGGAGCAGAACACTCATCCCCCCATGAAAGCTGGTACATAGTTTTATTCATAATTGCCAAAACCTGGAAGCAATCAAGGTGATCTTTAATATAGGCCTGGGTAAACAAACTGTGTCATATCCAGACCCCAGAATATAGCTCAGTGGTGAAAACGAATGAGCTGTCAAGTTATGAGATGACACAGTAGAATCCCAGATGCATGTTACTAAGTTAAAGAAGCCAATCTGAAAAAAAAATCCATGTATTGCCTGGTTTCCAATGTACCATACTCAAAACTATAGCATCAGTGAAAAGCTCACTGACCACCAAGGAGTAGGAGTTGGGGGAAAATATACAAGCAAAGCACAGATGCTTACACCAGTGTTAAACAGCCAACAGTTGAACATAAACTGTGCTCAAACTGGCTCCTATGCTAAGCCCCTGATTCCCAGCTTGTGGGACAATTTGGAGGTGCTCTGAAAACTTGAGGAGGCAGGGTCTTCAAGGTCACTGAACAGCTTTGGAAGGCTGTGCCTAGATGCCTGTCCCCTTCCTGTGCTGCTTCCTGTCCATCAAGCAATGAGAAGTCTCCTCCACCGCAACCTCCCAATTATGAGCTAAATGACTCCTGCCCCACCCCCAACATGTCCTATCAGGGACTTTTGTCACAGCAACAATGAGAAAAGTAATCAATACAGAAACTATTGGGGATGGCACTATAATGATGACTACGTGTCAATAGACCTTTATCTTTTTTGTTGTTGTTCTTTTTGAGACAGCTGTAGCCCCAGCTGTCCTGGAACTCACTCTGTAGACCAGGCTGGCCTTGAACTCACAGAGATCCACCTGCCTCTACCTCCCGAGTAGTCAATAGACCTTCAATGTGAGCTATGAGCTTTGACTGATGATAATGTGTCAATGTAAGCTTAATAGTTGAAACGAATGCTTATCTCATGGTTGAAAGTGTGTGTGTGTGTGTGTGTGTGTGTGTGTGTGTGTGCAAGTGAGTGGTGGGAAATGTCTATATCTTCTACTCAATTTTGTATGACCCTAAAACTGCTGTAAAAAATGTAAAGGGGCTGGAGAGATGCCACAGCAGGTCAGAGTGCTTTGTGGTCTTGCCGTGGACTGAGGTTCATTTCCCAGCACCCACATGGTGGCTCACAGCCACCAGCAACTCTAGTTCCAGGGGCTCCAACACTCTCTTCTGACCTCTGCAGGTACTGCACACACGTGGTGCACACACTACATGCAATCAAAACACTCGTACACATAAAATTAAAACATTTTTAAAGTATTCTTGAGGGTGGTGTCAGAAGCCTACTTTTCCCACCTCCAGGAAGGCCCCCCGGAGTCTCCATCTTGTGCCTGCAATCTCTGTGGTCCTTTCTGTGCTTCTTGACTGCATGCACAGCAACTTACAGATCTATTCTCCCTGGCTGAAAGTAAACATTTTTCTGGAGCACTCTGCCATTTTCTGGTTGTTCCATGGAAATCCTGTGCCTCGGCCACATTTACATGTGATCTTCAGAAAAGAAAAGCTTCAGTCCTGCCACCCTCCTGCTTGAAGTGGAAGCAATCTTGATTTCGCCTTTCATTTTTCATACTTTCTCACTGTGCTTAACAATTGATTAAAAGAAAAATCGTAGTGGAGGTCAAACGATGATTGACTGCGTGGCAAATGGTTTCCAAGGAAACAGCAAATTAGCACTTGTAGCATTCAGCAGCAGCTACAGAAGGGCATCTGGACACCCACAGCAGCACCAGGAGTCTCTGAAACAGAATCAGAATCCAGTAGGAGGAAGCATCAAGGTGAACCGTTTCAAAAGATGAAGATTCTGCTGGCGAGGTGCCCCTCGCATCCCTGGGTCCCGCTCAGCTGTGCTCTGCTGGGGGTCTGCCCCCTCCGTTTTCCCACAGCTTTTACTCTCGGTGGATGTCTGTGATCCTTGGCTGAAAAGCCTGTTGTCTAAATCATTTTTTAACTTACACAATTGAAATTTGGAGATGAAAACTACATTAGAGAAATCTGCAAGAGTTCCCAAAGACACAAAAAGGTAGGGGCTGGAGAGATGGCCCAGTGGTTAAGAGCACCAACTGCTCTTTCAGAGGACCCAGGTTCGATTCCCAGCACCCACATGGTGGCTAAGAACAGTGTTTAACTCCAATTCCAGGGGACTCCAACTCCCTCTTCTGACCTCCGCGGCATTCCCCAACTCAGGTGTACCAACCTACATGCAGTCAGTACACTCATACACATTAAAAATAATAAATGACACGGGTGCACAAACTTGCATGCAGACAGTACATTAATACACATACAGAAATAAATAAAAAAATAATAATAATTGAATTTTTAAAAATTTAAAAAAATTGTAAAGTTGTTTAGAATTGACTTATTTAGGTATTGTTTAAATTATTTGGAATCTGAACTGTTCTGTTATTGAATTATTGTTACAGGAGTTTCTGTGGATTAAAAAAAGACTGTCTTTTTAAATTTTATTATTTTTATTTTGTGTGTATGAATTTATTGCCTGCATGTATGTAAGTGCACCCTCAACGTGCAATGCACATGGAGGTCAGAAGATGCCATTGGATCTTATGGAACTGGAGTTACAGACAGTTGTTAGATGCCATGTGGGTGCTAGAAACCAAATCCAGATTGTCTCCAAAAGCAGCCAGTGCTCTTAACTCCTGAGCCATCTCTCCAACCTCAAGAAATTGTATTTTTAGTTATGTGTGTATCTATGTGTAGGTATGTGCATATGAGTGCAGTGCCCACAGAGGCCAGAAGAAGGCATCAGATTCCCTGGAGCTAGAGCACAGGTGGATGTGAGTGGTCCAATGAGGGTTCTGGGGACTGAACTTGGATTCTTTGTAAGAGCAGCACATGCTCTTAACTATTGAGCCATCTCTCCAGCCCCCAAATTTCTGTGGCTTTGACTTCTTGCTAGGTAAAGGAAAGATAGGAAGACACACACACACACACACACACACACACACACACACACACTTCTACATAAGAACTCAGTATTTGAAGAATAAATACAAAACAAAAGTAAAATGTTTGCTTTTCTTCATATTAAATTTTCATCCTCATGAGCCTAACAGGCATTCTAAGTGAATGTGGCTTGAGTCTACTTTTAAATAATAAAGGAGTTAGCAACAGCATTAAGATGGAGCTGCTAGTTCTTTTGATTCACATGTTGAATTATTAATACTGAATCTTACAGTACAGTAATCCATCGAAGACATTTATTTGTTTAAAAGAAAGGAATTAAAATTCTCACTTATTAACAGCACTGTCTTTTATTTGTTGAAACATCAGGCTGCATGAGTCAATAATGTATTTAGCCAAAGAATGTATTAGAATTGCTGATGCGGCTATATAAATACTGCACTTAAAAACAGGTAGTAAGGTAATTTATATTACTCCTCAAGTTCACCTAAGAATGAATATTTCATCTATATTTCTTCAATTAATAGTAATAATAATGTAAAATAACCTAGCAAACTTTACAAAAGCTTTTACTTTGAAAAAAAGACAGTTGAATTTTTAATTAATTAATTATTATAGTGAGCATGTAAGAGAGTGCATGATGTATGTGTGTGTGGGCACACACACTACAGAACATGTATGGAAGTTGGAAAACTTGTCCCTTTCCACCTGTAAGTGGCTTTGGGGATTGAACTCAGGTTGCTAAACTTGAGGGGTAAGCACCTTTTTTTTGTTGAGCCATCTTGTCTGGCCTGAACATTTGATTTGTTTGTTTGTTTGTTTGTTTATATGTTTTGTAGCCTGAGCTGGCTTGGAACTCTCTGTGTAGATGAGGCTGGCCTCAAAATCACAGACACCCACCTGCCTCTACCTTCAGAGTGCTGGGATTAAAGGTATGTACCATGAGGCCCCCAGCAACAGTTCAATTAAAAAATTTTTAAAACATTTTCATTATACTGTCACGACCCCCTTCGTCCAGCGAAAGAAGACACGACATGAGAGCGATCTTCCTCAAGCAGTTTATTCGGGTACCCTTACATCTGCTCTCTCCCTCTCCCTTCCTGGTTCACCACCTATAAGGCCTGTCACAACCAATCGACTTCCACCACGTGGGTCTCAAGGATAGGATATCTCTATGCGGAACAGAGGGCTTCAGCAAGGCCAAACCAAATAAGGACATGTTTGCTGCATGGAGCGCTCACCCCGTGGGGGTGGGAGGTGGAAACTGGCGCCATCTTTGAGGCGCGGCACTCCGCAGCTCCCAACAGTTCCCCCTTTTTGTTTTAATAGAGCATGGTCTCGAGGCCGCAGATAGCTGAATTCAACAATCCCCCCTGTCTTAGGATCATTCCTTCATTAAACCCGTCATAGGATACCCCATCGCCCTGAGGGTTCCATGCCTTAGGTAGAAGGAAAGTTGCCCGTCTCTGAGTAGGATCGAACGGGGAAGCGTCGTCCGAGATGGATCTGAGAGCGGTTGTAAGGGACCTGAAAAATTATCTGCTCGAGGAATGAAAGGAATCGGCTCTGTATCTTTGGTTCCGTTGGTCACTTTGTCTTATGGTCGTTCTTGGTGTACGAGGCAAGGGCGGTCGCCGCGAACAGTGGTGTGCGTCCCCGCTTACGGGGGGGAATCCGTCGCTTTGCGAAATTGTCAGCTGTGAGGCCTCGTAGGGCATGGTCGGCCGGCACTGGAAGTGGAGTATGACGCCCAACGCACTGGACTTCCCCTGGTGAGAAGGACTGGAGTCTTACTCCTGGATAATTGGCAAGGACGTACAAATCCAGTAGCGACAAGTCAAAGAGCTCCGCACAGATGGTTTCTCAGCCCGTCCATGGTGGATAAATAAAGTGGCAAGGATAAAATCGCTGTTTGGCGAATTAAAAATGAAAGCTCGTGGATTTGCGAGCAAGATCAGTAGATGGAAGTCTGTTTGGTGAATCAAAAGTAAAAGCTCGTGGATTTGCGAGCCAAGAACCCTCCGAGTTAGGATTCTCTCTGTGGAAGAAAGAGCAAGTCGGTCGCATTTATTCATTACTTGGCTGGGTGGTGTACATGTCTTGACGTTTATTTCTTTTCTGGTTATGGCGCATAACCCGCCCCAAGTACACATGCTATAATTATATAGGTCAGGGTCCGCAGCATCATAAATAAGATGCTTAGTTACACCTTAAAAAAACCTGTGGAACCACTTTTTTTTTTTTTTTTTTTTTTTTTTTTTTATTATCTTTTTTTTTTTTTTAAAGATTTTTTATTGTATGTATTGTAATATTTTTATTTCCTCACGGACACTATGCTTCAGTATCAATTATGCCCTTGCTCCTTCATGCATAAGGCAGAGCTTTTTGTTTTCAGCCCCTTCTCGTAAGTTCATGCGCAATGCCTCAATGGAGGGCTAAATGTCAGAACTGATGAAGGTCTCGGATTCCCCTAGAAATGGAGTTCTCCTGGAAGTGGAACGATTTCAGACGGCTTCTTCGGCCTCTTGATTATGTGGTGTGTCTGTGGTGACGAACTCCTGCCCAATGTTGAAAGTCTTATTATGCCCCCTGTTTCTTAGCAGGCGGTCGGGCGTCTGAACCCGTCGACCAGTAACAAGCTGATAAATGGGGGAGAGTAGAGTGCCACCTTTTCTCTCCGAGACCCTTTTTGGTTTTTTCGAATGGCAGGGCTCTCTGTTAAGCTCACGGATGCCTCACTAGGGGCAGCTTAAAGCGGTATAACCTACTCTGTTAGACCAGGCTGGCCTTGAACTCACAAGATTTCTGCCTACGTCTCGACCCCCACCGAAATAGTACTGAGGCATGTAAAGGGTGCGTAGTCTCTGCGCACCCACACCGCGTTGCGAGAGATCAAATAAGTGCCTGCCTACTCACTTTCCTAGTCACAACAGATCCATTGTAGAACACAATTCACCAGAGGTGCATATGATTGGAAGACAGGGCCTTGTGAGCCTTGATTTATATACTCCATGGGTTAAGATCGATAGAAGATCAACAAATGGAATAGATAATAGATTTTCAATTAAAAGGGTTAAATATGAAGGCCTTAGAGCAAGGGACCCCTCCGACCCAAACAAAAAGTAACATATGGGAAAAAGAGGCTTCCCAAAATTAAATCAGTATGTACAGACTGTGATAACAGAGTCTCAGAATTCGACAAAGTATCAAGTGAGAAGTGAAAACAAGAAAGTAGGAAACAAACAAGACTACAACTGTCTAGCTGTAATTACAATGAATCTGAGATGGGTTATAATAGTGGAGAGAACTCTGTGTGTGTGAAGAAAGAGATAAAAGAAGACACTAAGAGCAAGTTCAAAACACAGACCTTTTTAGGTCCCTGCTATAATGACAGAACAATATCTGTGACTCAGAGTTAGGCACGTGAAATCATGAGAGAAATACATTGGCGCAACTGCCAGATTAGCCCCCTAAGATGACCACATGGTGAATAGCGAATTACACATCTCCAACACTCATAGTTATCAGACAGACCGATCAACCGCGTGAATTACAGCTCTAGAAAACCTTCGTCCGCTCTAGTGCCCGAGGCATCGGTGGCACATCGTCCTTTTATGCCTAGTATTCAGTGAGGCAGACCGGCAGGTGGGATGTAATCTTATGTGTCGAGTCCAAGGGAACGCAGCGTCTGTGCTTTCTGATACAGAGTGATTTACAGGGTAACAGCTCGGCCTGTGAACTGACTAAACAAAGGTGAATGCGAAAGGAGCCCGGCCATTAGTTACCTACATCGGTGACTAGTGCCGGAGGGAGGTAGCCACTCAAAATCCAGCTATATGTTTTCCATTTTCTGATATTGTGGCAAGAATTCCGTGGACCTGTGTGAAAAGCGAAAAGACAACAAGAGAAAACAGACGAAATCCAAAACATCATCTCAGGTTGAACGTGGTCTCTATATGTAGGCTAACTGCAACACGGTACGCTCTCACACGATAAGTAATAAAGAAATTAGTAACTAGGTAACTATTACTTTGAAAGAAGCGATATATAATTGTGCATATCAAATGGTATCAGATGGAGTGGTATGACCAGCCTCGATAACCCGCTATATACAATTATTAATTAGCAGGTATCTTAATTGCAAGAGAAGAGAATTGGTGGATTCGAAAAGCTGATACGTCGGTAGAATTTATGACTTAGCCGCTAACACTATACTCCTCAGATACTGCGTGGTCTTGCGACACACTCCACATTCAGAGTTCTTAGGGCAGCCCCAACACCATTCATTGCTTGGCCAAGATATGATTCTGTCTCAGCAAATTGTGCTCAAAATAAAACTACCAGTTCCAGGGAATCCGTTGGCTGTCTTCTGAGCGCAGCGCTCCAGTGGAAGGGCTAGGGTACTGCAATGACTTGTAGGACGTGACACTTTATATACATGCTAGGCAGTGCACTCGATACCACAAACAATAAACATAGATATAAGTTATATATTGTACTGTTATGACGCAGCAAAACAGAGGAATAATTCCTAAAACGTACCTTGCTGATGAGCCAGTTTAGGTGTTAGATACTCCTAAAAACACCAATATAAAAAACACAACGGAGCAATTAAGAATTTACTTAGATGTGGAGGCGAATATTCCCTTACATAGAAGCAGGCAGGTGTGGCTAATCCACCACCAAATTCAATAAAATACATTGCAAATCCAATTAGGCATATTATCAAAAAGATTGTCCACCATGTCCAAGTTGGACTTTATAGTAGAGATGATTCAAGGATGTTTCAACAATGTAAGTCAATAAATATAATAAATCACATGCAGACAAAAATCACATGATTTATCTCAATACTGAAGGAAAGCGGCCTTTTCTTTCAGTAAACATGTCTTCACTATAAATCATAGAGAATTGACTGAAGGGGAAACAAACCTCAAGGTAATAAGGTATATTACAACAGACTCACAGCCAGTATAATTTTAAATGGAGACAGACTTGAAGCATTCCATGAAAGCAAGGAATGAAACAAGGCTGTCTGCCATCCCCACTTCTTTTCAAATATAGTGCTTGAAATACGCCTCGCATAAACAAATATAATGCACCAAAGAAGAACAGGCTTGACATTTTGGAAAAAAAGAAGTCATTATCCCTATTTATCAGATGCTATAAAAATTAGTCTACCAATAAACTTTTCTACCAATATATCACACAGCAATTGATAATTTCATAGACCATAAAAGTAGAGTCTGTTCTATACTATTTTCCAATTTCCCCCTTCACTTCTCCAAGATTTACAGAGCATAGGGGGTGATCTACTAGCTCTAAGATTCTTGTCTTGGTTCCTGTATCCTAGTACCACTACGCTAATTGATAGGCAAAAGTTCATGATGTTGTGTTCTTCATGCACACTTGTTAATGTTACATGCGCTTTCAACACTGTACTGAGTCTTGTCTGACAGCCCTCTTGTCGGGTAGTAGGACCCAGCTCTATTCTTTGCCTGTCCACAGCACCTTATGTGGAATAGCTTATAACAAATTTCACCATACACTCCAGTTATTCAGGGGGACTCCTAGGAACCATCTCATCTTCTGAATCTGTGAACACTGCATGACACAGTGAGGAGGTTATCTACATTTACCGCTCGACATTTTCTCATTGTTTATTCACTCCCGAGAACTCCAGAAAATTTAACTCATTAATAAAGAATATAAAAGAAGATAGATTTATTAGAAGCATTTCCATTTATTTTTTTCCAAAATTTTTATTTATTGTTGTGTATGAATGTACTGTCTGCTGTTAGGTTTGGTGCACCCGTGTATGTTGGATGACCCGGTTTCGGAAGGGGAATGAATTTTTCTTATAGCGCTCCAGGGCACCCAATAGGTGGCTAAAGAACTTTGTCTGTACTCCACAATTCCAGAGAGGAGAGACTCCAGTTCCAGGGTGTCGGCAGTTGAGAGCAGCTCTCTTTCTGACCTGGCGGCATATTGCATCGTTTTCTCTCCTCCCCTCAGTGAACTTGCACGCACCTTTACTTCCCGCTTTCATGTTAATTTAAAACGCTTAGCTCCCGATTTCAACATCTCTCGATTTCACATCTCTCGAGCTGATGCTCGCGACATTAGTAAAAAATTGTCATAATGGCCCCACTTCTGCCGCACATCCCTTGGGATTAATCCCAGGGTCTCCTCCCTTCATGTCTCTGTTGAACTGCCTCAGGAATTACCAAAGGATGCCTTCAAACAAAGGGGAATAGCCTCTGGCTTCCTCCAAAGAAAGACTTGGATTGCTACTTTTTACTTATTAACACTTAAACTTGGATTGTCTTTATATAAGTAAGCATGGGAGGTCAGCTGCGGACAGGCACACAAAAACAGACAACACTTCAAGAAAGGCTTGTAATGTGGAAGACAACTTACAGGAAAATGGTATGACCGGACACCAGGTCCTAAAATGGGGAGATCAGAGAGCTGCTCTGTGTTTTTTCCTCAGAATCATTCCAACAACACCTCTTTGAGATCCCGAAAAGGCCATACACCACAAGAGTGAGTTTACCAATAAGAAAAGATGTGGAGAAGATTATTAGACAGGCCTTTAAAAAAATTGTCTTTGAACGCGAGATGTTGACAATACTACTCTCTTCCAGAGTAAGGATGAGTTTTAAAGTGTTTTGACCAGCAATGAAAGACTTGGAGGACACGACATTAGGGCGAAAGAATGAGAGAGAATTGGGAAAAAGGAGCTTTCTTCTGCGGTTATGGGGCTTCAGTGCGATTGCAGTTTGACACAAGTTTGTGTGAGTATCCCTTGTGAGTAAAACATGATAAACTCGCCAGTTCATGACCTCACTGACTAATCTACACGAACGGACAAAAAGGCGAATATTTTATGTTCCTAGATCCATGACTCGAAATTCACCTCGCAACTTTTTCCTTTTTTCACATTACTCAATTATTACACAAAATAGAAAAGAAAAAACNTTTTAAAAATTTAAGTAGTATTCATTTTAGATATTCTTTAAATGTCTGTTAGAATTCTGCTGTAAATCCTTCTAGGCTTGGGCTTATTTAGTTAGAGGTTTTTTTATTACCTTTCAATTCCTTATATGCTATGGGTCCATTTAAGCTGTAGATCTTGGATTAATCTTTTTGGTGATTCCTATGATTTTAGATATACATCCATTTCTTTTTAGGTTTTCAATTTTAATAGAGTATACCAGGTTTTTTAATAGTATCATTAATTGTTTTTTTTCTGGGGGGTTTTTTTTTTTTTGTTTGGGGTTTTTTTTTTTTTTTTTTTTTGTGATGTTTCCCTTTTTCATCTCTAATTTTGTTGGATTTGGAGTTGCTCTTTCTGTTTTTTTTTTTTTTTTTTAGTTTTTATTTCATTTACCTTTTCAAAGAACCAGCTCTTGGTTTTATTGATTCTTTATATTGTTTTCTTTTTCTATTTCATTAATTGTTCTGCTCAATTTGTTATTTCTTCTTGTGTTCTGGGTTTGGGTTTCATTTGCTATTGCATTTCAAGAGTCTTGGGTTGTATATTAAAGGTCATTTTTTGCTGCTGTTTCTGTTTTTTCTTTTACTGTATTCACTTTAAGACTTACAAATCATTCTCTTAGGAATGATTTTAAAGTGTCCCCGAGGTTTTGTTGTTGCTGTATTCCTTTTCATTTAATTTCCGAGGAATTATTATTTCTTTCTTTAAATTTTTCCTTTGACCCATTTTGTTATTTCAGGAGTGTGTTATTTTAATCTCCATGAGTTTATGTAGTTACTTAAGGCTACCCTAATTGTTGTTTTAAGCTTTATCATTGCTGGTCTGATATAATGCATGGAATTATTCAATTTTGTATTTGTGAGGTTTGTTTTAGCCCCAGTACTGTGGTTTGATTTTGGAGAACATTTCCACGGGAGCTGAAGAGAAAATTATATTTTGGCGTGTTTGGGTAGAATATTTGGGTAGATGTCTGTTAGGTCCATTTAATATATGGTATTGTTTAATTGGATGTCTCTCTCTCTTTTTTTTGCCCAGTTGACCTGTCTAATGGAGGACAGTGGGGTATTGAAGTCCCCGCTACAAGTTTGAGTTGGGAGTAATCTGTATCTTTAAGTCCTGGAGTAATGTATTTATGAAGTTGGGTGCACCAGAGTTTAGTCTTGTATTATATTTCTTGGTGTAATATATTCTTGATTAATTGTTCCTAAGATAAGAGTAAAGTGATGCTCTTTTAATCTTGGCTAGTTTTATTTTTTTGGAAACCTATTTTCTTCTGGATATTAGAAATTCAACTCCTGCTTGCTTCTTAGTGCCATTTTGCTTGGAATATTTGTTTTTCATCCTTTCACCTAAGGTAGTGCCTGTCCTTGAAGGTTTGATGTGTTTCTTGGCAGACAAAATAGAAGGATTTTGTTCTTAATCCATTTTAATAGCCTGTGATATTTTTGATATGGAGTCATGTCCATTGATACTTAAAAGTTAAACTGGAGATGTTCATGTTTCTCATTTTAAATTTTCTTTTACATTCTTGGGCTAAGTTTGTGTTTCCACTGTTATACCTTCATTTTATTTATTTATATATAAAACAACTGCTTTTTTTTTTCTTTCCTTCTTTCTTTCTTTTTGCTTTTCTTTATTGCCTTTCAAGTAGTCTCTGAAGGGCTGGTTTTCTGGGACATGAATTCTTTCAGACTATTCATGTATGGAAGATTTTTCTTTTCTCCTTTTCAAGTAAAATAGACATTATTCTGGGTTGGCATATATGGCCACTTAGAACCAGGGGTGGGGGGCCTTTTCCTCCAGGGTCTTCTAGCTTTCAGAGTTTGCATTGTAAAGCAGGCTGTAATTCTGATGGGTTTTCCTTTGTATGTGACTTGTTTTTGTTTGGCAGCTTTCAGTATTCTCTATTTGTTCTGTACCTTTAGTGTTTTATTGTGATATGCTGTTAGGGGGTTTCCCTTTCAGTCCTGTCTATTGGTGTTCTATGTACTTCTTGTATATTTGTGTGGGCATGCCTTTCCTTAATTTGGAAATTTTTTCTTATTAATCCCATTGAAGTTCTGGTTAACACCATTATCCTGAGAGTCTTCTCCTCCCTCTATGGACAATGATGTGTAAAATTGGTCTTTTCATGATGTCCACATTTCCTACTTATTTCATCCTGTTGTTTTTTTTAAATTGCTGGAGTGGTCCAGTTCTTCAACAACTTTGTCATCCAGTCTTTGTATTTTCTTTCTCCACATTTCATTTTCAATTCCCAATTGCTGAGCTTTCTCGACATTTCAAAATGTGGGTTTCTTGAGTGTTCACTTTCCTTCATTTCAGCTTGAGTTTTCTGAATATTTCTATCTCTGTTGTTAATTCAGTCGGAGGTTTATCTCTAATTTATTAGTTTTTTATTTGTTTTTATGTTCTTTAAATTCATCAAAATTCTGATCATGTTTATTATTTGTTCTTTTAAATTCTGTGTCCTGGGTTATCTCTCGTAGGGGGATCTCATTGTAGAACTCTTCTATAAGGCTAGTGGTAGTTTTTAGTGGGGACATATTATTTGGGTTTTTCATATTATTCCACATGTTATGTGAATTTTGGCTATGTGCTGTTTCTTTTGTTGATTTTGGTATGAAACTCAAGTCTTCGCTGAGGAATTTGAAGACTGATTTTGTGATTTGCTTTGATGCATCTTGGTTGTTTTCTTACTAGGTATGAAAAGCTAATTAGTCTAGGTTTCAGATTCTCTCTTTGGTTTATATTGGAAGAACCAGATAGTTCTAGTCCAGCTACTCAGGAGGCTCCTGCAGAGACCAAGTCAAGTACCAATCAGATACTCTCAGGCTTTCTTCTGAGGTCTTTGCCTCTACTAGCCAAGCAGGCACAGCACAATTTGGTAGGCTTACTTACTGGATTTTCAGGAGATCTCAATTGTAGTCTGCAAAGCTGGGCTCCTGCTACAGAGCCACATGGATCTAACTCGTACTTGCAAAGCCAGAGGTTTCAGATGGTCCCAAGGGAGGTGGATGGGCACGGCACAATTTGGGGAATTCACCACCATGTGAAAGCCAGATTCAGGCACTCCAGAGAAGGCTGGAAATGTCCAGACCCCTGCCCACCTGAGGCTGGATCAAGGTACTCTCAGGCAGGCTGGAAATGTCCGGACCCCTGCACCACAAGAGGCTGGATTCAGGGCACTCTCAGGCAGGCATGGAAATGTCCGGCACCCCTGCACCCATGGAGCTGGATTCCAGACACTCTCAGCCAGGTGGAAATTGTCACAATTTCACATTTTTTATGCCAGTTAAAGTAAATTTTTCTTTACTTCTTGTCTCTTCACTTCTCTCTATGCACCTGCTACCAGTGACTAAACCAGAAGCTTATAGCCTGAGACTGCACATCATACTCAGCACTTCTACAGTGTGCCTTGCATTCATTTGTCATCATTTATGTTATTTGTGAAATGGTATTTAAAATCTTCATGGGTAGGAGAAAATCTACACAGAGTATGGCCTCGACTCATCCATCACTGGAAATAAAGCATGTTACTATGTCTCCTTTCCTAGCATAAAATCATGTAAAATTAAGGAAGGGGAAAGTTAATCACTGTGGTATCTCTTTCAACCATGAGAGTTCAAAAGACTTTCTTCAAACCTTTGGATAAAGTAACTATCCAGACTGGAGAGGATGGCTCAGTGATGGCTGCCCTTGTAGAGGACCTTGGTTCAATTCCCAGCACCTACAACAACCATATCTAACTCCAATTCCAGAAATCTTTGATGCCTTCTGGCCTTCATGGGCTTTGCACAACCATGGGTGCACTTACATACATGGCAGGCAAATACAGTCACAGAAAAAATTAAATAAAATATTTTTAAACATAACTATCACTGAGGAGCTGGAGAGATGACTCAGCAGATTAAGAGCTCCAGCTGTTCTTGCAGACGACCCGGGTTTGATTCCCAGCACCCCACTATTGGCAGCTAAAAACTGTCTAAGCAGGTTTGGTGGCACAGGCCTTTTAATCTAGCACTCTGGAGGCAGGGGCAGGCTTCTGAAGTTCAAGGTCAGCCTGGTGTACAGGAGTGAGTTTCCAGGCCAGCTGGGGCTAATAGGGAGACACTGTCTCAAAAAAACTAAAAAAACTATCAAACTAATAAATTTGTTACAGAAATAAATAAAATAAGGGGACCTGACATAGCCTGTTTTTGGAATTAACTTCTGTCCACATTTCAGCTCCAATAGTCCATGAGTTTGAGTAGTTTCACCTATGCTGTGCACTGAGAGTCTTTGGTTAAAAATGAGCTATTCCTAGTAGTTCCTCACAGGAGCTGTGGTTAGCATTTTGAAAAGTTCATAGACAGAAAGTGCTTCAGAGATCCCAGAAGTCACCCCTTCCCATACCACAGGCTGCTCAGCTGCTACCAATCCCCTCTGTGGGTCATGTTGCTTCTCTTGACAGTTCAGTCATCATAGGCAGGACCCCTCTGAAGACTGCCCCGGTCTCTTTCATTCAGGTCCCTTGCACTACTCTGGTCATGAGAACTGCTTCTTGCCAGTGCTGCTGAGCGTTCTCCACTTGCTCTATAGGACACCCAGGACATGGAATTGCACCTAAGAAATTCTCCTTGGGAGACTCAGATCCATAGCATTTATGAATCAAAACTTCAATCGGCCCATGCCAAGCACCCCCAAGTAACCCCATTATTGGCTCCCTATCTTCAGTGAGGGAGTAGCATTCCCCTTCACTACATGGAGCAGGGTAGTAAGGAAGCCAAGGCCCATCACACTGTGATTATCCTCTACAGGTGTGGTTAGGGAAGATGTCATGGCTTTAGGATCTGAGAAACTTTTGATACCTTTTGTATTGACCTTTGATAGCTTTTGTATTGACCTTTGCCTTCAGGGTTTTAGAACTGAGGGAAGAGGAGTTCAGTTTTTGGATCCTACATTGGCAGCTTTTATTGTCAGCAGCATCCAGAATCCTTACGTAAAAGAAACCCTTCATCAGGAAATTCAGTGATGGTTCCAGAGCCCAGGCTTACTGTCTCCTCGCAAGCAGGTTCCTTGGTCTTTATGGGCTTTGATTTCCTCACGCATAAATTGGAGCTAATATCACATGCTCTGTCAAGGTCAAATGAGATGATATATACAGTAGCTCTTTGATTAAATTAAAAAGAATTTCACATATGACCAATTGGGGGACAAAGCTCTTCTTGGCTAAGGCTTTGTGATTTATTGTCTGTTTATTGATGTGGGATTACAAGAACATCAGCTTGGTATTTTGCATTTGGCAGCAGATACATTTTCTGGAAAATTAGAAAGCACTTGAGTTCCTGTGCTATTAATATAAAAAGTAATAGAGCTCTTATTGCCCTAGATGGGCTCATAAAAAGGCAGTATGAATTTCTAGGTCTAATTTATAGCGCGTCACCCAAACTTTAAGTAGTTAGAATAATAACATAATTACCTCATTTAACTTTGAATCACACAAACAAATCATTTCAAAATCTAACATGCATATTTGCAGAATTTTTTTATCTGATCAGTCTGTGAATAAAAGTCAGTAGACTGTCAGCAAAGATCACCAGCTAACTTCTTATTTTATATTTTACAATTCTAGCATCATGTCTGACCCCCAAACAAATGTTTAGCATGGGATTCTAGGATAAAACAAGTATTAGATTTTCTTTTGGAAGATGAGAATGGCTGTATGAAGAAATTACTTTTGACCCCGATTTTCTGTAGTTTTCAGATTTTTTTATTTGTATAGCAAAGATAATGAGTACTATCATCATTTGTTTCCCAGATTGAATGGAAGAGTAAACAGTAAGATAGGCCACCAACCAGTATTCCTGAACTTGTTACATTCCTTTTGGCTGATTGCCAGAACAGGCAAGTTTAAAGAAGCTCTGGCTTTGTCTTCTCTTGCAGAGGACTCCGGGTTCAATTCCCAGCACTCACATGCAGCCAACAACCATCCGTAACTCCGAATCTAGGATACTGGATGCCTCTTCTGAACCTTCCAAGGCATTGCAAGGTATTGGGCTATATTTATACATGCAGGCAAACATTCATACACATAAAATAAAAATGCATAAAATTCTAAAACATATGTCTATATTTGCCTACAAACACGCTGTAACCCTTATAAGCAGTAGTGCTGCTGGAAATGGTGTCTCAGTGCCTTGTCTGCAGTGAAGAGTGGAGGGTTAGGCTCTCTGGATGTCAGTCTGTGGATAAATGCTCACTTAGCTGGCATGAGGCCCTGGACTGGCTCCCCAGGACTACAGGAGTGGGGAAGGACTTTAAAACAGGTTTTAAATGCGTTAGTAAAATCTAGGTGCATAGCAAACACAGCGTCAACAGTTCCTGCCAGGCGTTCTCATTTCCACCTGGAGAAGGCAGTTCTTGGTCTGTAAGCATGGCTGAGTTTCTGCAGGGACCTGAACTACGCTTTACTCCTGCTCCCATAATGTCCTAGACTGTGTAGCTGTGAGCACTTATTGAGATTTGCTGCAGCAGCTCTGGGTAGTTTTCTTAAAGCATCTGTTAAAGGCATGTAAAACCTACTCTAATAAATCAGCAGCAAGATGCTCGGAGAGGCCAAAGCTGGCTGACTTCACCTGGTGCAGCCTGGACGGTCGGGCCTAGCTTTGCTCACATTGCCACGTGCAGTGGAAGTAGCGAGTGGCTTTAGGTGCCACGTGTGTTGGTGTAATCATACACACTGGCACAAATTGCTGGATGTAGTTTTTTGAATGTATTTAAATTTATTCTCAGACATCAAAACAGTTTCATTTAGCTCCATGAATACATTTAAATCCTAGAAAATAATTTTCCTCCTGCCATTGTTGAATGAGGACGTTATTAGGTGCTATCCTGGCAGGCCGTTCCTGAATTGTGTTTTCACTGAAGTTAATATCACTCTCCTCACTGGATCCATCTCAGGCTCACACTCTAATGTGAGTGCTGGGACTCAGTATTGGCTCCTTTATAATCCTGTCTGTGTACACATTCCTCTTACTCAAACCTGTGGCTGCTAAAACATCTCTTAGCACACAGATCCCATATTTCTCCATCTCAGCGTTATCTTTCCACCAACCGACTATTCAATCCAACAACCTCTACATGGTTGTCTCATACATTTCCCAAGCTCCACACATCTAAAATGGACCACCCAGTGCTACCTGCTCTTCTTTCTACACAGCGAAGGATCTTTCTTCCCCCATATTTGTCCTTCCTCCATTGTGCAGTAAAAGACATTAAAATCCACAGGGCTGCAAAGAACATTCACTCATTCTCTGAGTTCTACTTCTCTGACACCACCAAACCTTGCCATACCCTTCTCTAAAATTGTGTGGTGTCATCTTGCCTCTTTCCTGATGCTACCACTCTAACCAGAGCAACCATCACAGGTCACCCAAATACTCCCCTCCACCCTACTCCCTCTCCACAGTTACACCCCACCCCCATGAGATTTTCAAATCATGAGTATGAGCAGCAGAACTCTTGCTTAGTATTCTTCATCAAATGTCATCAGGAAAATGCATAATAAAACCAATAAGATACCACAGCATGCCTATTTCAATGGCCAAAATCCAGAGCCTGGACAACAGCAAATGCTACTGCTGATGGGGAGCGACAGGAGCTCTTACTTATTACAGGAGGAATCATGATGGAATAGAACCTGTGGAAGACAACTTCTCCAAAGCCAAACATATTGTTTCCATTCAATGTAACAGTCAGGCTCCTTGCAACTCACTCATGGGAGCAGAACACTCATCCCCCCATGAAAGCTGGTACAAAGTTTTATTCATAATTGCCAAAAACCTGGAAGCAATTCAAGGTGATCTTTTAATAGGCACTGGGAAAACAAAAAACTGTGCATATTTCCAGACCCCAGAATATAGCTCAGTGGTGAAAACGAATGAGCTGTCAAGTTATGAGATGACACAGTCTAAGAAATCCCAGATGACATTTTCAATAAAGAAACCAAGTCTGAAAAAAAAAAATCCATGTATTGCCTGGTTTCCAATGTACCATACTCAAAACTATAGCATCAGTGAAAAGCTCACTGACCACCAAGGAGTAGGAGTTGGGGGAAAATATACAAGCAAAGCACAGATGCTTACACCAGTGTTAAACAGCCAACAGTTGAACATAAACTGTGCTCAAACTGGCTCCTATGCTAAGCCCCTGATTCCCAGCTTGTGGGACAATTTGGAGGTGCTCTGAAAACTTGAGGAGGCAGGGTCTTCAAGGTCACTGAACAGCTTTGGAAGGCTGTGCCTAGATGCCTGTCCCCTTCCTGTGCTGCTTCCTGTCCATCAAGCAATGAGAAGTCTCCTCCACCGCAACCTCCCAATTATGAGCTAAATGACTCCTTGCCCCCACCCCAAACATTTTGTCCTACAGGGGACTTTTGTCACAAGCAACAATATGAAAAGTAATCAATACAGAAACTATTGGGGATGGCACTATAATGATGACTACGTGTCAATAGACCTTTATCTTTTTGTTTTGTCTTTGAGACAGCTGAGCCCCAGCTGTCCTGGAACTCACTCTGATAGGACCAGGCTGGCCTTTGAACTCACAGAGATTCCACCTGCCTCTACCCCGAGTAGTCAATAGACCTCAATGTGAGCTATGAGCTTTGACTGATGATAATGTGTCAATGTAAGCTTAATAGTTGAAACGAATGCTTATCTCATGGTTTAAATGTGTTGTTGTTGTGTGTGTGTGTGTGTGTGCAAGTGAGTGGTGGGAAAACTGTGCTATATCTCGACTCAATTTGTATTGACCCTTAAAACTGCCTGTAAAAAAATGTAAAGGCCCTGGAGAGATGCCACAGCAGGTCAGAGTGCTTTGTGGTCTTGCCGTGGACTGAGGTTCATTTTCCCAGAACCCACATTGGTGGCTCACAGCCACCAGCAACTCTAGTTTCCAGGGCTCCAACACTCTCTTTCTGACCTCATGCAAGGTACTTGCACAACCGTTTGGGCACACCATACATGCCAACAAAACACTCGTACACATAAAATTAAACATTTTTAAAGTATTCTTGAGGGTGGTGTCAGAAGCCTACTTTTCCCACCTCCAGGAAGGCCCCCCGGAGTCTCCATCTTGTGCCTGCAATCTCTGTGGTCCTTTCTGTGCTTCTTGACTGCATGCACAGCAACTTACAGATCTATTCTCCCTGGCTGAAAGTAAACATTTTTCTGGAGCACTCTGCCATTTTCTGGTTGTTCCATGGAAATCCTGTGCCTCGGCCACATTTACATGTGATCTTCAGAAAAGAAAAGCTTCAGTCCTGCCACCCTCCTGCTTGAAGTGGAAGCAATCTTGATTTCGCCTTTCATTTTTCATACTTTCTCACTGTGCTTAACAATTGATTAAAAGAAAAATCGTAGTGGAGGTCAAACGATGATTGACTGCGTGGCAAATGGTTTCCAAGGAAACAAAATTAGCACTTGAGCATTCAGCAACAGCTACAGAAGGGCATCTGGACACCCACAGCAGCACCAGGAGTCTCTGAAACAGAATCAGAATCCAGTAGGAGGAAGCATCAAGGTGAACCGTTTCAAAAGATGAAGATTCTGCTGGCGAGGTGCCCCTCGCATCCCTGGGTCCCGCTCAGCTGTGCTCTGCTGGGGGTCTGCCCCCTCCGTTTTCCCACAGCTTTTACTCTCGGTGGATGTCTGTGAACCTTGGCTGAAAAGCCTGTTGTCTAAATCATTTTTTAACTTACACAATTTTGAGAATTTGGAGATGAAAAATACATTTAAAGATAAATCTCAAGAGTCCAAAGACACAAAAAGGTTAGGGGCTGGGAGAGATGGCCCAGTGTTAAGAGAACCAACTGCTCTTTCAGAGGGACCCAGGTTCATTCCCAGCACCCACAACCAAAGGCGCACAACTACCTGTAACTACAACTCCTGGAGAGGATCTGACGCCCTCTTCTGACCCTCCGCGGCATTCCCAACTCCAGGTTACCAACCTACATGCAGTCAGTACACTCGATACACATTAAAAACAATATATAAATGACACGGGTGCACAAACTTGCATGGCAGACAGTTACATTAATACACATACAGAAATAAATAAAAAATAAATAATAATTGAATTTTTTTAAAAATTAAAAAAATTGGGAAAGTTGTTTAGAATTGACTTATTTAGGTATTGTTTAAATATGTTGGGAATCTGAACTGTTCTGTATTGAATTGATTGTACAGGAGTTTTCTGTGATTAAAAAAAAAGACTGTCTTTTAAAATTTTTTATTATTCTTTAATTTTCGTGGTGTATGAATTTATTGCCTGCATGTATGTAAGTGCACCCCTCACATGTAATAGTCATGAAGGTCAGAAAATAGCATTGGATCTTTATGGAATTGGAGTTACAATTTTTAGTTCCCATGTGGGTGCTAGAAACCAAATCCAGATTGTCTCCAAGAGCAGGCCAGTGCTCTTAACTCCTGAGCCATCTCTCCAACCTCAAGAAATTGTATTTTTAGTTATGTGTATCATGTGTGTGTATGTGGATGTGTATGCAGTTGCCCACAGAGGCCAGAAGAAGGCATTCAGATCCCTGGAGCTTAGAGCCAGTGTGGATGTGAGTGGTCCAATGAGGGTTCTGGGGACTGAACTTGGATTCTTTGTAAGAGCAGCACGATTGCTCTAAAACTATTGAGCCATCTCTCCAGCCCCCAAAATTTCTGGGCTTTTGACTTTTTGCTTAGGTAAAGGAAAGATATGAGACACACACCACACACACACAACACACACACACACCACCACACTTTCCTACATAATAAGCTCAGTATTGAGGAATAAATACAAAACAAAAGTAAAATGTTTGCTTTTTCTTCATATTTAAATTTTCATCCTCATTGAGCCTAACAGGCATTCTTAATTGGATGTGGCTTGAGGTTTCTACTTTTAAAATAATAAAGGAGTTAGCAACAGCATTAAGATGGAGCTGCTAGTTCTTTTGATTCACATGTTGAATGATTAATACTGAATCTTACAGTACACTAATCCATCGAAGGACATTTTTTTTTTAAAAGAAAGGAATTAAAATTCTCACTTATTAACAGCACTGTCTTTTATTTGTTGAAACATCAGGCTGCATGAGTCAATAATGTATTTAGCCAAAGAATGTATTAGAATTGCTGATGCGGCTATATAAATACTGCACTTAAAAACAGGTAGTAAGGTAATTTATATTACTCCTCAAGTTCACCTAAGAATGAATATTTCATCTATATTTTCTCTCAATAATAGAAAAATAATTGAAAATAACCTAGCAAACTTTTACAAAAGGCTTTTACTTTAAAAAAAAGACAGTTTGAATTTTTAATTAATTAATTTATAGTGAGCATGTAAGAGAGTGCATGATGTATGGTGTGTGTGCGCACACACATACAGAAACATGTTATGGAAGTTGGAAAACTTGTCCCTTTCCACCTGTAAGTGGCTTTGGGGATTGAACTCAGGTTGCTAAACTTGAGGGGTAAGCACCTTTTTTTTGTTGAGCCATCTTGTCTGGCCCTGAACAATTTTGATTGTTTGTTTGTTTGTTTGTTTATATGTTTGAAGGCCTGATTCTGGGCTGGAACTCTCTGTGTAGATGAAGCTGGCCTCAAAATCACAGACACCCCACCTGCCTCTACCTTCAGAGTGCTAGGGATTTTAAAGGTATGTACCATGAGGCCCCCAGCAACAGTTCAATTAAAAAATTTTTTAAAACATTTTCGACTATTAACTGTCGCGACCCCCTTCGTCCAGACGAAAGAAGACACGACACGAGAGCGATCTTCCTCAGCCAGTTTTTTTTTTTATTCGTCCCTTACATCTGCTCTCTCCCTCTCCGCTTCTGGTGTCACCACCTATAAGGCCATGTCACAACACATCGACTTCCACCACGTGGGGCTCAAGGGATAGGATATCTCTATGCGGAAACAGAGGGCTTCAGCAAGGCCAAACCAAATAGGACATGTTTGCTGCATGGAGCGCTCACCCCGTGGGGGTGGGAGGTCGGAAACTGGCGCCATCTTTGAGGCGCGGCCCTCGCAGCTCCCAACAGTATCCCCACTATTTTTGTTTTAATAAATCATGGTCTTGAGGCCGCAGATAGCTGAATTTCACAACAAGTTCCCCCTGTCTTAAGATCATTCACTTCATTAAACCCGTCATAGGATACCCCATCGCCTTGAGGGTTCCATGCCTTAGGCAGAAGGAAAGTTGCCCATCTCTGACGTAGGATCAGTGAAGACATTCAGGGCGAGACGACCTTTAAGATTTTTGCACTAATTGAGAGCCAAGCTTCGTGGGGAATATCCATCTTCAAAGGCAACAAAAGCCTGTGCTAGTAAAGCAATGTTCCGCTGTTCAAGATACTCCCATTTTACAAAGACACCACAAGAAGAGGAAAGATACGAACAAATTACGCATGCCAAGGATCCCACCACCGCCCATTCCTTGAGATCATTCATGGCTGTTGAAGATCCAGGATGACAGTCCGATGGCAAGGTCCAGGTCCACTCGCGTTGAATTTACTGTCACTATTTCCACTCTTAGTTGGGTCACCAATCATTCAAACTGCTCAGACCAGTTTCCTAGAAAATAGCTAGAAAGTTATTTAGCTAGAATTTGCAGCATGGGAAAAGTTATATATACTGAATACTAGTTAGCAGAAATTCACATCCTAATTGTGCTATTTGCCACAATATATCTATCTCTTCCTGTTAAATGATGTGAGAGACTGTGTGATAGATTAGCTGCATGGTCTCATGATTCTGAAAAGTACAGAGGTAATACAGAGCCCAGAATGTCTCCATTCACACCCAACTGTGCTATCCTGTATAAGCACGTAATGTCTGTTTTGAAATGATTATTAAAATACCACTGCTAGAAAGGTTGGTAGCATTCCAGCATAAAAACAATTCCGTTACCACAGGTGACCATTATTCTTCTTTCATAGCTTCCATTATATCATCAAAGAACACCAAAGGGGGGCCATAACACATACAGGCCACGGTTTCGAAAAGTGCCAAGCTCCCCTGAGCCCATGTGGCATTGGACCAGCTGGTTCCCCGGGAGGGGGTGCATCAAACCAGCCTCCTGTCTGGTTATGCGTACGTACACAATCGCTGTCCTGGGATATGTCTAGTAATCAGTTGGAAGCACAGTAATCCGTTTAGGGGCAGGTGTATGGTCTCTTATACTGCTGCTCTATATGTTCAAGTCTATATGGTAAAAAAAAAAAAAAGAAGGGACTCCATGTTATCATTGGTTGTAAAAAAAGGGGGGAATACTTGCGCTGAATGGGTGACTGGGATAGGTTTAGGGAACACTATCATCAGCCCCCAACGAAGCTCTTCCTCATCGCCATGGGCCATGGCACCATCATCACGAGTATCCCACACTTCCACATCTTGAACCACTCGGGTGAGCCTTTTTGGGATCCAAAGAGGTTTTTGATGATCCTGAGGAAAAACACAGACAGCTCCTCTCGCCCATGTTAGGACCGGGTCCGGGCCATACCATTTTCCTGTAAGTATGTCTTTCCACATTACGAAGTGTTGTCTGTTTGTGTGTGCCTGTCCGCAGCTGACCTCCCATGCTTATCTTAAATTAAAAAGTTAATTAGTAAAGGAGCAATCGCAAGTCTTTCCTTTGGAGGAGAGCCAGAGGCTATTCCCCCCTTTTGTTTTTGAAGCACTCCTTTAGTGTAATTCCTGAGGCAGTATCAACAGAGACATGAATGGGAGGAGACCCCTGGGATTAATCCCAAGGACTGTTGCGGCAGAAGTGGGGCACATTGATGACAATTTTTTACAATGTTGCGAGCATCAGCTCGAAGAGATGTGAAATCGAGAGATGTGAAATCGGGAGGCAAGCGTTTTAGAATTAACATGAAAGCGGGAATGAAATGCATGCAAGTTCCTGAGGGGAGGAGAGAAAACACATCAGAGCTCTGGACACCTTATCAACTGAATCATTGCCTTCGGCTAGCGGGCCGGGAACAAAGAATGGGTGTTCTCTCTGGAGAATTAGCATGTGTAAAGTACGCAGAAGAGACCCGATGGCTGTCAGAAATCAGGTTGAAAGGAGCATTAAAGTCTGAAACACTGTTATGACTATAGAGGGGACAGTGAAAGCAAATCTTACCATGTCTTGAGAGTGAAGGGGAATGGAAAAGAAGTAATCTTTTATGTCTATAATTATAATGGGCCAGTGTCTTGGAATTGCTGAGGGCAGAGGAAGCCCCCGCTGCATGGGCCCCATAATTACCATTTGTTTAAGCACCCTCTCTGCCCCATTCCCATCTGCCCTTTTGCTGCCCTTTTGCCATTTGCATGACTGCAGCTGCTAGGCCAGAATTGGTAAGAGGGCCGCCTAATTCCCAACAGACCTTCATCCACATTTCAAAGCCTTTGTTTTTGTAAGGGTTTATCGCCTGCCTACACTCCTTTGTACATTGTTCAAATACCAATTGTTTAACAAGCGACCTGGCAGTGTCAGGGTCACCAAATACCTTTCCTGCTGCTTCCACCATTCTTGCCACAAAATCAGAAAATGGAAAACATAGAGCTGGATTGAGTGGCTACCTCCCTCCAGCACTCGGATGAAACGAAGTGCCAGGTACCGCAAAAGGCGGAGGGGTTCCCAGGGTCGTGGCAGTAGCGGAGGTCCCAGGCCTACCGGCTGTATGCTAACCTTTACTTGCTTCATGCTTTTTACCAAACTCTCCAACTCATCAGCTGACATATCTTGTTCTTCGTCCTCAGGTTCACTCTGAACTGAATCTGAGCTTTCAAGATGAGTCACTTCCTTCTCTACCATTTGACTATCTCCTTTTGATCTTTCTTCCTGTAACTGCTCCAAGGCTGCCTGCCCTCTTTCCAATGCTGGACAGCACTTTTGATCCCCCAAACAGGCACGCACCAACCTCCATATCGGGCGGAGTACCAGCCTTAAGCATGCCTTGCTCCCACGCAAAATCAAGATCTCTCCCCAATTTATCCCAGCTTGTTACTGTCAGACTCCCTGACACTAAGAACCAGGGGGCAATAAGATCACATTCTTTCAAAAAAATTAATTAATGTTTCTTTTTAATTCTTTAGCCCCTTTGCCTTAAGCAAGTCTTTGAGGGCATAAAAAAATTGGGTGGGTCGGTGAGTTTCCCATGTTAACTCCTTTGGGACACTGCCCTGCAGAATACTGAGAAAATGATTACCCAGAAAAGAAAACTAACAAACAGACCCCCAGCAAAAAGTAGATATACTTCCATCTACTGATTTGGCTCCAAATCCACGAGCTTTCACTTTTGATTCGCCAAACAGACTTCCATTCTACTGATCTTGGCTCGCAAATCCACGAGCTTTCACTTTTTATTCGCCAAACAGCGAATTTATCCTTGCCGCTTTACCGCGGTCTTTGACTTGTCGCTCACTGCGACCTTTTATCGTCCCTCCTTACCTGGGACTTTCCGGCGCCGCCCCGACTGCTTGAGGTTCTGATCAAAAGCGAGGTTCCCCGTACTGGGCCACCACTTGTCAGTCCCCGTTCATCCAGCGAAAGAAGACACGACACGAGAGCGATCTTCCTGCGAGCAGTTTATTCAGGATACCCTTACATCTGCTCTCTCTCTCTCCTCCTTTCCGGTTCACCACCTATAAGGCCTGTCACAACCAATCGACTTCCACCACGTGGGTCTCAAGGATAGGATATCTCTATGTGGAACAGAGGGCTTCAGCAAGGCCAAACCAAATAAGGACATGTTTGCTGCATGGAGCGCTCACCCCCGTGGGGGTGGGAGGCGGAAACTGGCGCCATCTTTGAGGCACGGCACCCCACAGCTCCCAACACTATACTATTTTATTTTGTGTGTATGAGTGTATTGCTTGCTTATGTGTAAGTGTATTCATGTCATGCCAAGCCCACAGAGGTCAAAAGAGGGCGTTGGAGCCCCTGGAACTAGAGTTACAGATGGTTGATAGCCTCTATGTGGGTGCTGGGAATCAAACCCAGGTCCTCTGCAAGAGCATCCAAGGCTCTTAACCACTGAGCCATCTCCAGTCCCAAATCTGTCTTTCTTTATTGTTTCAAAGTTCTTCTTATAATCAACTTTATGCTAACCAAAATGCTGCCAGCCTTTGACGTTCTTGCCTGAGGAGCATACTCAGTGTGTGTCATTGATTGCACCTCTATTTCCTACTATACACATAGAATGATTCATGTGACTGTTATTTAAAACTAGAGTCCTTTCAACACTCACTTCCCTATGGAGTGAGTATACAGTTAAAGTTATGGAACATCTCAGTAATATGTCCATCTACATAAGATTTTTTATATAATTTCAATTCAGTTTTATATAATTTCAATTTAATTCGAAAATTTCAATAAATTCAATTTCAATTCAATTTTTATATAATTTAGGGAGGGGCTTATGAAGCCTCCAAATATCCTAGACACCAAGTAAAGAGTCTGTACAAAAGCCCTTACTTTTTTTCCATATAATAAAAACCTAGTAATACTTCCACATGACTAGACTTTGTGGCATGTGTGCCTGCTTGCCTGCCTGCCTGTCTGTCTGTCTGTCCAAGTGCCTGTGTGTGAAGGTCCCTGTGTGTGAAGATATGTGATATACACACATGCATGTGTGGAGGCCAGAGGACAACCTCTGCTGTCATTCCTCAAATGCAGTCCATCTTGTTTCTTGAGACAGGGTCCATCACTTGTCTGGAACTCACTGAAAGTTTCCAGCAATGAGAGAAAGGCGGGATCCATCCAAATTGAAGGTAAACAAAGGCAAGCTTTATTCCAGGAAAATGAACTTCCTGTGGAGGGGGGGTGAGGGGGGATATTCAATGGCCTCTGGAGTGAAAAGCCAAGGAAAACACATGTGCAAGCTGAGCTAGGGATCTTTTACAAGTCAGGGGAGGGGGAAATGGTGAGGTGCCAATCAGGTGTTGGAATCTGGCCAATCAGGCCAGGCCAGGGCCCTGAGGGTGGGTCTCAGATCCAGTGGTCTCTTTGGAATCCAGAGCCAGGTGTTGGCTTCCTCCAGTGGTTTGCGAGGGCTCCTGGCCTGAAGAGAAGGGTCCAAGCCATCTCGACTTTTGTCCTGAACCTCCANGTAATGACTTTGTTTACATCCTTAGGATTCCAGCAGTCTGATGGTTGTCAGTGAATCTGACCATGCTTTGGCAAGAGCAGACAAGGCTTGAGCATGCACTCACCCTTCATCATCATGACAAAAGAGTTGCAGAGGCCATCATTCTTAGCTACAGGATCAGTTGCCTCAGGAGTCAGCCACACCCTTTGGCAGAAAATGACCTGAAACAAAACTGACTGATCTTTTATTTGATTAGCACGTTTGTGTGTGCAAACCTCTCCGGCTGGACTTGGGGGACCTTGGGGGGCCCTGGGTTGTACAAAAATTGGACAGAGATGCTTGCTAATTGGGTTCACATGGATGTTGCTTACTGCTTTTGCAAAATAGTCATGGCCATTTGGGCCATACAACGGCAAATTGACCACTACTATTATCATGTACTCTGAGCTTGTGGAGGCAAAAACAGACGGGGGAGTAGTGGGACAGCAATCCTGGACTCAGATGTGTCTTGAGCATACACAGGATACCAATATGCTTAGCACGCTAGAGGAAGCAAAGGATACAGGGCACACCCTATTTTTGGCTAGCACTTAGAAGTCAAGAGTCAGCTTGCTTATCAGCACACCCCTTTTCTTCAGAAAAGGATGATGCATGATGAGATGATGCATGATGGTGTGGAGGTCTAAGATTGGCTAATGAGAAGTGATGTCACATGATGTAGGTGCTCCCTGCCCCAGACATATTCAAACTACTGGCTGTGTGGGAATAAATGGATTTTACAGATTTGCACCACCTGGCATGATCCCCAGGCTGTTACTAGGTGAATTCTTGACTGTGGGGCCACCAACCCCAGAGCGGGCTCTTCAGCTGGTTTGTTAGCGGTAGCCAGAATCTCCACAATCATGTTTGGCCACAGTGCAGCTCCAGCTGTGTGCTCGGCTGTAGGACCATCAGCCCTGCATGCATGCCCTCTTCAGCCTGTCCAACTTCAGAGTCATAAGTCCCACATCTATGAATGAAAGATTAATCAATTGGGTGATGCTTGCATCTGTGGGAAATCTTGCTCATTTCATAGCTAAAAATTTCTTCTACTGGACAAAAAAAAAACAAAAAACAAAACAAGTATGTGCCACTCCATAGGCTCTCATGATGCAGGTTCTGGGAACCAAATTAGTTTCTCATGCTTGCAAGGCAAACACTTCACTGACGAACTATCTTCCAAGCCCAATGTCAAGAGAGGAACTCTAGATAGGCTGACTAGACCTCAGTGGATGAACTTGCACGGAGGAAGTCTGGGACACTAACTTGACACAACAGGCCTAAACACAAATGACAGAATGTATGAATTCCAATGTGGGGGGGGGTTGCTGGAGGGGGATGCTGTGGGAAGATGCCGCTGGGGAAAGGGGCATAAAGATAGTTAAGATATATTGATCCTTTTTTTGGTTCATAAGTGTAATGATTGGGTGTTCACGCTTTTGCATGACAGGTGCCACCCTCAAACCTTGTTTACGCTTTGGCACATTACCCTTCTGACAAAAAAAGAGATATATTGAGATGTTTTGTGAAATATATAAAAATTCAATTAAAAATTTTAATAAGGGCTGGAGAGATGGCTCAGTGGTTAAGAGCACTGGCTGTTCTTGAAGAAGATCCGGGTTTGAATCCCAACATCCACATGAACAACTGTCCATAGCTCCAGTTCCAGGGGATCTATGACCTCTGTGGGCATTGTATAACCCGAGTGCACTTACATACAAGCAGGCAATACATTCATACACATAAAAACAATAAATAAAATATTTTTTAATTCATGAGGCATTTCTTAAAACCCAAATATATAAATAAGGCTGAGCAAAAGGGGATTTAATCTTTATCCAAGGTGGGGCTAGGACTATGGTTGAGGGGTTGAGGGACCTGGTATAAGCAGGGAAGGAGAAACAGGGGATTAGGGATGAGGTAATGCAGCAAGAAGAGAAACACAAGACGGAGATCCGGTGGGTGCGGGATGAACAGCTACCCTGAGCACACAGTTAAGAGGCAAGCCTGGGAAAATCCAGACACAACAGAGGGCTTCATCCAGCCCACCCAGCTCCTCGGCTTCCCTCCTAGCTAATCTACCAGCTTTCGCCTCAGTCCTTCGTGTTTTCCCATTCGAACGTTGAGAATCTTCTTGGTGTAATCTTTTCTTTTTATTGAGCTTTTGTGCATTTCATACAACCTTCCCAATTATGTTTAGAACCACTCCCCCTTCCTTGCCCCCCCACCAGAGCACACACATTCTGTCATACATGTCAAGTCTTGTCTTGCATCTTTTTCTTAGTCTTTTTTATTTTTTTAACTTTTTCAATGTAGAAGTTTATTGCTTTGGTCAGTTCTTTGAACAACTCTTTTGTTGTTTCCTTTAATTTTTTTTTTTTTTTGGTCTTTTCGAGACAGGGTCTCCCTGTAGCTCCAGCTGTCCTGGAACTCACTCTGTAGACCAGGCTGGCCTTGAACTCACAAAGATCCGCCTGCCTCTGCCTCCCAAGTGCTAGGATTAAAGGCGCACACCACCACGCCCAGCCATATATTACTCCAAAATATGCATATATGCTCTCCACACTTATAGTAAAATGATAGAGTCTGAAAATAAACTATAGGTTAATTCCAAAACACATTTGGGATTCACATTTTAACAGTGATGCTGCATACAGGCAAACAAATGTAATATTCCTAAGTTACATAGTAAGTTGATGTATGTTTTAATGTAGTTTAAAGAAGAGGTTTATTCTTTTTCATAAATTTTAGAACTTAGATGTAATCTTTACAAAGTGTGTATGCATCACACAAAATTTAAATATCCCCCCTTTGAGTGTAGCCCAACAGGGAAGGGGAGCTTTTAATACTCACAATTTTCTATGTAAGCCCCATATGTTGGCATTAAACTACTCACTCTGGAAGTTCTACTTCCTCATCTGCAAAATTATATAGTTGCCATCACATTTAATGTGGTACATCTTATAAGAAATTTTTGATTGATGCTTTAAGCAGACAAAGAGAAATCCTATTAAAACTGCAGGACAGGTATGGAGTTTCAGTTTGGATAGATATATTCAGTTTGGAAATGAATGGTAATAATTCTTAACAATATAAAGTATTGTAATATAAAAGAATTTTATACCATAGCTTAAAATGGTTAAACTGGCACACCTTATGCTATGTGGAGTTTATATGGAAATATGCTTCCATAAGGGGACATCACATGGAACTTAACATGAGGAAATGACATTTATTTCTTTGTTTCATATCTAGAAAATCAAAAGGCACAGAGATATGTGTTAGGTAACCTGTTGGTTTTTATTAAGGTAACTATGAGTCCCTAGAAACCTCAATTTATTATTTATTTATTTATTATTTATTTATGTGTGTCTGCATATATGTGCATGCATGGACAGGCATGCATACATTGTTATGTGCGTGCATATGGATGCCAGTGGTTGGCATTGGCTGTTTTCCTCAATTGCTTTTGTAACTTTCTTTTTTAAGACAGATTCTGTCACTGATTCAGCTAAGCTGGTTATTCAGTGAGTCCCTAGAGTCTTCCCATCTTCACACCACCCCTATGAGATTACAGTCAGGTGCTGTTCTGCCAGGGATTCACAGATTCTGGGGATACTCATGCTTGCATGGCAAGCACTTTAACGACTGTGCTATCCCAGTCTCAGAATAATAATAATTATTAATTACAGTTAATAATTATTAGTACTATTAATAATTACTATTATTCTTTTGAGACAGGGTCCCCCTGTAGCCTCAGCTGGCCTGGAACTCAATATGTAGATCAGGCTGTCCATGAACTCACAGAGATTTGCCTGCCTCTCCCAAGTGCTGGGACTAAAGTTGCGTGCCACCATGCCCAACTAGAAATCTTAATTTCTAATATAATGTTTTTTTCCAGGCTCAATCCAAACTTGTATGCATAAATAATATTCTATAAGTTTCAGGATATTTTCTAAAGATGATCAGTTTCACAATATGCATAAAGGATTTTTTAAAAATCACATCCTTTAGGACTGGAGAGATGGCTCAGCAGTTAAGAGCACTTGCTGTTCTTCCAGAAGACCTTGGTTTGAAATCCAGAACCCACATGGTAGCTAACAACCATCCATAACTCTAGTTCCAGGGAATCTGGGCCGCTGTTCTGTCCCCCCGCTGGCATTGCCTGACATGGGTGCACTTACATACCTGCAAACAATACACACAAATAAAATAAAAAGAAAGCCAAAAGAATTAAAAAACATCCTTTGATAAAAGCCCTTATGACATTAACTTTAATAAATTCAGTGTATGTCCTTTTGAAATTTCTCTTGATAATACACTCTTTAAAGCAATTAATATTCCAGAATATGAGCTGTCTTTATTCTTAAGCAGAAATGAAGCCTCTGTTTCCTATTCTTTAGGGGGAATTTGTATAGATCTTTATCTCCAGGAAGGTTCTAGTACACTGACATTTCCTGAAAAGTGTGCTGTCCAGTGTCTGGGGATGACCCTGAAAACGTGGTTCCTTGGGTGAAGCATGAGGCTCTTTCTCAGTTGACATTGTGAGGCTTAGGGAAGATACAGCTTTCAGGAAATGGAGGTGAAAACGTACTTTGGCTAGCACAAGCCACGTCCATGATTCCTGCTGCTCTGGAAATAATCTAGCTGCTGTGGAGTCACAATGTCCACATAAATTTTGAAAAATTTTAGTCTGGAATTTTCTGGAGAAGATTTTCATCTCACCTTCTCATTCTATGGATAAGAACATGTAAATCTGTCTTACAAAGCCTCCTCAAGCAGGTATTAAAAAATATATGCTGTCGGGCATGATGGCGCATGCCTTTAATCCTAGCACTTGGGAGGCAGAGGCAGGAGGATCTCTGTGAGTTCAAGGCCAGCCTGGTCTACAGAGTGAGTTCCAGGACAGCTGAGGCTACAGGGAGACTGTCTCAAAAAGTTATATATATATTATATATATATATATATATATATATATACATGCATACTATACCATCCGACCCTATACCAAAAATTCCTAAACTCTGAAAAATAAATGGTAGCTTGGTTCTAGAACCTGTTAAGGGATTCACAGTTTAAAAGCCAAGTTGTTTTCAGATCATGAAGAATATATGGGTAGGTACGCATATTTTAGAGTAATATAAGATCAAAGAATGAGGAAAAAAACTAGTTTGTCATGACATTATGCTAACCAAGTTATTTACTTTTATGGAGAGCTCTTAGTATTTCTTATACAAGACGCTTGAGCTTTTGTCCAAGCTTTTTTTTTTTTTTTTTTGTCTTTCGAGACAGGTTTCCCTGTAGCCCCAGCTGTCCTGGAACTCACTCTGTAGACCAGGCTGGCCTTGAACTCACAAAGATCCACCTGCCTCTGCCTCCCAAGTGCTAGGTTAAAAGGCGTGCACCACCACGCCCAGCTGTCCAAGCCTTTTCTAATATCACACGTAGTAAGTATTAGGCTGTCAATTAGCCTTTCTGGATGCTTATGACCATACTTAATGCCCATACCAATTTGGCCGAGGTCTTAAGGGATAACTTTGCTTTCCAGGGACTATGCACTGGGGGCATCTCTTCAAATGTCCTGAAATGTGAGTCACACAGTCTTCCTGTGCAGGGAATTTTGGAGATCCACTAATGGGCACTTCAGCCAGTGTCAGTCTATAAAGAGGAAAGTCTGCTTCATGCTTCAAAGGGCGGCCTGTTAGCAAGACCTGATTTTGTCCTCAAGTGGATGGAACTGGTAAATGAAAAGCCAAAAGGAGCCAGGGGCTCCCTCCCACCACCCCTAAAACCTGAGTGGCCATTGAGTACCAGATCCTCAAGTGACTTTGAGAAAACAAAAACCTTGGTTAATCTGAGCTAACTGTGTGGCCTTAAACATCCAAAAGGAAAGTATAACCAGAAATAAATATATAGTACATCCTGAGAAATTGTACTTTAGGTATAAAACTTGAGATCTTAGTAAAAAGACAAAAAGTAAAAAAAATAAAAAAAAAATAAAACACAGTTGTTTTGCCTGTCTTACTGACAAGTGCAGCTACCCTGTGGCTGCCACTGCTTTTCCATCCTTCAAAGACATGAGAAGACACAGCTTTTCAACCTTCATATGGACTGAAGACTCATGTCTCTCCAAGAATCCTCCAAACCTTCAGTGCCAGATGGGGACTGCTGAGACATCCAGCTTGTTGACAGAGCAGCTACTGGGGTTTCAGCCTCTTCAGAGTATAGACTGCTTGTTTGGATACCCGCTGTATCATGGAGACCAGTACAGGAAGATCAAGACCAGACCATGCTTACTGGACCTCATTTGGTGACCGTGGGGAGGGAAAACCCCAGTGTGGAGCACAAGGGCAGACTGATTGTGTTTGGGCTTGCCAAGGAGGAGCTTTGAACATGACATCTTTCAGCTTAATAAAAAAAAAAAAAAAAAAACAACATAAGCTGAAGATGCTGAAACCTATGATATACATGGCATGCACATATGCATATTTTGGAGTGATGTGTATTGGAAGGAATAATAACAACAACAACAGAAAGACTGGGTCAAAGAACTGAATGATGGTAAACTTATGCTCAAAACAGTAAACTTATGCATCGAGAATTTTGAGAGAGACTGAGATAAAGATGAAAAACATGTTTGGCAGAATGCATGAGCTCTGGTGGTGCAGTGGGGGGCAGGGAGGGGGGCACAGGTCTAAATTTTATTTGAAATTTTGTATGAAATGCACAAAGCTTCAATAAAAATTGGCTTTGAAAAAAAAAAAAAAACACCACCTAAACTCTCATGGCTGATACATCACCTGAAGTGATTGTGCATAGGTCTCTGACCTGAAGTCTCTTCCTTGCCCCTGCCACTTCCCCTTCATAGAGCTCACATGCCTTTTTCCTCTGCTGTGACAGCTCATTTTGCCATTAAAATCCTTGCCAAAAAAAAAAAAATCCTTGCTTGAGGTAGGATTGTCACATGCATATATACACAATATAAGTTCTTGTGCCTCTAATTATTTTTCAATTTGTCATCATTCTTTTTTCAAAAATCAAAGCTTACTTTTATTTATGTGTATGTCTGTGTGTGCATCATGTGTGAACTGGTATCTACAGAGGCCAGAAGAGGGTGTTGGATTCCCAGGAACTGGAAATCGGTGGTTGTGAGGTGCTTGATAGGAGGGGGTGCTGCCAGCAAGCTCCAGTCCTCTACAAGAGCAGCCGAGCCATCCTCCAGCCCCTATGTTCAATTATTCTATAGTCTGTTTTTGTTTTGTTCCTTATTCATCCTTTTAATCAGTCTCCTATTCCTCGGAAAATGACTTTACTCAAAACTGCCAATTATGAGCTAAAATAAATGTTTGCCATCAAAAAAAAATAATAAAAATAAATTTATGTGAAAAAAAATGTTTGCCATCACTGATAACCAAAAGATTGATGCCGATTGGGACATCTGTATCAAAGAAGGTAGCTTTAGGGTTTGATGGGAATGAAACAGGATTAAGATGCAGGCCCCCAGTGCTGAGCATATTTGGAAAGCACAGCTTCTCTGAAGGCTCTCTCTGGTGATTAACCTCAACTTCTTCCTCCCCTTAAATTAAATCTGCTTTTCCTTAGCCAGTCACTATCAAAATAATTATGAAATAATTTTAGTCAATGTTTTCTAATTTTACTTAATGACTGATCTTATTTTACATGATTTTCAATGTATGATGTATATTTCCAAATACATAGTACTTCAGCAATAGTGTGCTATTTAGATAGGGATTTTAGTGGTAAATAGGTAATAGATAGGGATTTTAGTGGTAAACAGCAGTCAAACTACAACTTACCACTTGGTTTGTGTGAGGAAATACATTTACACTTAGAAAAGCTCCTGTTTACAAGTCAGTGATTGCATGTGTCTTGACTTTTTTAAGTAAAATTCAACTAATAAATACTGATAAAAGCCAGACGATTAGGTGCTGTAATGTTCTACAGATAAATAACAAGTCATTAAATTTTAGTAACAATCTTCCTCCTCCTTGACGATGAGCAGTCTGAAGCTTGGTGGGGGAAGACAATTGGCTCTCTACTGAGAAGTGGGATGGCATGCCACCCAGGCCACCTGACCCCCAAGTGCAGGCTGCTTCATCTGAACCATGGTGTGGAATTTATGCTCTCAGGAGAACTGGGTGAACCAAGCCTTATATTCAGAAACTCCACAGGGGTATGCTGTCAGCAACTCTGAACAAAGACAGGCATCATGCTAAATCTCAGAGGGAAAAAAGTTAGCACTGACTATTGCTGCCTTAGGAAAGTGTCTCAGGGAATGTTGCCCAAGTTACTAAGATTGAGAAGTACCCTTGGAGCAATCAGGACTCTGGAAGGACAGAGAGACTATGGAGCTTGTGTCTGTGAGTGGTGCATTGGAGGAGAGAGGAAGAAATGTAGAAAGAGGACACAGTTCCATCTTCTACATGGAATGATTGACAGGCTCTTTTGCTACCAATGGACTTTTCCTCTGGCAATATCAAACCTCAGATATTTCACATACATCTAAATCCCTAATGGAACCAAGCACACTATAAATTATGTGCTTACCCTATTAAGATTTGCCAAAAATCCTCAAGAGTGAAATCAAGTCCATGCACCCAGTGGTCAGAGCAATTCAGCATGTCTTTTAATGGACTCTATCAGGAAGGTAGAAACTCAGGTTTCTTCCCAAGAGAGTGAACAGATGCTCTCAGCTCTCCCATGAGACAGAAGCAAAGGCACAGACAACCCACCCACTCAGAGTGCTGCCCAGATCTTAAAACACCACCACTCCTGAGAGTCGATAGCAGGCACCCTCATGAAGATCTGAAGGCAGTCACCAGTATGGCTTCCCTCTGTGACCACCACATGAGGTGGAACTTGACTGCATCTGAAGCTTGCTCACTTTCCTATTAAAATCCCAATTTCACAAGTATTTCTTGAATATTTAGGGAGTGTCCAATGCCTTTTCATGGAGATGTCAAGGATTCCAAACTAGTAGAAACTGATGCCAGGCATGGAAGGTAGCATAAGCTTGTTATCTCAGCAGTTGGGTGACAGGGGCAAAAGGATCGGGAGTTCCAGGCCAGCCTCAGATAAACAGTGACTTCGAAGCCACACTGAGGTGCAAGTACTACCAAAATTTAAAAAGGTAAAAAGTGGTCCTTGTCCTTGATTGCATCATCCTGAATCTTGTTTATTTGTCCTTTGACAAACAGTTCTTGAGCACGTGTAGTTGGGGGTGACAAGACACACTCACATGAAAGTATTTAAACATGATGGAGCATTGTTAGGTGTGATAATTATCTTGAGTTTCTCCCAGAGTCAAGGAACTCATCAAATGTTCATGAAAAGCTAGCAAAGGCCAAGACCAGAAGTCAAGAGGATATTTTAAAAACTCAGAGACAAAATAAGATTAGAAATTACAGTGCAATATGGTGCAATTATGTAAATGTAGTGAGTACAAGAGAGAGCCACTGAGCTGTTAGCAAGTGACACTGAAGATGAGCTCAGGAAACCGAGGCCTGGGGCCTGGATGAGAAGCGCCTCCCGTTAAGCTGGGGGAAAGGCAGACATGAAATTTGCTCCTAACACCCTTGAAAATCTAACATCCTCTCCTTTGGGGCCACGAATTCCAACTCAGTCTCCTGCCCTGCCCGCGCCCTGCCCGCGCCCTGCCCCCGCCCTGCCCCCGCCCTGCCCCCGCCCTGCCCCCGCCCTGCCCCTTCAATCTTTAGTTCCCACATGTGGCGGTGTTTCAGACCACAGTGCCAAAACGGCCTCCAAACGGAGGCTGCCGGTGGTGCAGCCAGGTGAGCGCTTCCTGGGGATTACACTCTTGCGCCATCTGCCGGCCAAAGCCTGGAAATCATGGTCAACTGTGCTGTGTCCTTTTGATTTCCGTACCCAGCAGAAGTATAGTCACCAAGACAGGAACTCTCCCATACCTCTTGACCAACTCTTGACCAACGGTTCTCTTGACTTTGACTCCATCTACTTTCCAATCTCTCCATCCCCTGCCTTCGTTCCTATTCCTTCCACTCCCCCTTCCTCCTCTCTACTGAAGCTACCTAAATCATCTGTGGCACCCTAACTGCCATAGCTAACAAGTATTCTTTCACCTTCAGTGTCCTGGATCTCTGGGCATTACAGACAGTCCCCAACTGACAGTAGTTTGATTACAGTTTTTCAACTTTATTTTTTATTTTTATTTATTTATTTATTTATTTATTTATTATTTATATGAATGTATTGTCTGCATGTAGGTTTGTGCACCCGTGTCGTGCCGTGGAGGTCAGAAGAGGGTGTCGGATTCCCCTGGAACTGGAGTTCTCCTGGAATTGGAGTTACAGAAGGTTCTCAGCCACCATATGGGTGATGGGGATCGAACCCGGGTCCTCTGCAAGAGCAGTCGGCACTCTTAACCGCTAAGCCATCTCTCCAGCCCACAGTTTTTCAACTTTAAAAGGCACAAAAGTGACACACATTCAGCAAAAATTGCCCTACATTTTGTATTTTGGTCATTAGTCCACCAAGGATATGGTAGGCTACACTCTAATGCAGTGCTAGACAGCACAGCCAGCCATGGCTCTGGGTGCGAGAAGTGGTCACCAGGGCAATCAGCTACTCCTCACAGAGCAGGGCTGTTGGCTAGGGCTTGGCAGGTCTGGGGTACTGTACCATTTTCATGGACAAGGCTGGGGTATGGAACACATTCTTAGCTTACTCTGGGTTGGTCAGAGCATAACCACCTCAGAAGTCAGGGCCGCTGGTGTGTGGCATGCCAGCTTTGTCTCTTCTGAAACTCTCCTCCTGGGTTCTTTCATGACCTCTGTGGGTCTGGCTCTGCCCTGGCTGCTCCTCCCTTTGGTTTCCAAGCCTCAGTCCGTCTCACCCCTTCATAATGGCGCTTGCTCTGGTGTCGTCTCCCTGGGCAGCTTGACGTAGTTTATTTCTGGTCCTGGTCTCCACTGGCTCTTTGAGGAGTAGTCTTGTCTTCTTCCCTCGAAGGTGCTGATTTCTATCATCTGCCTAGCAGATAGTTATAGCTGCCAATCCCAACTTGATTTGCTCCTACTCTTTTTTAACCTGCTTTTCTTGTCTACTATATTTTATCTACATTGGCATGAATTTAGTTCCTGTTACATAGAAATCATTTCCTGTCTCAGGGCCTTTGCACATGCTAAATTGCCTTCTGTCTTCATAGAGATTGGTTGATTGCCCAGTGTAGACACTGCTCTTCTGGTCTCTTCCATTGCCTCCTCTTGCCTTCTTCATATCATACAGATCTTAGAATTATTTGTGACACATCTGCTTATCCATGCTGTAGCCATATGTTCCTTCACTTACTGTATACCTCACACCAACCAGGATCGTCTCCACTTTTATCCGGGGGCTGCTGGCACCTGTCACAGTACCCAGTGCACAGTGAGTGCTTGGTAATGAATGAGTGAGCTGCTACCATGATACACTACCCAGTTCCTCCCTACAGAAGGATCTTCCACCCTGGGTTTGGAACTGACATTGGAGCCAACTCTACAGATTTGGTTCATATATTACTAAAGCAAAACAAAACAAACAAACAAAAAGCATCTGAAACGAAATGAACAATGGGCTGAGGGGAATGGAGGAGCTGGTTTCTGTGGGATGAGGCCTTCAAGAAAGATGTGCACAAGGCTTTTAAAGCTGGAAACCCCAATTTGTCTAATAACCCAAATTCTACCTCATTGGGGGCTGAGAAGCCATCTGACCACTTTCCTGCAGACTTTGACCACTTTCTCAGGAAGCGGTTATCCCCTAAGGGCTGTTCCTACTTCTAGTCTCACAACTTCCCATACCCTCCAGGTGCCGTACCCTGCAAGTACTATTTCCACGAAGGCCAAATAAAAGGATTTTATTGCATGTTGGGCAATACTCCCATTTTTCGTACCATTTTTGACCAAGGATAGTGCAAACTGAGGCAGAAACTTGATCTTTGCCCTCTTGTGGCTCACAGAGCTTGGCTCAGTGTTTGGTACATAGGAAAGCTGTACTAGTTACTTCTCTGTAGTAACTAGGGGACTGGAGAGGTGGCTCAGCAATTAAAAGCACTGACTGCTCTTATAGAGGACCTGGGCTCGATTCCCAGTACCCATAGGGTGGCTACAACCTTCTTCTGACCTCTGTGGGCATTGCACAATATGGATGCACTTACACACATGCAAGCAATATACTCATACAGAGAAAATAAATAAATAAAATACTTTTTAAAATACCATGATCAAAAGCAAGAAGGAAGAAGGAGCTTATTCTAGCTTATGGTTCCAGAGGGAGAGTCCATAATGGCAGGAGAGGCTTGGCATTGGGCAGGAGCAGGAAGCTGGCTGGTCACATTTTCAACCTCACACAAGAAGCACAGGGGAGGGGGAGGGGTCAGGGAGAGAAAGACAGAGACAGAGGGACAGAGACAGAGAGAGAGAGTCAAAGAGACAGAGAGAGAAAGAAACAGGATGTAGATGTGGGGCAAATCTATTGACTTTCAAAGCCAAACCCCAGTGACATACTTCTTCCAACGAGGCTGCACCTCCTAAAGTTTCCATAACCTCCCCAGACAGTGCCACCTACTGACAGCCAGGTATTCAATACATGAGCCTATGGGGGACATTTCTCACCCAAACCACCACAAAATCCCTCAATAGATGTTCTTAGGTGAGTGACTGGCTGGGGCTGCTAAACCTCTAGCCAAAACAAACCATGGCAAAAAATAAGTTAGCCTCTGGGCTGTACTTGTGTGAGCAGAGTTGACCCACTTGCTCTCAGATGCTGGATAACCTCTCAGGTGACAATCATGGGGCCCAGGAACTCAGGCATTCAGTTATCCAAAACAAAAGGAGAGAAAACCCAATGCAGCACATCACAACGATAAGGAAGAGAGGAGGGGATGGATTCAAGAGAAGATTAGAAGATAATGTTAACAGCATTTTGCATCGAATTCCAGGACCAGTGTTGTATGTGAATTTAAGTCATCTTCCAGACATTGTGAACATCAGAAGAATTATCTTTCACTCCAGCAGAGAAAAGTAAGATTTCAAGAGGACAGCATGCCTAACGATGCCATGAAAGCTGCCTGCGTAAGAAAACCTTTATATCATGCTCGATTGTCAGTAACGGCACATTAGACATTCTAACACTTGCGTAGCTGCTGTAATTTGCCTCACATGGGTGACTACAGTGCTCCTGGGAGATAATTTACTCCTGTTTGCTTACCAAAGGAACAGAACAAATACTGTAATATGACTTTTCCCTCATCTTCAGCCAAGGCATGATCTTTATGGTGGGGATTTTGATGAAACATTCGCCATGACTATGGGAGCAGGGAGGTGACAAACAGCCAGGTCGCTTCTGCTGCGTCCTCAGTGGGAAAATGTTTAAGGGAAGTCTTTACTTTCTCCTCCTAAGTCACAGAACCATGCTGGGTTTTCATAAATCCTTTGCCCGGAGGGTGAGGATCATCTTTTTGCTAACAAATCTACCCTGAATTGCCTGACTCTTCCGTCTTTCCATGTGGCCTCCATCTATCTATTCACCCATCTGTCTATGTGCGCTCATTCCCATCTCTCACATAGCAGCCATGGGAAGACTTCTGTATTTAACGTAATATCTGCATTTTCAAAATCCCTCCACTCTATGGTAAAGTAGTTCCTTCCTGCATCTGTGTGCTGTCTATACTGCTTCTGGGTGCTTTCTAGTCTCCCATGCCTTTCTCAATGAGGCCGATCTGGCTGTGTCCCTTGCTACCTCATCTTTCCAAGATGACAATGACTTTTGCATCATTAAAGTCGCCCCGCAGATGTGGCTTTTGCCCATCCTCTTCCCTTGTTCTTCATACTGCTACATGATGTACCAAAGGCACCCCCCACCCTCTGGCTACCTTTTCATAGGTTTGCTCCCCTTTACCTCAAGGCTTTCTTGGTTCTCGGCCTGATTCATCTGCATTCCTCTGTTAACATTTTCCCTTGGGGTGGCTTCATCTCCTCTGTTAATTTGTTAGGGCTGCCATAACAAAGCACCACAAATTCAGCGTCTCAACCAGCAGGGATGTACTGGCTCCTTGTTCTGAAGACCAGAAGTCAGAAATCCAGATGTTCACAGTGCTGCTTTTTTTTTCCAGAAGCCATGACAGGGCATCCTTTCCAAGCCTCTTGCTTTGGCTTAGCTTCTGATGGCTTCTCGGCTGTTTTGACATTCCTTGTTTTATGGCACCACCTTCCTGTTCTCTTCCTTCTTCCCTTGATGTCCTCCCTGCAAGTGGCATGCTTGAATATTTCTTTTTTTATAAATACATCAATCAGATACAAGAGGTTGAGGCTTTCAGCATGTGACTCCTGGATGCTCATGTGACTGCATAGCTGGTCTATATGTTGATGACTCTCAGCTTAGTGTCTCCAGCCCAAACCTCTATCCTGAAAGCCAGTTCTATGTGTGTGCCTGTCGCTGGCCATCTCTCTATGGGTGAGCTTCATGCACTTGTCTAGGACCACATTCAGCACCCTTCCTCAAACCGGGTCCTCGGGGTCTGTGAACTGTGTTTTGCCAGCTCAGTTGTCTTGAACAAAACTCTGTGTGTGTGCGTGTGTGTGTGCGTGTGTGTGTGCGTGTGTGTGTGTCTGTGTGTGTGCACGTGTCTGTGTGCGCACGCGCGCGCGCACGTGCGTGCGTGTACGTGAACAGCACGTGAATGGAGCTCAGAAGACACCCTCAGGTATTGGTCCACAAGTGCTTTCTATCTTTTCTTTGAAATGGGGTCTCTCATTGGCCTAGAACTTTGCCACTGTAGGGCGGGCAAGCTGGCCCTCGCGCTTCCCACACTCTGACCATCTCTGCCTTCCATCTGTCCAGCTCTAGGATTACAGACACATGCCACCATACTCAGCCTTTCATATGGGTTCTGGGGATCCAAACTCCGGTACTCACTCTCATGAGATAAGCATTTTGTGAGCTGAGCCATGTCCTCAACCTAAACCAGTTCTTATTCTTTAAAAAATACATATTTTATTCATTATTTTTATTTTATGTCTATGAGTTTATTACCTACATGTATGTAACACCCATGTCATACAATACCCACAGAGGTCAGAAGAGGGCATCAGACAACCTGGAACTGGAGTTACAGATGGTTATTAGCCACCATGTGAAGGCTGCTCTTGCAGAGCAGCCAGGGCTCTTAACCACTGAGTCAGCTCTCAGCCTCCAGTTCTTGTTTTTGATCTTCATTCCTGTACCTACTTCTATTCATCTGCCCAGCCACATTCATTCTGACTCTGCCACACCTTTCAAGTGTGCCTCCGTGAGCACTGTATGAGTATATTGCTTGCATGTGTGTAAGTGCATCCATATTGTGCAATGCCCCCTCTTCAAAGTCCCTAGCTGTCCTTCCCCTGGACCACCTCGGATCTCTCTTAACAAGTCATGCACCTGGTTCTATTCCATCACCAGTCATTCTTCACACTGCAGAGCAGGTGAAGAAACCCACATCTGACTATCCTACTTCCTGTTGAAGTCCATTCAATGGCAACGGATGCCCCAGTGGATGCTGGGCCCCAGTAGTTGATATTAGGCAAGCATTGAGCTATCTAGACTTTAAAGGGAGAATGGAATTTCACTAAGTAGGGAAGAGACTTGGGATGATTAGTATTAATTGTCAAACTGACAAAATCTAGAGTAACCTGGGTGATGGACCTCTGAACATGCCTGTTTGGGATTACCTTGACTACGTTATTAAATGATGTGGGGGACCTATCTTACTTGTGGGCCGGTTCACTTCCTAAGAAAGAGATACTAAACTGTAGAAAGTAGAGAAAGCACGCTGACTCTGCAAGTGTGCATTTATTGTTCTGTTCTTCTGACTGATTGTCGTATGTCTGGATGCTTCAAGGTCCTGATGCCTTGCCTTCCCCGCCGTTATAAACTGTAACCCGCACTGTGAGCTGAAATGAAACCTTTCTCCCTTAAACGTTTTTGTCAGAATATTTCATCACAGCATAAGGGAGAAAAAACTATGGCAAGGCTTTCATGTGGGCCTGGAGGTTGCAGACTGGGACTGACCAAATGGGCTTAGGTTGTGGGGACTCTTTCTGCCCACCCATCTGGTGTATGTAGGTGCCCTAAATAACCAGCATTAGGTCGTTGAGAAAACGACCTAATGCTGGTTATTTAGTCTTCCTACTGTCCCCAGGGGCAGAACTACAAAATCATTTTATTTAGATCATGGCTTAAATCATAGCAAAGCTGCCTAAGTGTCTGTCTCTGCCAGTTCCTGCCTGGCTCCCCTCCGCAGGTGGCAGACGTGTATTTGAAGGGTTAGCTCTGCCCTGGCAGGTATGTCTGCCCCTGCCTTTCACTTTTTTTCCCTCTGCTCCTGAGCATGGTGTAAATATTTATGAAAGGATCCATTGGCTTATGGTTTAAAAGTCCGGTTCCCAAAGGAGAAGATATTTGTGGACCATTAGTGCTGGCATGGGATTGTGCCATGAATTGCTCCCAGAGCCTGGCTTGTCCACCCACTCGACATTTAGCACACTTTAATTGCTTCTGGAATTGGCTTTTTCCCTCCTGGACTATAAGACAGTGAGGCCAAGCACCATGCGTTGTTGCTCTTCCCTGCACTTAGCAGAGACCTAAGGCACTGCTAGGCCTGTGGTAGGCATCCATCACATTAATTAGTGGCCATTACAGAAATGGGCCAAGAACCACAGGTTTATTTTCGAATTGAGTTTTGGACCAACGATGAATTATGAGGCTGCTTTGTCAAATCCATCAATCAAGAAACTCCACAGGGCCATTTGAAAAGGAATGTTCCAGAATATCCTCTAGGGAGAGCTTTCCAGACAGAGTATTTCTAGATGAGGGGTGAATATTACCAAAGTTGGTGAGGGCTGTAGTGGCACTGCATGCGACTGGTAACGGCCCTGCAAGACACATAAAGATCACAGGCCCTGTGTACATCCTGGGTTTAGATGACAAGGAGATCAAGATATTAGGGCAGAAAAGTCAGTGTCCCAGCCATGAGAGACGAAAGCCAGTGTGCAGCTGGATGCCAGGCAGGCAGGAGCTCTGCAGGCAAGCTGGGCTATGAGATTCTAGAACTAGAGAACAGATTACAATCCGTGCTTTATATGAATAAGACGTCATATTTCAGGGGTAAATACTCCCACTGCGTCTAAAGTATGAGTCTGTAGATTCCATTAAGTTATTTTTATGTATTTTAGAAATGACATATATAGTATTACAAAGAGAAAAGTCACCCTATAATCTCACTGGTACTTTTTACAACATAAGAGAAAGCTGTAGTAAAAAGGACAGCATCTAGAACTTGATTTAACTCTCTGGTAGTAAGAAAAGTGCAGGCTTATACCAAACCAATCTATAATCTCCTTTTATTCTGTACATATAGCACAGTCTTATCTTTTTTTATTGATGCTTTGTGTATTTCATACATCATTTTCCAATTCAGTTCAGGCATATTTCCCTTTCCCTTCCCCCCACCCCACCGCATCCCAGATCATGCATTCTGCCATAACTGTCCTGCATCTTTCTCTCAGTTTTTTTTTCCATTTTTTAGCAATAAGTGATAATTTATGAGTACAAGCATCCTTCATGTAAAACCAATTTGCAAGCAGCTGTGTCCAAACCCACACAGACCCTTGGTCCCACCATCCAGTGGGGAGGGGGCTTGTATGTTCAATCAAGTTGGTCAAATGAGTGTCCAGGCTATATTGCTGTAGTTTCACCATTCACCCCAATCACAGCCTTTACATTCTACCACGCCCCCTCTTCCACAGATTTTTCCCTAGGCTTAGAAAAGGGGCACAGGTGGATGAGGAGCAAAACAGTCTACTTTCTCTGGAGCTGTTGTCTTGGACTCTGGTCAATTCTGGCTGTTTCCTTTCATGGGCTGACAGTTTGTCCAGGAATAACCTTTCGATCCTACTAATGAAGCACAAGCAATTAGATATATAGGTATTTAAACAGCACTAATAGTTATGGTAGGTTACTTTGGTATAGACACATATGTTTGGATGATATGTTAATCCATGAATTACATTTTTTCCTGTTAAATATGACAGGGTCTTACTGTGGCTTATAACATCTCCTAACCTGTAGAGGATGTAAGCTTGTGGCATCAGCCATGGGTTATTCCTCCAAGGAGAGAGCCAATAGCCAATTAGATTTGGGATATACAGGCATATGGCTGCCTCTGCTGCACAGTATTTCCAGGCAGGTGAGGTGTAGCTGGTGCTGACGGTGGAGTCTTGCTTGACTCAAGGAGACCCGTATTTGCTTTATTGGTTTAGTGGCCTTTGGTAACACTCTCTGGTATTCCAGAGGCCATCTGTACACTTGCATGTGTGGTCTCAATACATCTTTCCCATGTTAACGTCAGGTCTTCGGCAGCAGGGCCTTATCGCCTCTCTTCTTGCAGGTATCCCAGTTTAGAGGCAAGGAGCCTTTACCTTTTGTGGGGCCTTAGATCCCCTGGCCAACATCTCCCTGGTAGAATAATCCATTACTGATGTCAGAGCTCCTGTATTGATATATTTTGCTTAAGTGCATAGTTTAAGGACTTTAGTATTATATTTGGTTCTGAACAGAGAATAATCCTTTTCACAGTTCTTATGTCTATTAGTCAATTAAAGAAGGCAGTTTTACCAGTTTTATAAGAGATTACCTCTATAATAGTTGTCTCCAATTTACAGTTGGAGAGCGACCTCATCATCATCATATTTCTCCTTGTTCTATGGGGGGGAGGCAAGAAAGTCTCTCATATCAAAACCTTTGTGGCACCTAGAAGGTAAGTTTCATTAGGACTCATTATAAATAGTTGTTACATGTAGGATCCACAGAGGGGTTCGATGTTTATGGCAATCTGAGGCTTTTCTTCCTTTCAATGTTCAGACGGGTCAACCTTTCAGTTGGCACTTTCTGGTACATCCTACTCAATGCAAAGCTGTATCTTTTCTTTCTCAGCCGTTAAGTTGGTGACATTTTGTCCTGTTGGAACAAACAAATCTTTTCCCATAGTTAGTTTTAAGATTTGAATTGCAAGGTTTTTGACGAAAAGGTTTCATGTCTATCTGTATCCCCCCCCCTTTTTTTTAACCCATGAGTCTCCAGAAGACAGTTGTATTATACATAACTATAGGGTGGAATCAAGGCACAGATTTCATCAAATTCACCCATGTTGTTTTGGGTGACTATATATGATTAACTTGGGAAGCAAACTTAATTTTTACGTTAAATCATCTTAAAGAGAATGCTACAAGGTGATACTGTACAACAGAGAAATTATAGAGAACATTTGTATGTGCCAATCCCAAAGTTATTGCTCTACAGATTTTATGTAAAACAAATGTGGACAACAGCGAATTATATCTACATTTAACTCAGATGCATTACCGTTTTTATCAGAGTCTGTAAACCAATGTTGTTTAATATACACATATTTACTTTTACTAAGTCCTAAAACACCATGTATCCTGTAGACAGTGTCTAGGTGAAACTGAGTACTTGCTGAACTCACATCAATTAAATATGCCTTGATTGAATATACATCCGTGTCCCTCTCCCACCCATCCCCCCTTCCCAATTCACCATTTCAGTCCATTTTCTGATGCAGTCTTTCTGTTGTTGTTCTTTTACTATGCATCCCTCTCCATGAGAAATATTTATATCTGGGTTGTTGGTACTAGCATCCACATATGAGGGACACCATTTGTCGTTTGTTTTTCTGGGACTGTGTTACTTCACTTAACATAATGTCTTCCAGCTCCATCCATTTACCTGCAAAGTTCATGATGTTGTCCCTCTTTACTGCTGCATAGAACTCCATTGTATACATGTACCACATTTTCTCTATCCACTCGTCAGTTGAGGGGCACCTGGGCTGGTTCCAGCTTTTTGCTATTGTGAACAGAGCTGCAATAAACATAGCTGTGCATGTATCTTTGCAGTAAGTTGTGTCTTGTGGGTATATACCCAGGAGTGGTATGACTGGGTCAAATGGAAGGCTCATTTTGAGTCTTCTAAGGGTTCTCCACACTGCTTTCCATAGTGGCTGTACAAGTTTACATTCCCACCAGCAATGGATGAGTGTTCCCCTTTCCCCACAACCTCTCCAGCACTTGGTATCATTCGTGTTCCTGATCCTAGCCAGTCTTATTGGAGTAAGGTGATATCTCAGAGTGGTTTTAATTTGCATTTCCTTAATTATCAGAGATGTTGAACACTTCTTAAGATGTTTCTCGGCCATCTCTAACTCCTCCTCTGTGAAGTCTCTATTCAGATCTTTGCTCCATCTTTTGAATGATTCATTTGTTTTCTTTCTTCTTTGTTTTTTGAGTAGCTTGTATACTCTGGAAATTAATGCTTTGTCAGATGTATCTGCTGTGAAGGTTTCCTCCCACTCTGTGGGTCTTCTCCTCACTTCCTTTATTGCTTCCTTTGATGTACAGAAGCTTTTGAGTTTAATGAGGTCCCATTTGTCAATTGTCGATCTTATTTCTTGTGCAGCTGCTGTCTGATTTAGGAAGTCTTTTCCTACACCTATGTCTTGTAGTCTGCTGCCAAGCTTCTCTTCTATCACCTCCAGAGTTTGGGGTTTCACGTTGAGGTCTTTGGTCCATCTGGAGTTGACCTTTGTACAAGGTGAGAGGTAGGGGTTTAATTTCATTCTTCTACAAGTGGTGATCCAGTTTTGCCAGCACCACTTGCTGAAGATGCTGTCTTTCTTCCATTGTGTCTTCTTGGCCCCCTTGTCAAATATGAGGTGGCTGAAATTGTATGAGCTCAGGTTTGGATCTTCAGTTTTATTCCATTGGTCAACTGGTCTGTTTTTGTGCCAGTACCAGGCTGTCTTTATGACTATAGCCCTATAGTATAGTTTGATGTCTGGTATAGCGATCCCCCCTGTATTGCTCTTTTCACTCAGGGTTGCTTTGGCTATTCGGGGTCTTTTGTTTTTCCAAATGAAATTGAGGATTTTTTTTTCCAGGCCTGTGAAGAAACTCTTGGGGATTCTGATTGGGATCGCATTAAATCTGTACACTAGTTTGGGTAGGATGGACATTTTTACTATATTTATTTTCCCAATCCATGAGCATGGGAGGTTTGTCCATCTTCTGATGTCTTCCTCAATTTCCTTTTTCAGGGGTTTAAAATTTTTGTTGTAGAGATCCTTGGTGTCTTTGGTTAGGTTTGTTCCTAGGTATTTTATTGTTTTTGAGGCTATTGTGAGTGGGAAGGTCTCCTTGTAGTCCTTCTTCAGTTGCTTGTTGTTGGTGTAAAGAAAGGCTACTGATTTTTCTAGATTTATTTTGTATCCTGCCACTTTACCAAAGCTCTTAATCATTTCTAGGAGTTTTCTGGTGGAGTTCTTAGCATCCCTTAGGTAGACAATCATATCATCAGCAAAAAGGGATAGCTTGATTTCCTCTTTTCCAATTAGAACTCCTTTAATTTCCTTTTCTTGCCTTATTGCCCTAGCAAGGGTTTCCAGCACTATATTGAAGAGGAGTGGTGACAGGGGGCAGCCTTGCCGAGTTCCTACCTTTAAGGGGAATGCTTCTGTCATTTCCCCATTTAGGATGATATTGGCTGTGGGTTTCCTGTATATGGCTTTGATTACATTGAGGAATGATCCCTCCAGACCAATTCCCTCCAGGACTTTAAACATGAAAGGGTGCTGGATTTTGTCAAAGGCTTTCTCCGCATCAATTGAGATGATGGCGTGGTTTTTGTCCTTCAGTCCATTGATATGTTTGATGATGTTTATTGATTTTCGTATGTTGAACCATCCCTGCATGTCTGGTATGAATCCAACTTGGTCATGGTGGATGATTTTCTTGATGTGAGTCTGTATGCGATTTGCCAGAATCCTGTTTAGAATTTTGGCATCTGTGTTCATTAGGGAGATGGGTCTATAGTTCTCCTTTTTGGTTGTATCTTTCCCTGGTTTTGGTAGTAGCGTAATGCTGGCTTCATAGAAGGAATTTGGGAGAAGTCCCTCCATTTGTATCCTTCTAAACAATTTAAGTAGTAATGGTTGTAAGTCTTTACGAAATATTTTATAGAATTCTGCCGTGAATCCATCCGGGCCTGGGCATTTTTTGGTTGGGAGGCTACTTATTACATCTTCGATTTCTTCCTGTACTATTGGTCTGTTTAGGCTGTCGATCTCTTCTTGGTTGAGCTTTGGTGATTCCCAGGATTTCAGATATTCATCCATTTCTTCTAGGTTTTCAAACTTAGTAGAATATAAGTTTTTGAAGTAGTCCCGTATGATTGTCTGGATCTTTTCATTGTCTGTTGTGATATTTCCCCTTTCATCACAGATTCTATTGATTTGGAGTTGTTCCCTCTTTCTTTTGGTTAACTGGGCTAGAGGTCTGTCTATCTTGTTTATTCTCTCAAAGAACCAACTTTTGGATTCATTGATTTTTTGTATGGTTTTCTTTGTTTCTATTTCATTGATCTCTGCTCTGATTTTTGTTATTTCTTCTTGTCTGCTCCGTTTAGGGTTCATTTGTTGTTGTCTCTCAAGTATTTTTAGCTGCAGTGTTAGATCATTCACTTGTGCTCTTTCTGTTTTTTTAATGTAGGCACTTAGAGCTATAAACTTCCCTCTTAGGATTGCTTTTAAAGTGTCCCATAGATTTTGCTGTGTTGTTTTATCATTGTCATTCAGTTCCAGGAATGTTTTTATTTCTTTCTTTATTTCTTCCTTGACCCACTCATTATTCAGGAGAGTGTTGTTTAGTCTCCATGTGTTCCTGTAGGTTGTAGGGTTTATTCTGGTGTTGATATTGAGTTTTATTGCACTGTGGTCTGATAGAATGCATGAGATTATTTCAATCTTTTTATATTTGTTGAGTTTTTCCCTGTGTCCCAGTATATGGTCTATTTTGGAGAATGTTCCATGAGGTGCTGAGTAGAAAGTGTATTCTCTGGTGTTTGGGTGAAATATTCGATAGATGTCTGTGAGGTCCATTTGGTGTATTGTGTCATTTAGTTCAGATGTCTCTCTGTTTATCCTTTGTCCTGTTGATCTGTCTAGGGGACTTAATGGGGTATTGAAGTCCCCTAGTATTAGTGTGCTGGGGTTAATCTGTGCCTTGAGATCCTGAAGAATTGTCTTTATAAAGTTTGGTGCACCGGTGTTTGGTGCATATATATTTATGATTGTGAAATCTTCATCGTCAATTGTTCCTTTAATAAAGATGTAATGGCCCTCTTTGTCTCTTTTGATTTCTTTTGCTTTGAAGTCTATTTTGTCTGATATTAGAATAGCCACACCCGCTTTCTTTTTGGTACCATTTGCTTGGAATACTTTCTTCCATCCCTTCACCTTAAGTTGGTGCCTATCCTTGAAATTGAGATGGGTTTCTTGTAGACAGCATATAGATGGGTTTTGTTTCCTAATCCATTCTCCCAGTCTATGCCTTTTGATTGGGGAGTTTAGCCCATTAATATTTAAGGTTACAATTGAAAGATGGATGTTGCTTCCTTTCACTTTATTATCCATTTGGACTTCTAGCCTTTGATTTTGCTCCTATGGTTATGTTTTTGTTAGTTTCTTTTCCTAGGTGTTTGAGGATTGTTGCTCCTCTCTTCTGCCCTTTGAATTGCTTCAAGTATTTTATGAAGAGTTGGTTTTCCAGACATGTATTCCATCATCTTGTTTATGTCATGGAAGATTTTTCTCTCTCCTTCAAGTATAGTCGACATTTTTGCTGGGTAAAGTATTCTGGGTTGGCATCCATAGTCCCTTAACACAGGGAATGCTTTGCTCCATGTTCTTCTTGCTTTCATGGTTTGAGGCGAGAAGTCAGTTGTAATTCTGATGGGTTTCCCTTTGTATGTGACTTGTTTTTCTTTTGTGGCCCTCAGAATTTTGTCTTTGTTTTGGGCATCTAGCATTTTAACTATGATATGGCGTGGGGTGTTTCTTTTCTGATCTTGTCTATTTGGGGTCCTATGTGCTTCTTGTATTTGTATGGGCTTGTCTATTTTTAGTTTGGGGAAATTTTCATCTATTATTCTGTTGAAGATCTGATCAATACTATTCTCTTGAGATTCTTCTCCTTCCTCTATTCCTATGATGCGGAGGTTTGGTCTTTTCATAGTGTCCCATATTTCCTGGTTGTTCCACTTTTGTGTATTTTTAAATTTTTCATAATCTTTATTTGAGCTTTTTAATTGCTCTGTGTTATCTTCCAGGTCTGATATTCTTTGTTCTGCTTCCTCCATTCTACTTCTGAGGCTTTTTCCTTTTCTTTCTTCTTGATTGACTGAGTGTTCTAATTCCTTTTTTGTTTCCTCCTGTGTTTTCTTTAGTACCTCCATTTCCTTTTTGAGCTTCTCAATCTCTTCTTTGTGCTTCTCAATCTCTTCTTGGTGCTCCTTTCTTCTTTGGTTGGCTTCCTTTTTCAGTGTTTCTACTTCCATTCGGAGTTTGTTTTTTTCTCCCTCTAGTTCTTTCTGGAGTTTGTCAATCTGTTCCTTCAGTTCTTTCCAACGTTTGTCATTGTATCCCTCTAGGTTCTTTTTGAGTTTTTCATTCTCTCTCTTTAGTTCTCTGACTTCTTCTTTATTTTCTTTAATTTTTCTGCATAGGTCTGCAATTATTCCTCTAAGCTCTGTTCCTTGGGTCTCCTCCAAGGGGATCCCATTGTAGCTATCTCCTCCACGTTTGGTAGAGCCTGGTGTGGGATCATCCTGTGCCTTTCCCATGTTGTCCCTTTGTCGTGTCCCTGGCATGTGGGTTTCCCTTTTCTGGTTCAAATCACAAATGACTTTTCACTATGTTAGCAGATGGTTTTGCTTGCCTCCTTCCGATGCTTTTTTTTCCCTTTCCTCCTCCTTTTTTATGGAGTATTGACTTGTCTAGGTTTTAGGTTTTCAATTTTGTTTATATATTGGATATTGGAAGCCTAAGTCAGTCTTCTCTTTCTGTTCTGAATGTTCTCCAAAAGGAAGTCCACTTGGATTCTCACCAATTCCCGTTTGGGGGGGGGGTGCGCCTGTCCTAGCCTGTGCCCCAGTACTTGCCCGAGTGAATTATGGTCCTGCCTGCGCCTCAGAAGCCCGCCCACACACAAGGCCACCCACAGGGACCAGAGCAGACCTAAACACGACCCTCTGTTCCCTCTGCAAAGGCAAAGTATGGTCCCTCCAAGACGGGGACCCCCGGAAGAGGGCTCAGAGTCGAGACCCTCTTCCAGCCACCCCTGAGACAGACCACCCCCAGATGTACCTGCCTGAGTGAATTATGGTATCCTGCCTCAGCACAGTCTTATCTTTTAAAAAGTCCTAGCTTTCCTTTGGTTCTTCTGAGTTGAAGTATTTAGAACCATCAGCATCAGGACAATCCTTTTCTCTATTTGGGAATTAGCCTCCATGTGCTGTTAGCACTGTAGTGACTAAAGTGGTAAAGGGGAGAAACAAGGTTGGTGGATCTGAGACGTTCTGCCTCTCCACCCTCCCTGCCAGGCAGCCAGCTCTCTTCTAGAGGAAGACCTGCTCCCAGGTTCTCATCTGTAACAGCCGGCTCCGTCCCCTTAAAGAACTGTGTAATCTTGTTCTTATAAAGATACTGGTAAGAAATCCAGAAACTCCTGCTCAGTGTTCTCAGGGGTTCCTTTCTGAGAATGCAGACTGTCAGTCAGAGCGACGTCTGCAGTCGGTACAAGGAAAACTAGTGGGAAATGACAACAGAGAATAAGGGAGGTAGACAAGCCAGACAGGAGTGTGTGTTGTTAGCCAGCTTCCATCACTATGCAGAATACCAGAGGTAATCAATTTCCATAGGGAACAAAGGTTAATTTGGGGCTCGCAGTGTCGGAGATCCCAGCCTGAGAGCAGTTGACCTGTGGCGAGATAGCAGCACAGATTGAGGCAAACCCACCGTCCTTATGATTCAGGAAGCAAAAAGGAGTGAGGAACAGGACAGGTCCTATGGCTGCCTTCAAGGGCAGCCTCCCGATGACTTGAAGACTTCCCATCAGGTCCCATCTCTTACAAGGCCTCCCCCCACTAGGGCCTTGCTACTCCAGACTTTGGAGATTCAAGACCCAAATTCTAGCACATCTGCAGTTGGGGGTGTGTGAGGGTCTACAGAATCCATGTAGAAGAGCTCTTGACTGTAAACCACACAAACTGCCAATGAGTTTAGCAAAAGAGAGATTTACTGGAAGATATGAGAGGAGAGGATCATAGAAGCGTGAAAAACATGCAGGAGCTGAGTACACTTCAGGGTGAGGCAGCCAATGCCAAGTGACCAAAAGGCCACTGCTAGCATCACTCATTGCCACTGCTACACCTGGTTTTTGTGTGTTTTTGTTTGTTTGTTTTTTGCTTTTGAGACAGGGTCTCCCTATAGCCCCAGCTGCCCTGGAACTCACTCTGTAGACAAGGCTGGCCTTGAACTCACAGAGACCTACCTGCCTTTGCCTCCCAAGTGCTAAGATTAAAGGCGTGGGCCACCATGCCTAGCTTAGAGATGGTTCTTAGCCGCTATGTGGGCGTTGGGAATCGAACCCTGGTCCTCTGTAAGAGCAGTCAGCACTCTTAACCACTGAGCCATTTATCTTGGGTTTTTATAACCACCCTGGAACCATACTTCTGGACATTCAAAGTTTGGGTAGAAGCATCTGACCTGCTGAAATTGTTATGCCTACACTTGGAATTACTTTCATTGTGGGATGTGGGGTGCTGTGTCCATTAAGACTAATATAATGAGGCAAGGGAAATTTCCCTACATGAGAACAGTGTTGAGTATCAAGCAGGTCAGGATAGAGGGTCAAGGCATCCACATTACAGTATACAAGGAGAGGCTGGAGAGATGGCTCAGTGATTAAGAGCACTTGCTGCTCTTGAAGAGGACCCAGTTTCAGTTCCCAGCACCCACATGGCAGCTAACAAAAACCAGTTTCGGGGGGATCCAACACTCTCTTCTGGCCTCCACAGACACTGTACAACATGGGTTTGCTTGCATACATGCAAGCAAAACACTCATACACATAATAAATAAAATACTTTAAAATATACAAGTAGTTATTAATAGAGATAAAAGATTTTTTTGTCAGTTTGAAATAAAAAGCAATTTCTATTATCTATAAAATTATTTAAGACCAGGACTATCATAAAGAAATTAAGGCAATTTGTAGTGTTTTTGATAATTCACATCTGGGATGAGGAAAATAATTTCAATGATCTTTCTTAAGTACCTTGAAAATACTTTAAAGTCCATTTCAGCTTTCTGAGTATTCATCAGAAATCACACAATATAATTCTTCGAATGAAAGAAGGTATGCCAGTCATAGTGGCACACACCTTTAATCCCAGCCCTTGGGAAGCAAAGGCAGGTGAGTCTCTGAGATCAAGGCCAGCTTGGTCCACATAGTGACTTCCGGGTGGGCTGGGACTAGGGAGACCCTGTCAAAACAAAAAAAAAAAATGGAAGAAGGTATAAGGAATAAGAATGCCAAGTAATCAAAAGGAGCTGTGGGACCAGAGAAGAGGGAGATGGAATTAGGGAAACGATTTCAGACCTAATGAAACATGAGTGTGCGCTAAGCCATAGTCATGTGGAAGGGGTCAACCACGGGCAGTGCTGAACACAAAGCCTGATGCTGGGGGCAGACACTGGACCAGAAAGTATGTAAACAAACAGGTGTTAAGGGTGATGGTTTTACTTGGGTGAACTGGTCAGAGGAGATGCATCCTGACCCCAAATTCTTTGTGTGTGTCAGGGGGGAAGGGTGGTATATGCATGCGTGTAATCATGTGTGTGCAGGCATATCTATCCATGTGCATGCATGCAGAGGCCAAAGCAGAATATCAGGTGTCCTCTTCTAGAGCTCTCTGTATAATTTACTTAAGAAAGGGTCTCTTACCAAACCCTGAGCTCATATTTTTTTGGCTACTCTGGTTGACCAAAAAACCCCAGGGGTCCATCTGCTCCCTCCCCCAACTCTTCCCATCTCCAGCACTGGTTACAGTCAGGTGTTCGCATACATGCAGCCACACCTGGCTTTTCATGTGGATGCAAAAATCCAAACTCAGGTCCTTGTGCTTATACAAGTGTTCTTACCCAATGCACCATTTCCCCCAGCCCATCAAACTCTTTTGAGAACATGTACATGTGTGACAACTGTAAGAGCTGCCCAAGCAGCAATGGAGTCACTCTGACAAATGAGGCTCAGGGTAAGGGACACTATGGCCACCCTGGACAAGGTCATGATCAGCATACATGCCCAAAGTACTGTCCCTGAGCATTATTAATGTTAATATTCATGCTATTTCTATACTCACAAGAGAATGCCTGATCAGAGCTGGGAAAATGGAAGGTTCCCGCTGCAGTGCACAGGACGTTCCTCTTCTCCTTAACACATATGCTTGTAACTGAACGACTTTCCAAGTAGATGTCTTCCCTTCAGGTTTTCTCTGTTGTGTGCATCCACCCCTCTTACTGGGTTTATCTTGATTGAAACTGTTTTCAAGCCAGCATCCCTCTACAGAATAACTTGTTTTCACTCCACAGTTAAGAAGCAAAACTCCCCACTTACCTCTGCTGGCAGCTGTTCCAGGCTCTGTTCTTGCCAAACCACGCTATGCTTTATAGATGGCTGGAATCTAACACCCAGGCAGAAACTGATCTCTGTACTTTCTGAACAATCATCATTTTTCTTTCCAACAAGATCATCAGCTTCTTGCATATCAAAGGTGCTTGATATAACTGACTAGCTGAGGCGGGGAGTATAGGAGAGAAGATGCCCTTTGAGACTGGGCACTTCTCATTTTTGCTTGGGCTCTTAAGAGATGCACTGTCGGGGACTGGAGAGATAGCCTAATGGTTAAGAGCACTGACTGATCTCGCAGAGGACCCGGGTTCGATCCCCAGCACCCACATGGCAGCTAAGAACCATCTGTAACTCCAATTCCAGGAGAACTCCAGTTCCAGGGGAATCTGAGACCCACTTCTGACCTCCGCAGCATTGCACAACACGGGTGCACAAACCTACATGTAGACAGTACATTCATACACATACAAAAATAAATAAAAAATTTAAAAAAAGAGATGTACTGTCACTATCTGTAAAAGGGGGTACTGAAATCCACCGTGCAGTGTTGCTGGGGTACTAGGAGATCATATCTGTGAAGCATCTTGGCACATCATAGACGTTAAGTAAAAGCTGAGCATTTTTATTTTGATGTTGCAAGGCTAGGTCAAGGTGGTATACTCTAAATTTTAAGTCAGCTATAGGCATACAAGATGTGTTCTAGATGGAATACATCAATACTGTTTTAGGGATATGTGTAGTAGACGTTTTCTACTGGTAGTCCTTTTGAGTACAGGTTTAGGTAAATAAAAAAATGAACTAATCACCAAAAAGTTTTTGAAATCACTTGTTTTGAAATCACTTTTATATTAATGTACCCAAATCTTTCAGAGGGGCACATGATGCTTATCTCTTGATTTGGGGAAGTTAAGGTTTCCAGCCCAGTCTAGAGTAGTGTTTTGTGAGGGCACAGATTTCATTGACTTCTTGTGTCAACAGGAAATAAAGGTAGATGGTAGGTCCTTGGTTTAATATTTATGAATTTGGTTTGTTATCTGCCGCATCATCTTGTGCTTGCTCACGCAAAACTGCCCTAGTGCTTTGCTTTCATTCACAGTGCTTTCCAAAGACCCTTTTTCTAGTATTACCTCCTTGGCTTGTCCATTTAGCTGAGAACACCATACCTTATATTCAATGTGCTCAAGTCATTGCTTTACTCGATCAATCAAAAATAGTTTTGATTCTTCCTTTCCCCTTTATCTTTGAGCTCCCTAGAGGAAATCCCATGGAACCCCTGACCCCGGCCTCCCAGTCTATCCTGGAAGCTTCAGTCTTTTTTCTTCCTACCGGTCACAGGAGCTAGACAAGTATCCATATAATACACAAGACCTTCCTCAAGATTTTTGACTCAGGAAACTAGATTTCTTTCAGAAGCCCAAAGCTTTCAGAATGGAAGCCTGGAATCTTCTAGTTTTCTACAGACGTGACAAGTGTCAGCTCAGTGAGAAGAGATGAAGTTAGACCCTGCAGGGACAGCTGGTGCTGTGAGGAGATAGCCTGACTCTACCATACCTGTGTCCAGTTGTTACTTTAAAAAATATTTTAGCTGGGCATGGTGGTGCATGCCTTTAATCCTATCACTTGGGAGGCAGAGGCAGGTGGATCTTTGTGAGTTCAAGTCCAGCCTGGTCTACAGAGTGAGTTCCAGGACAGCTGGGGCTACAGGGAGACCCTGTCTCCAAAAGACCAAAAAAAAATTTTTATTTATTGGGGCTGGAGAGATGGCTCGGTGGTTAAGAGCACCAACTGCTTTTGCAGAGGACCCAGGTTCGAGTCCCAGTACCCACATGGTGGCTGAGAACCATGTTTAACTCCAGTTCCAGGGGAATCCAACGCCCTCTTCTGACCTCCACAGTATTGCATGACACAGGTGCACCTACTTACATGCAGACAGTACACTCATAAAATAAAAAAATAAAATAAATTTAAAAAATAAAGAAAAAAAAGCTATAATTAAAAATGTTTTATTTTATTTATTATTTTTATTTTATGTATTCTAGTGTGTTGCCTGCATGTATGTAACTGCACCCATGTGCAATGCGCACAGAGGTCAGAAGAGGGCATTGGATCCCCTAGAACTGGAGTTAAGGATGGTTGTTAACCTCCATGTGGGTGTTAGGAATCTAACCCAGGTCCTCTGTGAGAGCAGCCAGTGCTCTTAACCTCTGAGCCATCTCTCCAGCCCACCAGTTGTTCTTGAGTTGGGAACATCTTGGTCATCCTGTCTTTGGGTTGCTGAACTTCTAAGAACTCTCCTTTTCCCTTACCTAATTTAGACTGGATTTCTAATGGATGGAATCAATGTTCTAACTAATGAATACAACTAGTCATTTCTTGTTTACCTACTCCTTGATAGTCATAATCATCAGTACTTACTAAGAACATCTTCTGAGTCATATAATCCAAACAGAAGCACAAGCAGAAGGAAAGATCTACCTGACACCTTGGGTTCGGTGTCTATACTTAGACATAGCTGAGCCCAGTTTCCTACCAAGTGTCCCCAGATTGGATTGCCTGGGTTCTAAACCACTACATGCAGTTGGGAATTCAATTAAACAGAATTTCCTTTATAAGGAAAAGGTAAAGTTAAGGTTTAAGGATTTCAGTGCTTTTTGTACTCATGTTTCAGAATTTTAGAGTTGATCATCTTACTATTACGCTTCATGGCATGCTCCTCACTCATCTGTCACTATTCAGTCTCCTCTGGCCATGTGGCTTGGTCCTCAGCCTGGAACTCTGCCTGGTGACACACTCTTCATGCTCCAAGGCCATCTTCACTGTAACTACAGAGCTTTCCCTGTTCCAGGCTTGACAACGATTCACTCCCATTCCTTCTTGACCCTAGTTCACATAAAATGATAGTTAATTGATTACATATCTGACTGAGAGCTCCATGTAGCATGACTATGTAATTCTCACCTGTCTGACTTTCTCCATGACACAATACCTACTAAATAATAAGTATTTAATAACTATTTGTTGAGTCCAGTTGAGTTTGCCAGCATGCAGAACCCGACCAAAGCAGATAAAGAATATTCTCCTACCTGGATGGATATGAAAAATAGCCCATAATGACTCTGCTACTACAGCTCAGGTTAGCAGATGTCTCTAGGATGCAGTGGGGGGATCACCTGGGACACATCTGGACCATCACTCCCAACACAACTTATTCTCAGTGCTTATTAGAGTGAGTATTTTATACCAGTTCACAATCCCTGCTTCTACCCAGACATTTGCTGTGGTATAGAAAGTAGATATGGTTTATTTATAATGCTTCATTGCATCTCAAGTGATATTCTGAATATTTATTTTTTGTCACAGCTGTTTTTTTTTTATTTTTATTTATTTCTGTATGTGTATGAATGTACTGCCTGCATGCAAGTTTGTGCACCCGTGTCGTGCAATGCCGCGGAGGTCAGAAGAGGGTGTCGGATTCCCCTGGAACTGGAGTTCTCCTGGAATTGGAGTTTCAGACGGTTCTTGGCCACCATGTGGGTGCTGGGGATTGAACCCGGGTCCTCTGTAAGAGCAGTCGGCGCTCTTAACCACTAGGCCATCTCTCCAGCCCCCCACAACTGGTGTTATAATAAGTAACTGGTATAAGACCATGTAAGGGGGCTGGAGAGATGGCCTAGTGGTTGAGAGTGCCAACTGCTCTTGCAGAGGACCCGGGTTCAATCCCCAGCACCCACATGGCAGCTGAGAACCGTCTGAAACTCCAGTTCCAGGGGAATCCAACACCCTCTTCTGACCTCCACGGCATTGCACAAATCTACATGCAGACAGTACATTCATACACATAAATAAATGAATTTTAAAAAGGCCATGTAGGATACAACAGTGTCTTCATTTCCAAAACTGGAGATGACTGCTTCATGGCTCAAGGGCCCAGTGTGCCTCTAGGCCTGACCAGGAAGTTTAAAGTTTGTCCTTTGTTATGACAATGACTGAAATGTCTCCACTACATGAACTAGTATCAGGTCTCTTCCACAAACAAGGCAGTAGGAGACAGTTGGCAGCAGGCATTGGGTTGTGTCACACAAGATACTGAAAATACATGTACCAGAAGCTAGTGTTTCCAGTGAAAATGAAGGAGAAATCACTGGTGCACCCTACGAATCTAATGCTTCTAGGCTGAGTGTAAATCAGTTATACAGTATGTATTTAGTATACATGTGGCCTAGGTTTGATCCCTATCACTACAGAACAAAACTCAACACTTACTATAGAATAGCTACAAATTAGTTGCCAAGTTTAGGTAGTCATGGCCAATTTTGTCTGAACCCCATCCCTATTCACTACCCCAGCCTATTTCTAAGACCTCTCTCCTCGCACCTATAAAGCTGGGTAGTCACAAAAGGAAACTGATAATAACCTAGGAAATTATCAAAAGGCATTCCTCATATAAAAACATGTTATGTTAGGGTTTTGGAAAAGCATCAATAATTGAGAGTGTACTGAATGTCAGTCTTTTGCCCCTGAACTTGAGCTTTTCAAATAGAAATATATCTGTGCAATGTTCAGTGAACAGTTTGGATATGTAAGATAAGAACCTCATATAGGGGCTGGAGAGATGGCCTAGAGGTTAAGAGTGCCGACCGCTCTTGCAGAGGACACGGGTTCGATCCCCAGCACCCACATGGCAGCTGAGAACCGTCTGAAACTCCAGTTCCAGGGGAATCCAACACCCTCTTCTGACCTCCACGGCATTGCACAAATCTACATGCAGACAGTACATTCATACACATACAGAAATAAATAAAAAAAAAGAACCTCATATATTTTTTCACTTTTATAACAATATTATCATAATATTGATTTAAGCAGAGGGATAAGGATGTGATTCTTCCATTGACTCTTTTGTGTAGTTGTATGTTAATATAATATTTAAATAATGAATTTTAGTTAGGTCAACTAGACACACTTAATATTAGATGATGTGGCTAGCTGCATCTTTCTATACCTCAATTCATTTCCCCAAGATTAAAAAAGAAAAACAAAGAAGAAAGCAAACAAGATGAGCTTTTGCCATGGATGGAGATACCAAGACAGTAAGCTGACACTTTTAGTCACACTCAGCGCCCTTCTGCCTAGTTCTGGTTAGCTCTTGATAGCTGAGGAATGCAAGCCATGGTTAATATCATCACTGTTATCACACTGGCAGCGTATAGACTAACATTACATTTCAGGAAAGATACCAGCATTCTTCCCCCAAATCTGTATCTCCTAAGTCAGCCTGAGAAAAAAGCATACAGTAAATCTCACTTGAGGGACATTCTACAAAATTATTTAACATCATTCCTCAAAGCTGTCAAGACTATTAAAAACAAGGAAAAATGAGGAACTGTCACATACCATAGGTGGCTAAGAAGGCATGGCGACTGAATGTAGTATGGTATCCTAAGTGGAATTCTGGAATAGAAAAGGGATGTTAATGAGAAAATTACTGGAATTCAAATGAAGTTTGAAGTTTGGTTAACAGTGATGTATGTGTTTATCTATCTTAACATTCCTAAACCCTTCATTTGGGGTTGAGGAGTCAAGGGATTGGCAGCAGGGGTTGGAATGGTCTTTCTGCACACAGTACCTTAAATAACTATGCTGGACGCAGGCCTATGGAACCAAACTTGGGGTGGGGATTCATGGAACATCAATCGGAAGAGGAGTGGGCCTATTCTGTGGGGGGTGCCGAAGACTGAGTTTTTATCTACCACATTGGATAAAGGCTGGAATTGGACTTCAGCAGTCAGATTGGTGGAGTACGGTAGATTGGACTTGATGGGGTTACTACTGGCCATTTTGCCACGTGAGGAAACAAAGGAAATGGGAAAATGTAAAATAACAATACTTTGCTTTCCTTGAATTAAAAATGATTCAAAATTTTAAGTTTTTACTCAAACGCTATTTTCTAACATTCACTTCTGGTTAATGGATCTACCAAAAATGTTCTTGCTTTAGAAAACAAGAGCTTGCCAGTAAGCACCTCCTTTTTAGGGACATCTTTTATAGAATTAGAAAGTAGTTCATTAGGACTGTCACAGCCACATGCTTTACTGTCAAGCAGCTTGACTTCACTTCTGACTTTTCCTCCAAGAAGTTTTCAAATTGGTGTGCACCCTGTCTTCCCAGGTACGTCCAGATCATCAGTTACTCGCTGTAAACCAGGAGCCAATTGCCCCAGCTCACACAGTGGCATCAGTAGACAACTGTCTCCTCTATCTGTCACTGAAGATTCTTCTGCTCCTATTCTTGAACTACAGAGCCGAGGATCCTCTGGAGTTTGTGTGCACAGAGTCGAGAGACAGAACAGACAAGGTATGTGGGTGGCAGTATATGTTGCTAGCCTTCTAGACAGCCGTGATAGATCTTTCTTGGGAACAGACTGTAGAAATGTTTACTGGACTCTTGGGCACGACTGCAGAGAAGATTCACCAAGTGGGAAGAAGAGAAGGATAGGACAAGGAGGGATATAATTTATTAGGGATATACAGTGTCACAGAGAAACTCAATACCAAAATCAATCATGGAAGAATTTTTAGTATAGTCAATCAATGACTTCTGATGAAATTTACAAGGTAGTTCTTTTTTTTTTTTATCTTCAAGTGACAAAGCCAGCATCTTTAGCTCAGCCCTGGGATTCTGTAATAACACACTGTGCCCATTCTGAAGAGAATGAAAATATCAGCGAAATCATAGACTCTGTTTTGTTCTCATCAGGACTGCCAGTTCCTGGCACCCTTCCAGTCCCCCCAAGTTCCTTCCAGTCCCCCCAAGTTCCTACAGGACATTTAGCTGACCTTCCTGAGTACCATTTTCTGATAAGACCCTTAGCTTTTCTTCACACCCACCTGACTTCTCAACAACTCTTTGGCTACTAAAAATACTAGATGGGGGAGCTGGAGAGATGGCTCGGAGGTTAAGATCGCTGACTGCTCTTGCAGAGGACCTGGATTAGATTCCCAGCACCCACATAGTAGCTAACAACCGTCCCTAACTCCAGTTCCAGGGCCCTCGTTCTGACCTCTGGGGGCATTACTCAACATGGGTGCACCTACCTACATGCAAGCAATATACTCATACACATAAAATAAAAATAATAAATAAAATGAAAATGCTAGATGGATCTCATACCATGGCCACAGGTTTCCCAGCAAAGTATGAATTTCCAGATGCAGCTGGACCCACCAGTTACTTCCCAGGACTATAGTATTTTAGTCTTGAACATATTATTTTGTCTCAAAGAATACGCCAAGTCCATATTCACTTTCTAGCTTCTCATCATATGAACACACATTTACCTTCCCAGAAGGAAATATAAGAAACTGTGTGCTAACAAATAATACCTTCTCTACCTCCATGTCTGAGAGTTCACTCACCAGTTACCAGCATCGCAGGACCCTCCTGGCTGGCATGTTTCACTCCCTGCTCCCTGTGTGGTGTCAGGCCCTCTACCTGGATTTTTCTAGTACTGCCTCCTCCATTCCTCTTTCAAATGTCTGCATTTGAAAAGTCTTCTCCATATATTCCTTCAGTTTGGCTGGTAATATGCTAAAGTATCTTTCAAATTTACAGCAGTAGAAAAAACAACAAACACCTCATTTAAAATGACTGGGAAGTTAAAGAAAACAAACACAACGTAATGTTAGGAAAAAAAATTTGGAGGGGGGTATTTTTGAGACAGGGTCTCCCTTTGGTCCCAGGTGGCCTAGAGCTCGCTCTGTAGACCAGGCTGGCCTTGAACTCACACAGATCCACCTGCCTCTTCCTCCCGAGTGCTAGGATTAAAGGAGTGTGCCACCACGCCCAGCAAGAAAACATTTTTAATGAAAAAAAGTAGCAGTTCATGAGATTTAATTGGGGGTAGTGGGCATATTTTAAGATGAGGGAGGGATGGAGGAAATGGAAGTGTCTTCTAGAGTCCTGTTAATTGAGAATAGGGTTTTTTTTTTTAACATGAATATAGATTCCAATGCACCAGAGGGGAAAGAGGAAAGGTGAATTATATGAGGAACTACTCACCGTGATTTCATGACTGTTCTTTCCAGTACTTCCCTCAAAGTAAATCTCCTGAGCTAGATCTTAACACAGAGAAAGGAACTCAGACTGGAATCAGCCTGTGCTTGGCACCATATGGTGGTAGAACTAGGCCTTAAACTCATATTTTCATATATATAAATATACTTGTGGAATCCGTAGTGTATTTGTTACTTTACTCCTGTGATAAAAGTACCTGGCCAAAGGAAGTTAATAAAGGGTTTATTTTGGTTCAGAGTTTGAGGACACAGTCTATCATGGTAGGGATGCCACGGGAGCAGAAGCCTGAAACAGCTGGTCACACCGGATCCCAGTCAGGAGAGACAATGGGTGCTTCTCCATTTCCCTTCTCATTTCTATTCAGCCCAGGATCCAGCTGGAAGGAACATGGTACCACCCACAGCCCACATTTACTGTCAGTTTTCCTGTCTCAATTAACCTAACAAAGAAAAGTCTCTCAGAGGCATGCCCAGAGGCTAACCTCATCTAGATGATCCCTCACGGGCATGCCCAGAGGCTAACCTCATCTAGATGATCCCTCACAGGCATGCTCAGAGACTAACCTCGTCTAGATGATCCCTCACAGGCATGCTCAGAGGCTAACCTCATCTACATGATCCCTCACAGGCATGCCCAGAGGCTTGTCACAGATTCTAGATCTTGTCAGGTTGAAAATAAGTATAAACCATCACAGCTACTACACTAATGTTAATGATATATGTGCATTACTACAAACCTAAATAGGGCTATAGAAAAATCATAGGTGGGTAGGTAAGGCTTTTTAGAGACAGAGTCTCACTGTGTAGCCCTGGCTGGTCTAGAACTCAGTATGTAAGGGCTATCCTTGAACTCACAGAGATCCACCTGTCCCTGTCTCCCAAGTGCTAGGATTCAAAAATGTGTATCAACAGGCCAAACTGGAGAATCGTATTTAAAAAGAATAGAAAATAAGATTTCTAGAGACAATCTCTCTATGCTTTGTAAAATTAAATAATTGGTTCCAGTGTAATCAGGTTAGCAGAGGAAAGGCTGGTCAGCAGTACGGAAAGAGTGAGGTGAATATTGCTGTTACCAAAAGCATTGTCTGGGGTGTAATGGTGGTTCAGAAGCAACCTTCAAAGGAAGTGATGTTAGAGGTACAGTTTGCCTCAAAAGAATACCGAAAATCTATAAAATCATTCCTCCTTTGTGAGATGCTCTATGAAAGCAATGGGACGAGGGTTTTAGTAAAGTACACCTCTAAGTATCACCTCTCTTAAACGTCATGCAAAGATGTGATTCCTCCTGAGAAATAGAAATATTTCTCAAAACCATTTCTGAAATTCCCAGGCCTTAAATGGAAAGCTGGAGGCAGAAAATCTAGAGAGCACCAGTGCTCTGAGAGGAGGACCCTAGAGTTGTACTGCCTCATGTCACCTTTCACCTGAGCCTTGGTTCTTTTCATCATCAAACCTGTTAAGCAGGTTTGCATTTCTTTTCTGACCTCCTGGTACAACAGTGTCTCATTCTACCTTCTTACTTATCCTCATTTTCCTCTCTCTCTGCATCTGTCACAGGACATTTGCAGAACTGTTATCAAGGGCAGGTACATGGACATAATCAAGGGAGCAGGCTAGCTCCAACTTCTCAGCCTCGGCTCTATGTCACTGCATTAGGGATGTTTCTCCTGACCACTTCCTACCACAGCACATTTCTCTGCTTTATGCAGCCTCCTCTCTGTAAGAACTGGTCCTTCTCACCTTGTATTGGATATGTTTTCTTATTTTCCACCAGACCATGATCTCGTCTTTCATCTTTGAACCCATGGGACCAAAGGAGATAACTAGCTCTGATAGAGTCTCCAAAAAAGCTTATTGAATAAATAGTAAGAGACTGTCAGTTTTCATCTTCTGCTACCCAAGAGCCCCCCCAAAAAATTTCAGTACCGTTTATAAGACTTATAAGTCAAATATTCATTGCTGGGTTAATGCATTCCAAAATGGAGAATTCACTTTCAAAGTTTGCTTTCTCTTCCCATAGATGACTGTATCAGAAAGCCTGAGCTTAGAAGTATTTTTAACCAGGGGTTAGGATGGAAAAACAGGCTTGGCTTTGCTAAGCAGAGGGAACATGTTCAGGTTCTGAAAAGGTACAGTAAGAAGCCCCCAGCACCATGCCTTGCACCACCAGTGTAGACCTTGAGCCTAAGGTAAGCACCTAAAGACAAGAGAGAATGTTACAGACGGTTCTACCTCCCTCCTGCAGGACGTCACCATGTGGGGACTATGAGCTTCCTGAGAGGAACATGAATTCATGATGTCCAACTACTTTTCTCTCTCAGGAGAGAAGGCCTTTATGGCTGTCAATTTCAGACAGTTTCGACTAGTTTTGCTTTGTTTGGTTTTGTTAGTCTTTTTTTTTTTTTTGAGGCAGAGTCTCCCTGGAGTCCCTGCTGGCCTGGATCTTGTTATGTAGAACAGGTTGGCCTCATTCTCACAGAGGTCCACATGAGTCTGCCTCCAGATTGCTGGGATTAAGGGCATGTGCCACCATGCGCAGCAGTTCGGACTATTATTTTTTCTCCTTACACAATGCATGAATGGACTATTTTAATGTAAAGAATGCTACTAAATTTTCTTTTTTTTTTCAAAGCCAATTTTTATTGAAGCTTTGTGCATTTACTACTAATTTTCTTAGTAAACATGAACATATAAACAGAGTCTATCGTGTTCCCAGAAACACATTAAATAGTAATTTATATAAGATGGGGGGGTGACTTTTAGTCAGGACTTACCCTGTTCTTGGGACACATTGCTTTTCAGTGTAATAGTCACACAGTACATTTTTTTTTAGACTATATCAGCAGAATATAAAAAACAAATATATATTTCTTATTCACTTTTCATGTTGATGGATATAGGGCAGCTTTGGCTCAGTTCTGCTCAAACCCTAAACAGAGTGAAAGAAACTATTGGGGAAATTTCAAGTTTTATATGACCAAGGGGATGAGTGAGAGAACTGGTGGGGTCTCGTGATGCCTCCTAGAGCTTCTGCTAGGAGGAAGCGAGCCTCCCATCTGCTTGTGTGGGGTTGGAGAAGGCAGGTCACATGGCTCAGGCCAGGTCTTTAGAAGATGAGATGTAGAATACTTCTAAAGGAAGAAAGAAAAGCACATCAAAGAATAGCACATGCATTGGCATCTCTGAGTGCTGGCTGGGGCCCAGATTGACACTGGACCATGCCAAGCATAGAGTCCAGACAAAGAGTGAGCTAAAATCCTAAGTCTCTGCTGATGACGGCAGAAAGGAAAAACGTGTGATTATATTCAGACTTTTGGTTGGGTCCATCTTCTTAAAGGAACTGACACATTTGATTGCTGTTCTACAACCTGCTTCCTCACATTTACATTCATTTCCTGCTTTCAGGGGACAATGGGACACAGACTCATCCTGAGAATAGTAGCCAAGAAAACAGAGCGAAGGCCCACTGCGTGTCGTGCACATCGGTGGCTCTGAAGGCCATCTGGGCACTCTTGATCATCTTGTCAGTGTCATCGTCCTGGGTTGGAACCACACAAATTGTAAAAATTACTTATAAGAACTTCTACTGTCCATTTTTCATGACATGGTTCTCGACAAACTGGAACATTATGTTTTTCCCTGTCTATTATTCTGGCCATCTAGCCACTGCTCAAGAAAAGCAATCACCAATGAAAAAATTCAGGTAAGTTCCATGTGGTAAGGTCTATAGGAGATGTTTGAAAATCTGGTTTATGTAAATATGCTTATTTTCATCTCTTTGAAACATGAGTTGAGTTGAGTTGAATGTGGAGAAGCAGGATCTATGGTTAGCAATGAAACAGAATCAATTTCCTCTAAAAGCACTGTGTTCAAACATGCCAGGCACCGACTTAATGCTTTGTCATATCTATGTCATCATCGTGCTAACAGCAACTACCTTTCCTGGTCATTTTATTATCATCATTTGAACAGAGGACAAAACACATTCAGAGAGGTTAAAAGACTGCCGTCAAAGCCTGGCATGGTGGTGCATGCCTTTAATCCCAGCACTCGGGAAGCAGAGGAAGGCAGATCTCTGTGAGTTCAAGGCTAGCTTGGTCTACAGAGCGAGCTCCAGGCCAGCTGGGGCTACAGGGAGACCCTGTCTCGAAAAGACCAAAAATAATAATAATAATCTGGGAAAACTTTTACCTCCTGCAATTAGTAAGTAATGAGAATGTCCACCAAATATATATGAAGTACTGAGTGACACAATAAATAATTTAAAAAGGAAAACAGGGGGCTGGAGAGATGGCCTAGCGGTTAAGAGCACCGACTGCTCTTACAGAGGACCCGGGTTCGATCCCCAGCACCCACATGGCGGCCGAGAGCCGTCTGAAACTCCAATTCCAGGAGAACTCCAGCTCCAGGGGAATCCNTGATGGTGGGTTTGGTTGGCAGTGGGCGACTTGAGGAGACGCTAATCTCTGCTGGTGGGGACATGAGCAGTGGTGGCCTGTTTGGGAGTCTCATGGTCCTCGTGTTTACTCCATGCTAAGCCTGGCATCTGCAGCCCTCTCTGTGAGCGATCAAGAAGCCAGCAGGGGTCATGTCAGCCTTGTTCAGCACTTGAAGACGGAAAAAGCAAAGTTTGGGTAAAAATTACTTTGTGAGCTATGGTGATCGTTCAGCCAGTAATTGCAAGCATGAGGACTTGAGTTCGCTTCCCACAGCCCATTTGAAAAGTGGCTTGTGGATGCTTGTTGTCTTAGCACTGGGGAAGTGGAGACAGGAGAATCTCTGGGGCTCCCAGGCTTCCTTGCTGAACTCCAGGCCGGGGAGATCCCTGTCTCAAAAAACAAGGTGGAGAGTGACTGAGGAATAACAGCCAACGTTGTCTTAACCTCTACACACACACACACACACTCACACACTCACACACACACTCCTACCTCTATACACACACACATACCTCTATATACACATACCTACCTCTATACACACACACACACACACACACTCCTACCTCTATACACACACACATACCTACCTCTATACACACACACATACCTACCTTTACACACACACACACACCTACCTCTATACACATACACACACACAGACACACACAGACACACACACACACACACACACACTCATACACTGTTCCTTTGCTAGAAAGGAAATGTCCGAAGCTAAGGAATTCTAAGGAATTATATCTGTAATAGCCACTCTCATCTTTGAGAGGAAACAGGGACCTCATAGGTCATAGCAACTGGTTCTCCAAAGAATAACTATAAATTCGTCATACAGGAGTCCAAATAAACTTTCCTTTCCCTACACTCAACAAGATAAAGGACGATTATAGTGGGTGCATTATAAGATTAGACTTTACCTCAACAAACTGCAACAGGTCTACTTTCAGCTTCCATTTCTTGTCATGAACTTGAAAGTGTAGGGGACGGTAAAATCACACTGTGAACTTGTTTTCCATATGTGCCATTAAGAATCAATTACAAAGAAAGTAAAAGAAATGAAAAATAAATATTATCTGTTTAGGGAGAAAGAATGAAGCCATACTGTTTGTGATTGCTACAAAATATTTTATATTTGGTTTTCATCAAAAAAGACATCATCAAAAAAAAAAAAAGACATCATCTTGTGGTCCATGTTTTTTAATGATGGTATTTCACAAATGATAGCAAAGAAGTATGGTGATCAGACTGTAACTATCTCTATTTGAAAATAGCTGTCCCAGCACTAGGGAGGCAGAGGCAGACAGATCTCTGTGAGTTCAAGGCCAGCCTGGTCTACGGAGTGAACTCCAGGCCAGCTGGGACTAAAAGGGAGACCCTGTCTCAAAAATACCAAAGAAGAAGTAGAAGAAGAAGAAGAAGAAGAAGAAGAAGAAGAAGAAGAAGAAGAAGAAGAAGAAGAAGAAGAAGAAAATAGTTGTGTGTACCAGAAAGTATATGAACTCTCCCCTTTAGCTCCTGTGGTTTAGATACACATGTTATAAAAACACTAAAAAGTGTAGTGGAAGGAGAATACCTTAAGAGCCCTTTAAAAGTCAGCCACTGGCAGAAATGCTGCTTGAGGAATGAGCGTCATCTCCTCCACATCTCTCGTGTTGGACTAACTCTGAATTTTGCAGAATCTGTGCCCTGCAAGATGCCCCCCCCTCCCCCCGCCAGTGCAGGTAGGGTGAACTGGTCATTTCGGAAAGTCATTCAGAGAGCTTTCATCGTGAAGCTGAGAACGCCGTCTTAGAGAGGACTGTTCTCCAGTGAGAGCAAGGAGAGGTAAACATTGTCAGAAAACTCTTAGATCTTTGAGCTCTTGTTCCCTGCGGACTCATTAATGCCATCTGCCGAGAAGGCACGCTCAGAGCTCTCAAGGCTGAACCAGGGAAAAAAAACAAGTCAGCCTGTGAGACCGGAAGCAGAATTTTTCCCATAACACCAGGTCTCCGGCTATTTTTCTCCTGAGTGGTATGAAAGTATTTCGGTTTTATCACCAACATCAAAAGAATTTTCAATAAAGCAGCAAATCTAGGTGGTGAGGCCTGTCCATCTGGAAGAAGTGTTTGATGGTTCAGTTATTCCAATTACAGGACACAAGAATTCAAGGGCCTCAGGCGCATTTGAAATTTACAGGGAAGGGTTGTTCACCTTAGTTTTAACAAGGATGCTTCATTAGGGAAAAATTCCCTAGAAAGAATGAAGTAGAGTGGATATACCAGTCTCCAACAGGCACCAGAAAAATACCATTTGGCACACAGAAAGTACTCAATAACTAGCAGTTACTGGTATACAGATGAACATAATCAAGTTACTGCCGTCCTCCCAACTCTTAAGCTTCATTCTATTTGTTATGTCTCAACACCCCTGATTCAGAAATTCTGATCTCATCATCCCAAAGAGAGAAATGCTATTAATTGTTTCTTTGTAAAAATCCATTCTTTGAGTGGTTGTGTTTCCTAGCATCTAATGCTTACATCACAGGAAGTTTTACATGACATGTAGATAGACAAGGGTTGGGGGGTGGGGAGTACTTCTAACTTCTAATTTATGCAACACAGATTATAAATGGGGAGATAAACAGCGAGAGGAGGCAGGAAAAGCAAGGGAGCAGGAGGGAAAGAATGCCTGTGGAACAGGACCAGCCAGGCAAGAACAGACTCTTGAGGAATTAGCCTTCCTCCGCCACTTTGCCCAGGAGCCTCCATTTCCATCCCTCTGTGCTATTCCCTGTGGGACCTGCGTGTTCCCTCACCTGCACCTCCAGGCTTTACTTGAGAGCCTTTAATACATGAAAGTGGCCTCCATGTAAGAAATAAGAAAGGACAACATTTAACCAGAAGCAGTCTGTCATCATGTTTGATAAGAATATTTTTATAAAGGCATTCAGTGGTTGTAGATAAAAGCATAAACCCAGGCATCTCAACTCTCTTTTACATGGGCCAGATCCCCTAGAACCTATAAAAAAAAAAAACATTTTGTCCGAGATGGTCTAAGAACACCACCACTTGCCTGCTGCATGAAGGTACCTCAGACTACCCTATTGGCTGTGAGGCTTTAGAGGGGCCTTTAGTTTCCTACATGTGTGAGCACATGGGACTTCTGTGTGCTTTTCCAAAGGTTTTGCCTTTAGGATATTGACCCCTCTTCGTTGAAGTTGTGTCTCTGTCAAGTTAAAATTTACCTTCAGGAAATCTCGATTTCCTTTTATAAAAACTCTCTCCCTTTCATTCTATCTCACATGAAAGCCAAACCACAGTACAAGGCTCAGGGTGAGTTAAATGCAATTTGACTTTCCTGAACCTACAATCCCAGCATCCTTCACTGCTTGAAAGAAATATTTACTGTGAGACTTGACATTTGAAGCTCTGCTCCCTGGCTCAGAGCCCTTATTACAGCCTCAATCCACCGTCCTGTTGGAAGGTTGGCTACTTTATTTAGTGAGGCAAACCCTGGCTAGATTACTTTGATTTACAGTACTTTAAGGCACAATGACATCTCTTCAGTAAAAGCTGAATTAGTTGGAACCTGTTCTGTTTAACAGTATGGAAATACATTCTGCTATAAATATGTTCAAATCTTAGTAAATTGTTGCCTAGAACAAGATGTTTCTATTCCTTTAGACATATAATGTTGTCAAATGACAGTTTACTGGTAGACACTTGAGTGTTTGTGAGCAAAATTCAAATAAGTTCTTCCAGAAGTATGTCTGCTTTCAGCCTGTAGTAATGTAGGTGCAGCCATTCACTGCTGTTGTTACTGCCTGTGCATGTCACTAGCATAGTACAATCACAATGGCCCAAGAGATAAATGGCCAGTTTAATAAAATAGCAAACAAATAAAATTTTAATTGAAGAGTTTATTACTATATTCAAGTGATTGATCTGAAATGGACAATGTTTGTTTAATACAATCTGAGTATCATATTTATTTTTTAAATAATTTTAAGGAGTCTCACAGAAACTTTCTTCATTTTTCTGCCTAAAAAACTAGCAGGGAGCCAGGCGTGGTGGCACATGCCTTTAATCCCAGCACTTGGGAGGCAGAGGCAGGCGGATCTTTGTGAGTTCAAGGCCAGCCTGGTCTACAGAGTGAGTTCCAGGACAGCTGGGGCTATAGGGAGACCCTGTCTCGAAAAGACCAGAAAAAAAAAAAAAAAAAAACTAGCAGGAAAAGAAATTTGTCAACTGCACAGAGATTCTAGAAAGAAGCAGTGTTCGTCAGGAATAACTAAACCCCTTGGGGTTTATGTGGATTCAAAGACACATGAGGAGTCTCCCTGTTCCACAGGATTCTGGAAGTCTCCAGAGGCTTATCACTGCCATCTTGGTCCTGTCCCATTTGTACACTGGGAAGCTTCAACCTCTGTCAGTAGTCAGTAGCTTAGGTGACTACCCATTCCTGGCTTTCTCTGGGCATCTCTGAGAATGTTCAGAAGCAGCACAATGTCTGGGCTCTTCCGCAGAATCCATGAGCTTCCCTGAAGCCAACAGGTGGTAGACTGTCACCATCCAGAGATGGGTGATAGACTTCAGTGTTTCTGTTCCTGCCTAACAATGGCCAGACAAGCTGGGTCACCCAAAGCACCTGTATTAACCTCTTTTTCTTTTGTAGGGAATGCAGTCGGATTTTTGGTGAAGATGGTCTGACCCTGAAGCTCTTTCTTAAAAGAACTGCTCCTTTTTCTATTCTATGGACTTTGACAAATTACCTGTATTTACTGGCTTTAAAGAAGCTGACGGCCACCGACGTCTCTGCTCTGTTCTGTTGTAACAAAGCCTTTGTCTTCTTGCTGTCGTGGATTGTGCTGAAAGACAGGTTCATGGGAGTGCGGGTAATGGCACTCTGCGTCCCCTTCACGGTGCCTCTCTGCTTCCTGTCTTGCCATCAGAGCTCCTGTGTTCTGTTCCTGGAGTTTCTCTGAAACTTACCCAATGAGTCAGAGTACAAATTGAAATTCAAAGATGTGTTAGGAATCCCCAACAGTTACTCCATAATAAAGGAGAAAGGGGTGTTTTTACTGGGGAGTCAGTTGATGACAACAGTAGGCACTTGAAACAGCCTGAGAAATTAAGCTCCCCTTTTCAAATTAGTGTCACGATCAACTCCTTCTGTCCTCAGGAAAGAAGGGTCTGAGAAAATAAGCCACAGTAAAGATTATGATTTGCTTTTTTCAATCAACATATTTTGGGACAACCCCCTACCTGCCCCTACCCAGATGGACTTAATTAATATTGGTATAAGTAGATAAGATTACCAAATAGTAATTAGAGTCACTGGTAATGGCACAGTGCTATTAAAAGTGCTCTCTGTAGTATGACTCATCTAGGAATGGAACTAAAAGCAACAACTTGTACTTTGGGGTACAGATCCTTAACTGAACTGTGTTAAATGTGTACAAGCCACTTCAGTGCTGAGTTTATTTGGTAGTGGCATGGGCTTTTTAAAAACATAATATTTTTGTATGCCTGTTCCATTTAGAAATAGATTGCTCAGAAACTGTGCAGATTTCAGAAGCCAGATCTCACTCATACCTGGCATGACCCTAACCATATCAAGGCAATAGTTCTTGGGGGAAGAAATCCAGGGGCTGGAGAGATGGCCCAGTGAAGACTATGTATGGGTTACTCTTGTAGAAGACCTGGGTTCGGTTCCCAGCACCCACATGGCAGCTAACAACCATCTATAACTTCAGTTCCGGGGAATATGATGCCCTCTTCTGACCTCTGTGGGCCTTGCATGGCACGAGTGCACTTACATACACGCAGGCAATACACTCAGGCAGATTAAATAAGTAATTAATTAATTTAACTAAATATTAGAAAGAAATACAAATGATTAGCCTTTTGCTGAAGTATCATGATTATGTGATTTACTCTTCTCTGAAAGAGGCATATAAGATTAGATTTGAAATATGTTTGAATAGCCAAATATTGTTCCTGCTGACAATGATTCCTAGAGCTGTTCCTCTTCCCAAATGTCGAGATTATATTTATATAGAAAGTTTTTGGTAACCATTAACTCTGAAAGTTTTCTTTAAAAAAATAAGTAGCCAACTAAGAGTCAAGTGCAGTGGTGCAGCCGGTACCTATTGGGGAGACTGAGGCAGGAAGATCAGTTGAGCTCAGGAGTTCAAGGCCAGCCTGGAGAATGAAGGAAAAACTTAGGGAAAAAAATAGCCAGTTACAAAATTCTGATTGTATTTTGGGAGACACTGCTCAGAAATTCAGAACAGAAGTTTGACAGAACAGTAAGAAGATAGTTTTAATAGGGGACAAAATAAGAAACTGCTTCTTACTTATTTTTTTAGAAGGTAGCTGACCACTGGCTAATCTTAAAATTGGCAGCGAAGGGCCCGGCATCCTGTACTTACACCAAGAGCACTAGTGTTGACTGTCTACCATCTGGGACTTTGATAATTCTGTGGGAGCAGAGACCCTTCCCATGTTTCTCACTGTGCCATTTGGGATACGCTGCATCAGTTTTCAGGCCCTGTGCAATATTGCAATATAAGGCACTTGCTTAAAATTATCAATAATTTTAAGGTGGCAATGACAGAACATTAAACTAAGTGTGGAGACTTTAATATAGGATGTGTGTGTGTGTGTGTGTGTGTGTGTGTGTGTGTCCTCATACTTATAAAGCATAAAGTCAGGCACCTTTGTTTCCAACACCTGAAATAATGTAGAGTACAAAGTCAGAGCTCAATTGATATTTGAAGATATAATGAGTAAATTCATGCTTATATTTCTCTTCACTATGACCATGGACAACCCATAAGGACACAGAGGGAGGAAGGAGAAGAATAGAGGAGAGGAGAGATATGGGATGTTTTCTGTTATTTCAGCAGCATCTTGATAACCAAAAGTGAATCAGTACATTCACTATTAGAAAATTGACTGTGTTAGAGTGAATGGATACTCTTAACCATGGATCTCATTGATGAAAGATGTTAATTTTTTGATCATTTTGAGACAGGGTCTCCTGTAGCCTTAGATGGCCTGGCACTTGCTATGTAGACCAGGCTGGCCTCGATCTCATAGAGATCAACCTGCCTCTGCCTCTGCCTCCTGAGTGCTGGGATTAAAGACACATGTCACCTTGGCTAGTTTAGAGGTTACACTTTAAAAGGTACAATACTTATTTGAAATCACTTAGAGAAAAAATTCAGCTGCGTAGCATATATTTAAATCACAGATTTAAGAAATCTTTGTCGAAGCTACCGACAATTCCTGCTTTAAATCTAGCCTGTAAATTTGGTTAGGGATGGCTCCCAAAAGGATCTATCCATGTTTTATTTTCCAAAACTTGCGGACATGCCCTTATTTGGAAAAGTCTTTGCAGGCATCACTCACCTAATCATCTTGAGAAGAGATTGTCGTAGATGAGCAAAGTGGGTCCTAAATCCAAAACAAGTGTCCTTCTAAGTGACTCGGAAGAGAGGAAACACTGTGAGCACAGAGAGGCTGGAGATACATGATCACATACCAGAAGTGTCCGGTGGCCACTAGAATCTGAAGAGGCAGGGAGTATATTCTCCCCTTAAAGACACACTTGGAAGTGTGGCCTTGCCTGATTTCCAGCTCCCAGGACTGTGAGAGATCCCATCATTGTTATTTGAAGTTTCTGGCAACTTGAGAAGCCTCAGATAAGTAATATAGCCCCTTAAGGAATAAAGCCCAGAAAAAGTTTAAGTAGCCAACAAGGACTTGTTAGTAAATCTATTCCTACACTGAGACATCAGAGATAGCAAAATAGCATCAGTGCTGGGCCGCTGGGAGAAGTCAGAGGTTTTACTTTCTCACTGACAAGAATCATTTCCTTTCTCTCTGTGAAACATTAGGAAGTGTTTAACGCCACATTCTAGAAGAATGTCAAAATGTACATTTTAAAGACGCCCACAACCAGGCCTTGGACTCTGAAAACCATGGAAACATATGTAGCATTTTGCCTTCTGACACATCAGCCATTCTTTTCCTCTTGAGACATGTAGAGCACATGTATAATTAGGTCATTTGAGAAATTAAAAGAGCGATGCAGCACTGCAAAGCTAAGCATTGCTTCTGCTGCCTCCACCCATAAATAATCCATGAGCCAGACCTTCCAGATGACACCACTGGATTCCTCAAAAAACAAACACGACATAAAGGACTCCTTCCAGTCGTCAGTCATCAGAAATATCATTCCATTGATATCTCTGTCTCATGCTAAAATCGCAGGAGTTTATAAGCACACAGTCATTGGGTTAAAATTCTCATTTGCTTTGATCCAAGAATGATCCTGTTTAAGATAAATAGTCTTCCTTACTTTTTTTTTCATGTCAAAATAGCACCATGGCCAGGATAAAGGATGCTTTAAGTAGCAATGACATCAGTAAACATAGTTGTATGTGGACCACTAATGGGAATACACAATGTTTTGATATACTTGGTAATACTTTGTTTCCTCAGACATTAGTTTTCCATCACAAAATCATTTCAACCAGATTACTGGTAATCTTTGGTATTCTTTCAGAAATAGTTGCTTATGGCTAATTTATTATTATTCCATGGAAATTAGTAAAATTTAGTAGCTCATAGTTGTCAAACTATTGCAAAAATATTGGAAAGTCATGACTGACCTCTTGCAGATTTGAATGTGGGTATTTCCTACCTCTGAGACCCTGTTTTCTTTAGCTATATTTCTTAAATTCATGAGAATCAGGGAAACCACCACCACAGTTGTTCTGTGGTAGAGTGCTATTCTAGTAAACACAACCCAGCACCACAAGAATGAACCACAGCAGCTGGGCATGGTGGTGCACGCCTTTAATCCTAGCACTTAGGAGGCAGAGGCAGGCGGATCTTTGTGAGTTCAAGGCCAGCATGGTCTACAGAGCGAGTTCCAGGACAGCTGGGAGGCTACAGGGAGACCCTGTCTCGAAAAGCAAAATAAAAAAAAAAAAGGAATGAACCACGAAGAAGATTCTTTCCAGGGAACGGTGCCATGGGCCGGGAGTTTTCTGTCACTGATACCACTCATCCCAGTGAGGCCTGGCTGTCAGACAAGAAATTCAAAATCATTTGTTTGATACCTTAATCTTCTCTTATATTTTACATTCTTATTTCAATTTTTAAATTTTCAAATTGATAAAATGGAGAAATTTTGGAAAATTGGAGAAAATTGGGAGTTGGAGAATGATTTCCCAGACTCCAACTTTCCTAGCAGATTTAAGGAATGAATTTATGTTCCTTCCATGTGTCCCAGTGGTAAGTGAGTATTTTCCACTTGTATGTGGTTCCCAAGGACTTAACTTCACAAAATGTGGCTCTTTGGGAGTCAACTCTGGTTGGAGCATGTCAGTAGAACTGACTTTTTCATTATTTAATCTGTACTCTGAAGTAGACTGGGTCCACAAGGGCTCTGAAGCAGCCTGCACTGTCCCTGAGCTGCCATTGACGTGCGCTGGTACTGCTTACTAAGATAAGATTCAAGGTGACCTTCGGTTTGCATCTGCCTCTGGTAACTGCTCATTCTCATACAGAGCAGACCTCTCTACTGGAGCATAGCCCTTCTCAGAAAAGACAGTAGAGGATGGACAGCAGATTCATCTTTCTCAGCCCCTCTTGGTAGGACAAGAACTTGTTCATAGACCAAAGGGAGGAGACAGCTGGGGTGTGATGGCTGTCAGATTTGATGCCTATAAGGAACTGGTCACCACTTCATCAAGGTTTACCATGTCTGCCCTCCACATACACCCTTCAGTCCTTCTAGGATTTCTTTCCCTCCTCTCCATCCAGGTCTTCTTCTGCAATCATTTTCAAATGGACTTTATACACTTAAAAATAGAGGCGGAAGGACTGGAAGTTCAGATGCCCAGGACCCCTTAAGATTGCCAATGTTCGAGGAATGTTTCCTTTTCTTCTGCACAGGACCTATAGATCACAACTCTTTTATTTTTTTCACAGTCTAGCTCATGTTCAGTTCAATTGGTTCAGGATAAAAGGGATCATTCTTCATAGAATCTTAAATATAATATGCACCGAAGTTGAAGAATTCTGAAGTACTTTAAAAACAGATCTACCTAAATCCACTCAATGGGGAAAGCAAACTCTGCAGCAGTACAGCGTTCACTGGCCAACCCACTTAATGCCTCAGCCAGGAGCTCTGACCTGTAGCTTTGAACTTGAGTACAACCACCATCAACCATTTAGTTGAGACCTGCTCCTGTTGGCTTTGAGGCTCAAGGATTCATTAAGAACAGTAAACCTCCTCCACTCTCATCCAGCTTCCCAGACTAGGATTTGCCTCAGTGAAACATGGTTGGGTTACAGTCACTCGTGTAGATTTATAAGAATCCCATAAGAACAATGTAGGAAGAGAGTTGGATTGAAGGTTCATTTTAATGACTTGGCCCCCAAAAGGGATGGGCTTACTAGGAAGATAATAATTCTGGAAAACATCTTTGAGTGGGAAACACGGTGGATGGGATGATGCTAAGAGAATCATACCCGTGGCTTTTGAGGACCTGCAGAGAAAAAGGGAGAAAATGAAGATAAAGAGAACATAGACCACACCCAGAAGATGTTTCATTCACTTCTTAGAAAGGTTGAAGAAGCTTGGCTTTCACACAGGACTAGAAGTGGTGTTGAGCATGGTAGCATCACCAAGTGTCGCTTCAGACCTCGGAAACAAGTCCAATGCCTTCATGGTTTCCTGCTGATTGCCCCTGAAAGTTGATGCCCAAACCTCTCCAAAGGTCAGCCTGCAAAGGAAGGTAGCTTTCTCAGAAAGCCCTGTCACTAGCATGCTTAAAAGAGAGCCAAATGAATCCCCTGCCTGGGGTACTCAAGTGAGGTGACCACACCCCGATGGAAGAGGACAGAGAGCTTCAGGAATTGAAAATGGAAGCTCTGGCAGTTTCATGGTTACAATGGTAACTAGTATTCTCACCCAAACAAGATTCAGATAATGGTAGTGATGGGTTTGCTCATCTTTATTTAGATACGTCTGGTTAGTTAAGAAGCTGAAACTGCAGGAGTCTATTGGAAAAAAAAAAAAAACCACACTTTTTCAGAAGGCAAGCAGGGGGCTCCAGTATTTAGATGGGCCGTTTGGGGCGGAGGAGGTTCTCACAGGAGGTAGCAAGTACCAGCAGTTTTCCTTGGTGGTCACCATGTGAATGAGTACATAGGAAACATTTTGACAGTTCTTAAGATGCTGGCTTCCTGAAGATGCATGGCCCCTGTGCTGAGAACAGAGTCAATTCTATGCACAGATCCTGTGTGCTGAGCACGGTCATCCCACGAGTTTCTGTTGAGAAGAACAAGCCACCAATCCTTTCATAACTGATTTTGAAAATGCCTGTGACTCAGATCCATGTTTAGGTTACTTGTTATCTGAACATTTAGAGAACTTACTGTCTGAAGGTTAAACTAATGGTGCCAAGCACAGCCATTCTGATGTCATCCAAACAATTGTTCCAAATAGGCCTCCACCCAACACACTCCTGCAGATTCAAGATTAGCTAAGGTCTGTTCCTCAAATTCTAGCTGTGTCCTTCAGAAATATATTAAGACTGTCTTAAATTATGACAAAGAAAATTTGTCCATTTAGATTGTTGTAAATATTAAGTTAAAATGTGGTAAGTGATTTAACTTATCTTCCCCACCCCAGGTACCTACTATATGTCCTATAAATTATTGCTTATACCATGGGGAAAGGTTTTTCTAATGTCTGAAATATTCAGATTTTCATGCTTTCTGAACTTAACTAACAGTGTTATCTGGCCCCCTAATGTGAAAAATGCTTCTCCCCATGAAAGCAATTGAAATAGATACTGGTGTAATTGACATGTCAAGCTAAGCAGTTCAGGCGAAGATGCTCACAAGCTCTTTAATATAACAAGTACTAGGGCTCTTAAAGAGGCTCGCTATGGTTATAAGTTCGAATTGCTATAAAATTATGTCATCTTTAGCCATATTACATTCTCGTCTTGAGAAAACGTACAGTAAAAATTTCTTCATGCACATATTTCTTAGTAATGGCTAAGGTGGAGAAGGAAGAGTTCCTTCTTGTCTTCATCCTGGAAATAAATGTATTACATGTTCATCAGTTTCTAGACAAGGATTCTGTTTTTGTTTTTTTGGGAGGCATTTGTTTTCGTAGTTTCCTAAATCCAGAACTAAAAATTATGCATGATTGACTAAGTATAAATATTATAAAAACAGTAAATCCATGGTAAAGTTCATTAGGATGAATACTACATTTTATTAACCCTATTTTAAGTAGTCTCATAATTATTTGATCAAGAAAATAGAACTGATGGTTGGCCAACAAAAGTTTTTATTGAATTTTTTAAATTTCATACAACGTATTTTGATCACATGTGGGTCCCCTCTCCCATCTGCACTACCCCCTTATTACCACCCACCCAGTTTCATGTGGTCTACTAGCTATATCTGGCCTATAGACTTAAACTTGTGAGCTCAAATTCCCTTTGATGTGGGTCCATTCACTGGTGCCTGGCCAACTTACCAAGAGTCTTGTCCTTAAATGAAACTGACTCTCCGTACCACCCCACCAGTAGTCATCGGTTGCCAATAGTTCCTCACCTCTTCTTCCCATGTCGATGATGAAATTTTACCTGGCTATAGCTTATGTGAGCCTTGTGCATGCTGCCAGCATTGCTGCGAGTTCATATGAGTAACTGCCCTGCTGTCAGGAAAACTCTGTTCCCTGTGGTCATCCACCCCTCTGGCTCTTACAATCTTTTTATCCCTGAGCTTTGGGAAGCATAAGTTTGATATAGGTGTGCAGTTCAGGGATAAGCACTCCACGGTCTCTTGCTCTTTGCACACTGGCCAGTCATGGGTCTCTGTGTTAATCACCATCTGCTGCATGAGGAAGCTTCTCTGGTGTGAGTTGAGAGATGCATCAATCTATGGGTGTTAGCACGAAATCATTAGACATCAGTTAATACTATATCTATTTAGCAGAATAATAATACAAGGCTCTCCCCCATGGCCTGTGACCTGTGTAGCCACAGGTTCCTAGGCCTGTTATCAATGTCAGGTATGGGTTCTATCTTCTGAAGAAAACTTTAAATCCAATTAGAAAATGGTTGGTTAGCCCCAACAAAAACTTTTTTTTTTATTGATGCTTTGTGCATTTCATACATCATTTTCCAATTCAGTTCAGGCATATTTCCCTTTCCCTTCCCCCCTACCCCCACCCCATCCCAGATCATGCATTTTGCCATAACTGTCCTGCATCTTTCTCTCAATTTTTTTTTCATTTTTTAGCTATAAGTGATAATCCATGAGTACAAGCATCTTTCATATGAAACCAATTTGCAGGCTGTTGTGCCCAAACCCCCACAGCCCCACCATCCAGCGGGGGGTGAGGGGTTGTATGTTCAATCAAGTTGATTAAATAAATATTTTAATTTTCCAAGTTCAGTGTTCTAGGTAAATCTGTGTATACACATGGACACTATAGCTGGTAAATATTATTTATGTGAAGCCAAATCAGAACACAGTGACTAATGTGCTGTTTTGTTTCTCTGAATGGCTGCCATCAAAATGCACTGTCTGGCTGAAGCATAAATCCCCAAATCAAGGAAAATTACAGTCCCTACAGAATTCCCACATGTAGATAACTCCCTCTCTCGTGTTTATCAGTCTATTCCTTTTTATTTGGAAAATGTCCCTGGCAATCCCTGGTGTGTATAAAATCCTACTTCCCGGACTCTGAGACAGGGTCTAACAAGAACACACACTTGGCAGTATTGACATTTACTTAGCATGAGAAAAACCCTGTCAGTGGTCTCCAAGATGCCATGCTATGAAGGCAGTTTTTCACTGCTGTCATGTTGGTATCTGTTCTCAAGGGCTCCTGCTGTTTTCCATAAAGGACACTTCAATGTGGAGCCACGGAGGGTACCCTGGGCTTTTCTTGGCATCACATTAGAAGCATCTGACTTACATGTCATCAGGAGTATACTCCACACTGCCCTCAAGCCTTTACTGCATTTTGTTATCATAAGTCATTTACTAATAATGTTTAAAATGGCCCCAAACATCCCAGATGTGGAAAAGTTACCTTAGGAAGACTCAGAACTGAAGAGTCACACAATTATCTCCATTCAGGTTTAAATTCCTCATGAATTCTCATTTTGATTTTAAAGTCAGTGAGGCAATAACACATTCCCTCTTGCAGGGTTCTTATTTTACTATAAGAACAAAGTTTACTATAAAAACAAAGTTTGCTATAACTTTGAAATGCTTTCCAGTTGAACCAGTTAAAGAAAATTAAACTATGCAAGTGAGCATTTCACCCTGGGATGAGGTTTTGAAATATACCAAGGAATATATCATCTAACAGTAAAACATCATAACCTTGGTCAGAGTATGAACATTTCACTTTATGAAGCCCACAGATACTCTAGCAAAATAATAAAGTAAAAGATAATTAAATGTGATTATCATCCTATGATTTACCTTTAAAAATGAATTAGTTTGCATGTGGACAAAGGGAGACGTGGCTTCACTTGACATTCCAAATGACAGATGCAGACTCAGCTTGCTCCTGTCCATAGCACCGTGAGAGGTTTTTGGTCTAAGTTTTCCTTCATAGCTATAGCAAAATTGCATCTCCTTATCAAGTCCTGGAGATGCTCACAGGATCAGAAATGTGTATTCATCAAAGGAACTCATTGAAATGTAAGCCAAATTGTATGAAGAAAAAGCAATATAGATGAAAATACTTAGAAGTGACTTCCTGTTAAATCCATTTCTTCAAGATGAATAGTAATCTCTAAAAAAGATTAACTTAATTAACATGTATTGGCTCTTAATCAGAATGTGTGCAGTTTTATATATCCTTCCTATGCCTGGGTGTCTCATGAGCATATTGATTTATTTTTGATACTGATCCTTTTTAAATTTAAACATTGATGGAAAAAGAGGTACTTAGACTTAGTGAAGTACCAGCAGCTTTTATGAGGTTTTAGAATTGCTTGATCTGGGATATGAAGCCATAATATTTTTTTTCTGTTTTTTTCCATTCTATTTGACAGATAGTTGCCGCAATAATGGCAATTACTGGGATTGTCATGATGGCCTATGCGGATAACTTTCATGCTGATTCCATCATAGGTGTGGCGTTCGCAGTGGGCTCAGCCTCCACATCTGCACTATATAAGGTATGTGTTGTACCTTCCGTGGGAGTAAACTGTCTCTCATAGCTTAGGCTTAAGCAATAAAAGGAGCAAGTACAATAAAAACTTTAGTTAGGGGGTGGAGAGGTGCCGCAGTAGTTGAGAGCACTAGCTGTTCTTGGAAAAGACCTGAGTTCAAATCTCAGCACCCACATGGAAGCTGAGAGCTGTCTGTAACTCTAGTTCCAGGGGATCCAACACCCTCTTCTGTCCTCCTTGGGCACTGCATGACATGGGTACACTTACACACATGCAGGCAATATACTCATACACATAAAATAAATAAATAAATGAATAAATAAATAAATAACATATTAAAACAAAACTTTACCTAGGTGCATTAAATACTAGTATCATGTGTTCAGTACTTGCTATGTGGTGGGATTCTGACAGGAAATTACATTTATGTTGACATATCCTTATGAGGTACATATCCTTGTTCTAATTTCTGGATGAGGAAATAGAAGCTTTGAAATATTAAGTAATTTCCAGGACTATACAGCCAAGAAGCCATGTAGCTAAGATTACATACAGCTCTGGGCTCAAACCAACATTCTCCCCCCTGGTTATGAGGCAGTTATAACAGGAATGTAAAAAGACTTTTCCTCCTCTTGTGGGTTTATTTTTTTCAGTTAACTACATGGCTATTATTTTAACTCCTTGGAGATGTAAGGAATATTGAACAAACTGTCCTTTGAGAGCTTGCTGTTTGCTACATGGGGACCCTTTACACAGGGAGCCCATGTCTTTAGCAAAATGAAGACACTGGCTTCTTCTATATGGACTCTGTGCTTTCTCCTTTGGAGTTTCCCTGTCAGCCATGAAAATCTTATTGAGAGTCATCGCACTTGACTTCGGAAGCAAGGGCTCAGAAAGAAAATCTAAAAGGTTATCTCCTCAAAGCTCAACTCTTAAGAATCAACTTTCTGGATGTCTGTAAAAGGTGATTCCAATTTTACCTCTCTCTGTGTTTCAATAAAATGAGCAAGAGGAGAATGGGAGGACTATAGTCTCTAAAAGATAGAAATGACCCTCTGCATCCCTCCTGGAGATCCGTTTGGATTATTTAGCACCACTGCAGTTCATAAGCTCAAAGTCTATTTCCATACTGACATTTCTTGGCCAATTGCTTCAGGGCGACAAGCTTGACAAGTGTTTACTCATTTATCATGCATGTCCAACGTGCTCCCCAATGGAAATGCCACTCAAATGCCTGATTTGACCAAGACAGCATGATGAAGTCTTCCAAGAGAAAAAAAAAATTAATACATTCAGTTAAAATTCAAAGAAATACTGGGAACTGCTATGAAGCCAGGATGGCTGGCTTAGAGAGAGAATTCTTCTGACCAGGTTACAGAACATATCCATTCTGGGAGAGGTAATATTTGTTAACATACACAAAATCCTATCTGTAGCCTAATTCCAGGCAGATGTAATATGTTCCATTTCATAATATTTGCTATATGATTAGTAAAGGGAGAGAAGGGTTAAGGAGCTAAGAACAGTGGATCAGACCTAGCTTCTCACTTCTGCCTGTTCTGTGAGCTCATGATTTCCCTCACGTTCCTGTCATTGCCTCTATACACACGCTTCAAATCAAGAAAAAGAAATTGTTTTTTTAATCCAGACGGCAACATGTTTATGAAGACATTTTATAAATCCAAACCATTATTATTTCTTTCAACAACCTAATGACAGGCTGTCCATTTAGTTTTCTGTATCTGGCATAATAAGGATTGCAATGAATCTTGCACATGGAAGAAAGAACTGATGGCATCTCAATTCTGGAAGATTTGGGGAGGGTGCTTATCTAATTCTTATTTATCCTTCACCATATTCTCATCCTAATGTTTTTGCCTTGATGTGTGGTACCCCTAGAAATTTACAGCACCTCAAAAAATTCACCTCATAACAGTTAGTTGTTTTCATATGAAAAATAATACAGGGCATGGTTAATTCCTTGTGTCCATGGAGATGGCAGGAAAGGGGGACATGGAAGATAAGCTTGGAGTCAATAAGTTCAACAGAAGTCACCTTTCTTCTTGACCCAAGTGTCACTGCATGGCTGAGAAGTTTCTTTCTCGTTCCAGGTTCTGTTTAAGATGTTCCTTGGAAGTGCCAACTTTGGTGAAGCCGCACATTTCGTTTCCACCTTGGGTTTCTTCAATTTGATCTTCATCTCCTTCACCCCCGTTATCCTCTATTTCACCAAAGTGGAGCACTGGTCTTCCTTTGCAGCTCTGCCCTGGGGCTGTCTCTGTGGGATGGCGGGGCTGTGGTTGGGTAAGTGGCCATAGCCTGTGACTGCCATGCTCTATGTCACTGGACCTTTCCTTGGACAGATGGTGGTGGTAGGATTATTCTCTTCGGTACTTCTGCACTCTGTCGCCCACACAGGCATTGGTTACTGTCATTGAATGTGTAGAAGGTTCTTGGTAGGTTCTTATGTGATTAGCTCAGAGCTATCCACAGTGTGGCTGCTGTAAATTATCATCTACAGCTTGAAGCCCAGATCACACTGTTTATCACTGGCTTTCAGGGAGCCTCATCTAGTCTTCATGATGTACTGTATGATTTATTATGCTCCATATGTGCATGCTCTGTCAGACAGAAGTGAGAATGGATGGTAGAGTCAAGGGACTCACTGTCTGAAGCAGTGAGAGTGGGCTGGAGAGCTGGCATAGCCATTCAAGGCTCAGCCTAACAACCAAAAGATAGAGTGCCTAGAGCAGTAGGTTCAGCTGAGAAGGAGGGGAGGAAGGAAGAAAAGGAGGGAGATGGGGGGGTTGAGGGGATGACATTCAAAAGAGAAACAGACCATCAAGCTGGAAAGCCATACTGAGGGGGTTGGGTTTGAATACTTCAATTTTTTTCTTTTATGTATATTACCTGCATGTATGTAAGTATACCCACACCTGTATCATGCAATGTCCACAGAGGTCAGAAGAGAGCATCGGATCCTCTAGAGCTGGAGCTACAGTTGTTGGTCTCCTTGTGGGCACTGGAAACCATACTTCTGCAAGAGCAGTAGATGCCCTTAATTGCTGAGCCATCTCTCCAGCCCTGGGGAGTTGGGTTTAATGTCCATTTCATCTTTGAGTCAGAGGTGACTGGCTTACATCAACATATTAAGCTCACTCTACTAAGTATGGAGAAAGGGTTTGCAGTAGGACAGAGAAGGTAACATGTGCTAAACTTAGTGGCCCTAAATAAGTAGATTGTGCCTAGTCAAGGACTGAGTGAAAGTCACCTGAAGTCTTTCCCTCCAGCTTCCTGGAACTCAGATACTGTTCACCTTGCTAGCAAGTGAGTTCCAGGCTCCCACTTTCAAGTTGTGCACCTTGGTAGCACATGATGTGAGAAGATTCTAAAGGTCCCCTCCTTTCCCCAAGCCATCCAAAAACAGGAGAACCCAAGGCCCTAGTGTTTACTCCAAATGTAGTCACTCTCATTCCTCTACTTCCCCAGCTCAAGCACTCAGCGTTTCCACACTTACCCACCACACTGCAGGACCTCTGCCTCTCCTCCCCTTGACCTTCTAAACCAAGGATTTGAAATGGTAACAGCACTGCAGTTCACGAGAGAAAAACCGTCCTAATTCCAGCAAGGTGATTGATTGGCTCATCTTTTTCCACTGCAGCCCAGGTCCCTCAGGGAAGGTCTTAAACAAGAACTACTCAAGAGAAGAATCAAGCATTAATTGCTGGCCCCTGGAGTTGTACTTATCAAGGCCCAACCAGTATGGTTATCATCTCTCATTACCTCTGCTAAGTTGAGTGAAAGTCAATAACAGTATTTGGAAGTCAATAGTGTTGCCATCAGAACAGAGTATTCTAATTAAAGTGCTCAAATTACTTCCTGGCCAGAAACAACATTAACTGGGGACAGTCATAACCAATATTTCACTGACTCTTGACAACTTCTATGCATCCAGGTTTTCTGCCTTCTGTAAAGTAGCCCTCCACCAGTGTGGCTCACTGGCACATCTAACGTGTGCTCCTAGAAGCCCGCACAGGATGGGGCCATCATGGCAGCCAGACCCTAGATTCTCCAACCAGTCTGTTTCCACACTCCACCAAGCATGGTGCCAGCTAACACTGTAACTGCTCCATCAGGACCACCAGTGCATGGCCCAGCTCACCATGTCAAAGCTGAGCTGTGACAAATTGAAGTGACAGCCCCTCTCCTGACTGTGTTACATACTCAGAATTTTAGAATTCCCAATGCTCCCAATCGCAAGTTTTTATTTCCATCCTTTCTTCTCCAGTGGAATATGATATGATCTAGTTGGGGCTAGTCTGAGAGGCAGAGCTGAGAGACAGGCACAAGTCTGTGCTCTTACCTCCCACATCCCTACAATGATGGTTCTGCTCTGCCCCCCAGGGAGTTGCCTTAGTCTAAATACAAATCAGCCTCATCATCATCATCATCAGGGCCTGGAGAGATGGCCTAGCGGTTAAGAGCACCGACAGCTCTTGCAGAGGACTGGGGTTCTATCCCCAGCACCCACATGGGGGCTGAGAACCGTTTTTAACTCCGGTTCCAGGGGAATCCAACACACCCTCTTCTGACCTCCGCGGCATTGCACGACATGGGTGCACATGCAGACAGTACATTCATACACATACAAAAATAAATAAAATTTTAAAAAATCATCTATTCAGGTGACATATCTGAACTGCACTTAAACTTGGGCTAGACCCCAAGATAACACATTGAATTAGATAGTCTCTTAAGATTGTCAAAAAAGAATGTAAGTACTCTGTTTAAAGAACTAAGGAAAAACAGCTCCGTTTATGGAAGCTACTTGGCTCTTGCTGAGTGAGACGAGCTCCGCTCTTACAATACCATTACCTCCACTCAATCGGACAAAATAGCCTGTTCAGTCAATAAAATGGCAATTGAGGAGTTCAGCAGAACTTTGATGCATCTAACTTGTTAAAATTTTGCCATATTTGATTCCCTGAAAGTAAGGAGAGATTCGAGGTGGTGGAATATTCATCCCCATTTGAGCCTTGCTGTGAAGGAGGAACACTTACTAACCCAAGCTCTCCAGTCTTGACTGTCAGTGCTGTAAGTCTTGTGAGGGTCAAATCCATTGTCTCTTGCAGGGAAAAAAGGAAGCCACCTGCGGCTTCTTTTGTGCTAAATCACCTGCTTGTCTGCTTACACTGAAACCTGGCCTTGGGCAGGATTAGCATCTGCATTAGCAAGCCTGTGACACTCAAAGGCACTCAGGAGTTCTTGTGCTCCTGATGCTAGTACTCCTGATGTTATGGGACATGAGGCACGGGGTCTGAAACCAGATATGATGTCACTCTGGGTATAAAAACAGAATGCTATGACTTAATAAAAGAGTCCTTCTTACCATCTGACAGGGACTACCAGCCGATATTTGTGTGTGTATTCTTAGCCTTTGAGACTTGTGTAGTTGTTACCACTGGGTTGGACAGCGACCAATCAGGTTGCCAACTTGGGGAGCTGGTGTGGGGCTGGAAGGAGAGTCATCAGGTCACCAGCTGTGATGTGTGGTGAGTGCTCCCGTGGGAATTAGACTGTAGAATGCCCATCAGGCAGCAGCCTGGCATTAGACTGTAGAGCACCAAGCAGGCAGAAGTCTGGAGGATCTGGGAGTGCCATTAGGGCAGTGCCTGGTGTAGTTGTTATATTAGATAAAAGGGCAGTGAAAAGATTGTCGGCCTTTGGCCCCTTGGTTTAGGACAGCTGCTGGCAGCTGTCTTTGAGTCTTCCCTTTGTTAGGTTGTAAAATAGCATGAAACCCCAATAAAAGGTACATGAGGCTTAGGTCACTCCAGGAACATACTTTACTTCCATGTGGGACTGCCAGCGTGAGCCGCCTGCAGACACGTGATGGCAGGGGGCAGAGAGGCAGAGAGAGAGGAGCAGAGAGAGGCAGAGAGAGAGAGTGGGGGAACAGAGAGAGAGCAGGGGGACAGAGACAGAGAGAGACAGAGAGAGAGAGAGACAGAGAGAGACAGAGAGACAGAGAGATGGCGGCTGGGGTCCACCCTTTATACCCATAGGGTGGGGCCTCAGGTAAGTGGGCACCTGTGTGCCCCTTAGGATTCTGGGAAGCCTAGACCTAACATTCCAGCCTTTTGCTTATGATAAGGAAATGGGGCACTGTTCTCTCTTCTGTATCTGCTTCAGAGATGATCCAGGGCGAAGTCTTGGGGGAACAGCTGTCAGGCTGGAGGGTTAGAATCCAGTTTCCCATTTTGGCTGCTTGGGGTGCTCTGCCGGGTGGGTTTGGTCCAGATCCACAGTGGCCAGTACTTAGTGGACGTTTTCTCTGCAACTGAAAAGACAAGCTGGTTGAGTCTTACATGAGTATACCAGTTTGGGGACTTCACAGTACCAACGGGGGCTACTGGGTGCATTAGCAATTGGAGGGTCCCTGTCTAGGGTCTGCAGAGGGAAAGAGGGCTTGTACCCTGGTTTGAGAAATTGGAAAAAGTTTTAGTACACAGAGCTCTAGAATGAGGGCCAGCTTTAATACACAGGGCTCCAGAATGAGAGCCATAACATGAGAATATAAAGGGTGGTATTTTCTGGCATGGCACATTAAATGTGTCATCTATCTCTGAGATATTTTCTAATGTGACACAGTAGATTCTTAACTCGGCACAGTAGGTCTCTCACCTATCTCTATTTTCTAACATAACACAGTAGATTCCTAACTCTGTTAATAACCTATTTCATTTTCTCTTCTTTAGATTACAGTTTCCTGTTGGGGTGTTTAAAACCACACAGTTAGCTCAGATAAATGAAGTTTGTTTTGGTGTTAAGGTCAGTTGAGGTTCTGGTCCTTAGAGGGTCATCACTCAGGCCTTGCGCCTGGCTCTCTTCACCAGTTCCATCTTTCTGAGGACAAAGTCAGGCCTTGCTTGGCCACACCTTCCCTTTAAAGCATGAGGAGTTTCTCTTCTATATGGACTTTCCTCCTTTGACTGGACACTGGCAGGATGAAGTCCTTTTAAGTAAATCTCCAAGACTTCCCTGGTGCAGGATTACTGGTGACTCACTGCCACAGGACATGCACAAAGTTTCAGATGCAGGACCCTAGGACCCAAGTCAACTTCAGAGGGTAGGGGCCAAAATATTGTCCCTTCAAATCCCTCTTGCCAAATCAGATTGGAGCTTTAAGTGTGGTTGCTAAACCTCCAAGAGGATTATTTGAATTAATTTGGTACTTTGATTACCATACAACTCCTAAGTAAAGCTTGAACATTGGCTTAAGCACTGTTAATAAATTCTTAATTGCTGTGGCAAAAATATTCTGACTAATAATAAAAGCTCATGGTAGGAGCCTGGTAGTGGCTGCAGCACAGGCTAGAAAAGGATGCTATTTACTGGCTTGTGTTGCTGGCTCATATTCAGCTTATTGTATACAATATAGAAATATCTAGCCAAGAATGGCATAGTCCACAATGGGCACAGGCCAGTCCAATGAAGGCAATTATTGAAGTTTCTCAGCTCAGGTATATCAAGTTGACATTAAACCTGTGCAGTAAGTCCTACAATTTGTTCTTTAAGGTCTATGAAGGTCATTTAGTTACTCAAAGTACAATGATTTAACCATGCAAAGCAAGAGGTTCTAACATAGCCCATGAAACAAACCCGAGATAATAAAGAAGTTAAAACCAGTACCTTCTCAAATGAAGACCATGTCACTTGTCCCCAGATTTTGAATTATAGCTTTGAAAAGGAAAAGGAAGTGGGGGGAGCATTGTCTCATACCAACGGCAGGCAGGAAATGCTTAGGGCTCACCCAAATTGGTTACATTTGGACTGTCTGTGTGGTCACTGGAAGTAAAACCTAATTTTTCCCAAAGATATTAAAAGTAACATGTGCAAAGTATAACAGATATATAAAATAATTTTAGTATGTATGGATAACTCTATGCCTGTTTCACTTGAGGCTGTAAAAAGGTATGTAGTACCTGGTAGGTGGAACACAAGTTCTTGTATATGCCATAATTATATTATAGAATTCTTAAAAGTGAACTTCAGCATATACTCATAAATAAGGTTCTAATAAATAAATTTGGCTATGACACTTTGTAAAGGTTGTGCTAAGCAGAGGCACATACATTGTAATCATACACAGACAGATCTTAATATGCTGTTTAACAATGTCATACACATACACACATTTATCCACACATTCCTTTAAGAGATTTTTATCTTAGTGTTTGTACCGAGCAGTCACGTGCATTGCAATTGTACACAGACAGATCTTAATATGCTGTTTAACAATGTCATACACATACACACATGTATCCACACATTCCTTCAAGAGATTTTTATCTTAGTGTTTGTACTGAACCATCACATGCATTGGAAAAAACACCTTTAGAAATATTATGTAAAACATGCAGCTTTGATTAATTGCATTGCCAAGGCTGAGATGACATCTTGTACCTTTGGTTCTAAAACTATGAACTTATTGAAATACTTTAACAAGTGATGGAAAACAGAATTATATATAATAATTAAAGAACTGACAATATCAAAGGTACTTAGGCTGTTTCATTGAAGGGAAGGGATTGCAGAGGAAGCAATGTGCCACTGTCTAAGTCCCAGAGTATGAATGAATCCAGGGAATTTTTTTTTTTTTGGTCTTTTCGAGACAGGGTCTCCCTGTAGCCCCAGCTGTCCTGGAACTCACTTTGTAGACCAGGTTGGCCTTGAACTCACAAAGATCTGCCTGCCTCTGCCTCCCAAGTGCTAGGATTAAAGGTGTGCGCCACCATGCCCGGCAAATCCAGGGATTTTTAAAATGGTCTCAGGTCGGAAGGATGGTGGCATACCACAGGAGAAAAAGAAAAGAAAAGTCAGGTCTTCAGACATCTGGAAACAAGAAAAAAACCTAGAAAATAAAATTTTTAGTTGTAATACCTGTGGAAAAAATAATTTGGACAGATAAGAAATAAAACCTTCAGATAAACAGTGTAGAAACCTAGGAACCCGGGTTCAAATCAGGCCTTTGAAAAAAAAATTTAAGAGACATGCCAAAATTAAACTTAATTTAAATTTTGTCTTAGCGTTTGTGCACAACATAGAATAAAAGAAGTTTGAAGTGGTCACTTTGTTTGGACAAAAACACACAGGAGAGAATGGACACGTGACAAAGACACATTGAAGAACGGTTATAACACACAGACAGGCTGGACAGACACAATACCTAACTGTATCCATTAACTCTGGACAGTGGGAAAATCCCCTTTTATCTAAAGTTGTCCTTCATTGTTCAGGGCTGTGGAACCATTAATTGCAATTATCACATTTACAATCACTTAGAGTTTAAGACATCTGCTTAGGTGTACGCCTGCAAGAGATGGTGGACAGGGCAGGCAGGAAAATCTGGTGGCTTGTGCATATTACCTGCTAATTTAATGAGAATAAATTTAGTGGAAAAACCAAAAGATCCCAGCCAAGTGAAAGGTTACTGCCTGAGACAAAAGCTGGATGCAGGTGGGGCAGGGCATGGTCAACACAAGTTCTTAATCTCAAATACAGAGGCTTGTATCCCGAAGCAGACAAAAAGTGGGTTTCTGAATAAAATGGGGTTTATAAAGAAAAAACAATGAAATGGAAAATGTCAAAATCTGAAATAATTCCTTAAAATTAGGCAAAAGTCTTGTAAACAAAGTATAAAAAACCAAAAACAAAACACTGTTTGTTAAAAGCCAAATGATGTAAAAAATCTCAAAAAAAGCCTGTAAAGATTAACTACCCATACAAAAGTAAAAAATGAAAATTGATGATTGTATTTTGAAATGGATGAAAAACCAATAAAAGCAAAACTTGGTTACTCTGTATAAAAATGTATATTAATACATTTATTATTAATACATTGGCAATTCCAATTGAACTTGTATAATCCAATACAAAATGCAAAAACCAAAATTGTGAAAGGATCAGAATATGCCATTAAATAAATTGTAAGAGAATTAGAATATAGAAATATAGCATTAGTTATTACGAGGTCTGATGTGAATTTAGTTTTTTTTGCCATGTGGGCATAATAGAGGGTGCGGTTTAGCAGCGCCATGGAAATGGGGGCATGCGCAGACAAAGCCTCAAGATGGCAGTTGAGGAGTGGGCATGGATTAGCACGGTTGCCATGGAAATAGTCTACAGCATGTTTGAGTGTGGGGTGATGGGAAAATTCGCATGGCGGGAGTAGCTGGTGCAGTGGGGCAGCAGAGAAGGCACAGTAAAAGAAAGAAAAAAAGGCTGCAGAGGGGAGAGGAAGAGAAGGAGAGGGAGAGAGAGGGAAAAAAAAAGATAAGTGAAGTCTTTTTAGTCTCAGAAGCGCCACTCATGGACTAAGGCGCGTCTGCCTTAGTGTCCAGTGGTGCTGGTCAGAAATCCCAGATCTGCGTGACCAGTGTGGGAGTCTCTGAAATCGGGGCCTGAGAGCCTGTGAAGTCAGCATCCCAAAATCACAGGGGAGGCCAAAATTCAGGTCCGGATTCTGTCCCCAGGGTCCTGGTAGACAGCAATCTGGATGGAAAAAAATTGGGGCGAATCCCTGATTTTGCCGGCACTCAGAGATTTTTTAAAAACGGAATGGAATGGAAAATATCGGGAGACTAAAAAGAATGAAGGAAGAGAGGAAAGACAGGGGCAGAAGGCAGTAGGTCAGAATTCAGTTAGATGTTGAGGCAGAGAGGGCAGCTAGGGGGAACAGAACACACACAGGAGTACACAGAGGGTAGGGGTGGGAGATGGAATCTCCCCTCACTCAGGTGCCCGGCCGGCCGGCCTCCCATGAGGCGACTTAGGAAGTCTTACCATAAGGGCCACACGTATATATCCCGTGCTCGGTCGTGTGATGAGTGCCTGATGAGGTTAAACGACCTCGGCAGAATCGCGGATTGGGGTCCAGATTCCATAGCCAGAGAGCTGTGGAACCATAACACGCACTCTAACTCTCACACACAGTCACATGGGAATAGAGTAGGGTAGGATAAGGAGAGGAGACAGTACCTCATCGTGAAATGCTGGCTGTCCAGAGAAATACGTGGCTGGCAGGTCCAGGGGTTGCAAAAAGTTTGTTAGGAAGTCCTTTTCGGGGCGAGAGCTAGCAAGCGCTCTAACAGATCAAAACACAGGCGAGCAAGCATCCCAAGTGCCGGCAACATAATGTTAGGTTATAAAAAAGCACAAAACCCCAATAAATCACCCCAGGAACATACTTTACTTCCATGTGGGACTGCCAGCATGAGCCACCTGCAGACACGTGGTGGGACCGGACAGCATGGCAGAGAGCAGGGGGGAGGGGGTGGGAGACAGACAGAGTGAGAGTGGGGGCTGGGGGACAGAGAGAGAGAGAGGGACAGAGAGAGAGAGAGAGAGAGAGAGAGAGAGAGAGAGAGATGGCGGCTGGGGTCCACCCTTTATACCCATAGAGCAAGGCCTCAGGTAAGTGGGCGCCTGTGTGCCCCTTAGGATTCTGGGAAGCCTGGACCTAACACCCTTTTCCTTGTAACCTACATGTGACAGAGTGATACCACAGTGTCTATTTGCCAGACACAAGTGACTTCAGGTAACTAAGTCAGTGGGCTTAATTAGAGTCAACAAGGGAAAATACACATCATCCTCACTGGAATGGTTCTAGAGCCTTCTTTGGGTCCAGAACCTTCAGAGAGATGGGGAACATACTTCAGCTGTGTCACAGAGACCATCTCAGATTAAAGGACCTTTTGTACATGTTAATACTCATCTAGCCAACCTTTGAAAAAAAATCAATTGAACTCTATTAAAATGATATTCTGTAATTTATGATTTTTCGAAAATGTAATTTGAGAAATTTCTGATGGTAATTTCTGATGGGATTAGATGATTATTTTAAATAATGGTCTTTTATCTAAAGAGACTTGAAGGTATTTTATTAATAAAGAGCATCAAGCTCTTTCACCCTACCAATTGGTTCTATGGACCTGACCTCTATTTAGCTATATATAAATCAAGGTGGGAAAATGGTCTCTGGAACTCAGAATTGTGCTGAACCCATCCTCATTTGATCATATTATAATGACCTTGAGAGAAAGGAGCAAACACAGCATCCACTGCCCTTGGACAAATCTTCTTTTAGACAGTAACACTAGAGCCTTTAAATTGCACAGGATTAAGGCATAAATTGGCAAAGTATTAAAGAATGAAGCATCAAACTTTAATCAGTCGCCTACTTGCCACCTCTGGCGGGCCCCAGCCTGCCCTTCTAGTGCTCACAGGCAGTGTGAAGAATTGACGACTTTTCCTCTTCTGAACACCTTTGCCAGCCAGCTGGCAAGAACTCGAGCAAACAGAGCGGCAGAAGAGTTATAGAGAACACGACTGACTCAGCCAAGCTACTCATGCTCCCAGCTCTACGATGAGATTAAGAAGACATGTTTAGTAAAAATGTTGATTTTTTTACATTAAGAGGTCAGCATACCAACTGCCCTTCATCCTGTATCTCCCCTTTATTTTACAGCCTTCAACATCCTGGTGAATGTCGGAGTAGTACTAACATATCCAATCCTCATCTCCATCGGGACAGTGCTCAGCGTCCCTGGAAATGCAGGTACTGGTACAATGTGGTCCATGCAAGTCTGACCGCCACAATGCTTCCTGGTCAGGTTTGCCTTATGCTCTGACTTGTTTCTTCTAGCAATCGAGAATTATGTCCCTTCTCTCAGAAGATGTTTTTAAATATCATGAAGGTGGCAGACGAGAGTATGCAGTGGATTTAAATTTTACAGCTACAAAAACACTGTTTTTACTTGCTCCTGCTTTTAGAACTAAATACCAAATGTGTCATTTGGGTTTCAAGTAATCTCCCTGACAACCTAATTTTGTGGTATCTTTAGAGGAGCTCTTATGGAAACAAAAGGCATCCCGGCACAGGACTCTGAAGAAAACGTCACTAATGAAAGTGCAGGCGATGCACAGGGTGTCGGCTCCCCATCAGACTGCCCATGGGGAGCCCAGAAGCTTCTCCTGGGGCTGAGCAGGTGGCCTTCCAGGAAAAGCAGTTGACTCACGTCAGGGCCAAGAGGAAAAGCTCTTAATATTTTTCTGGGATCAGCTTTCTAATGAAACTTGTCAGTGACACTGTAATGAACATGAGTTTATCTGGTGCCACAGACTGGTTGAAAATCCAGCACTGGTCCCTGTGGCTGGAGAAGGTTTAAGACATGCCCTGGAAAAGGGCTAAAAGAAAAAATGGAGAGGTTGCTGAGTCCAGCTGCCTGAAACCTGAGCTCAGCCTTGAAGAACAAGTATGATTTAGAGAGAAATAACACAAACAAATGTAGACAGTGTTGGGGAATAAAGATGATGTTTGGGAGTCTTAGGAAGTAGCAGTGATTTGGGTCACTTGTTTTTAGAGAAACTTAGAAAGCTGCATAGGGTGTGACTAGTCTGGTTTTCCTTCCCTAGCTGTGGATCTCCTGAAGCAGGAGGTGATATTCAACGTGGTCCGCCTGGCCGCCACCATCATTATCTGCATTGGGTTTCTTCTGATGCTACTGCCTGAGGAATGGGATGAAATCACCCTGAGATTCATCAACAGCCTGAAGGAGAAGAAGAGTGAGGAGCACGTGGAGGACCTGACCGACGTCAGCGTGCACCTGCGGAGCAGAAGCAGGGTCAATGGGACGGTGTCCATACCGCTGGCTTAAAGAGACACAATCTGGATGCACGTGTATGTATATTCTGTGAATATAAAATTTTCTCACTACCTGTACACTCAAACGACTGTATCATCTCTGAATTTGGATAAACCATATGTGAAACAATGCCAACAATAAAAGTTTACATTTATATGCATATCGAGGAACTGATGTAAATAATCATAATAAAATTTTTTATTTAAACATATTTTCCTTGTTCTGTTTATTCTACTTAGGGGGAGAATTCTCTTCACAACTCAAAAAAAAAAAAATCCTAAAAAAGCCGGGCGTGGCGGCACAAGCCTTTAATCCTAGCACTCAGGAGGCAGAGGCAGGTGGATCTTTGTGAGTTCAAGGCCATCCTGGTCTACAGAGTGAGTTCCAGGACAGCTGGAGCTACAGGGAGACCCTGTCTCGAAAAATCCTAAAAATGTGACATGAATATTAAATTATGGACTTTTCATAATTTCTTAAGTGGAATTGAGACTTTTTCATTAAATGAATACCAACAGAGCATCTTCTATACCCAAGACCTACACTGGGAACAGTGAAGATGTAAAGACAGAAATGACCCATCTGCACTCCCACAGTGCTTCAAGTAACTCACTGAAATCTCTAGGAGGAAAACATTGCAAAACAGCAGAGTACGGAAAGGATATCAGACATCTCTGAGGTCCCTCACCACTTCCTTTCTAGAAAGAACTGTCTACATTTGTCATCATCTCATGTTTATCTCCCGCTCTCTCTTCAACCCGCAGCGTGTACCTTCTCTCCCTGTCACTGCTCTGGAAAAGTCTTCATGAAAGTCACCAATAGCCTTTCTCCTACAAAATCATGATGATTTTGAAGCTATCTCTTTACTCACTCTCAAGCATCTGAATGATGACCCTCCACTCCCATCCCCCTTATCGGCTCCATCAGTTTCTCCTGGTTCTTTTTCTGCCTTAGAAGACAGGTAGCTGCTCTCGGCTCCTCTTCCTAGGCTGGTTTCATCCGGGTTATCTGGGTCTCTGGGCCCACTCCTTGTCCTCAGCATCTCATTCTATATATTCTCTCTCTCTCTCTCTCTCTCATCTCACTTGCTCCCATGGCTTCAACTGTCTTCCACACATTGATGACTTCAAAGAACACTTTCTGCAGACCAGGTTTGTCCTTTGAGATTCCGATCTGACTATTCAAATGCCTTCTTGGCTAACTTGGATGTCGCAAATGCAGGAGAAGCAAAAGTTGAATTTCTCACTCTTCCCCAGAGCTATCCCTCTCTGATTCCTATCTGGGTTGATAGTACCATCATTCACCAGCTACCTGAGCCAGCCCTGCACCAGCTCAGTCTTCGGGACATGCATTCTCAGAGATGAGGCTAGTTAAAATAGGGACTGAAAGGTTTAAAGTGCACCATAGCTTTCATTCTGAATTGATAAAAGGTACTTCAACCCCAAGATGACGGTTCTGGCATCTAGCAACTGAAGATACTCTGCAATTTGTGGTAGATTTAGGACAAGAAGTCAAGCCTTTATGGCCTCTTTCTTCTTCTCCTTCTCTTTCTCTTCCTTCTTCTCTTCTTCTTCCTCCTCCTCCTGCTCTTTTTTTTTTCCCTTTTCTACAGGTTTCATAAAAGTGTAGATGAGAAAAATCCCAAGGCAAGAGAGAAGGTCTCAGTTCTACACTTGTTGGCTGGGCATCATGATAAATGAAAACCTTAACGTGTTGAGCCTTGATTTCTTTTTTTAATTAATTAATTAATTAATTAATTAATTGATTAATATTTTTTGAGACAGAGTCTCCTTGTATCCCCAGCTGTCCTGGAACTCTCTATGCAAGCCTTGATTTCATCATCATTTTTGGAAAAGGCACAGGCGGTCTCCTGACAAAGATAGATGACATGGTATTAACTCAGATAACACAAACATTTTAAGCTTCATGACACATTTTTAAGCTTCATAAAAAATTGTACAAAGGAAACGCAATGTTATTAGTAAATTAATTTAGTTCATTATCTATCTATACAGTTAGTTTTGGCTATTTGAATGCCATATTGGTACAAACATTGCTCCTGCTTCATTTTTAAATTACTGTTAAATTGTAGTAATCACTGACTAATCTTCTCAGCATCTTGCCATTATATTAACTTGACATTTAAAATTACATTTTGACATCTTTAAAGAAATGAGTTGTTTTTCTCTTTTGAATGATTCATTTTGAGAAATAGTATCATCTACCCTAGAAAGTACTAATTCAACCTATGACTGATTCCCGTAATTAACTCAGCCTACATTAAGAAAATATTTCCATTATGGTATTCATTCACTCATTCAAAATTATTGTTACTTGAAGTGAGATTATTGCCAACTGGCCCCTCCTTGCCCTTAGGGCAGAACTGTGGATTGGAACTTTCTGTGATCTTAGAATATTCCCTGTGCTGGGGCTGGATAGATGGCTCAGCAGTTAAGAGCACTGACTGCTCTTGCAGAGGACCCGGGTTCGATTTCCAGCACCCACATGGTGGCTAAGAACCGTCTTTAACTCCAGTTCCAGGGGAATCTGACGCCCTCTTCTGACCTGCGTGGCATTGCATGACACGGGTGCACAAACCTACATGCAGACAGTACATTCATACACATAAAAATAATAAATAAACAAAATTTAAAAAAGAATATTCCCTGTGCTATAGAAAAGGTTAAGGAAGAGGCCTGCATTGCAGGAACTTGCTACTTTTGCAGAAAAGCTATCACCCTGTCTAACAGTTAAAGCAACAGTTCAAAACTTTAGATCACCTTTAGGCAATGAAAGGTATTCTGTTAATTCAAGTAATCATGAGTAAGGACAACAATGTCTTTCCTTGTTTCTGCTGGTAGTCATGAGAATCAAATGAGATAATGTATTTCAGTTACTGAACAAATATGGTTGTGCCTGATTCGCTTGGATCTGGAGGATACTTAAGGGAGCAGGCCAGGTGCCTGGCACTGGGTGGAAACCCACTACAGTTCACTGATAAGAGCATCCAGATGTGAACTCCAACACAGCCTATTAGAGGCGTGACTCTAGCAAGTGACTGGCTTCTCTCTGCCTCTCAATTTCAAAATTAGTAAAATAAGACAATAATAACTGTAATTTGGGGTTGCAGAAAAAAATAAGATAACAAGTGATTATCTTAACATGTCGCCAGAAAATCAGAAGCTAAGGTCCAGCCAGGTCTTGTTTGCTCCCTCTAGGGCCTTGTCCAGAACTTTCACCCACAGCTTTGCCCTCAGGCCTGTCCTTTGACCACAGGTTTCAGGACACCTTTCACCCACAGCTTTGCCCCCAGGCCTGTCCTTTGACCACAGGTTTCAAGACACCTTTCACACACAGCTTTGCCCCCAGGCCTGTCCTTTGACCACAGGTTTCAGGACACCTTTCACATACAGCTTTGCCCCCAGGCCTGTCCTTTGACCACAGGTTTCAGGACATCTTTCACCCACAGCTTTGTCTCCAGGCCTGTCCTTGGACCACAGGTTTCATGACACCATGCCCTTACAGAGCTACACAGCATGATGTTAAGCGGAGAATTTTACCCAAAATAAACCAGAGAGACGAAGGCTGGCGTGATGAACCCTGGGACGAAGCAGAGCAGGCTATTGCTGCATCCACGCCCGGTCCCCTCGGCACTTTGCATCTGGCATTCGTGCCCAGCCAGTGGAACTAATTGCCTGACAAAAAGACAGACTAGCAACTTGGGCTCTGAAATTAAAATCACTTCAACCACATTCTGATCTCTTCACAAACAGATTATAGGCGAATCAATTTTGCTCATCCAGGCTTTGCATGCCTGTTAATTTCTTGCAGGCGCTTTGTCAAGATCCAGAGGACAAAAGACTGGAAGGACAGTGCCTGGGATAAAAGAGTGAACGGTACATATACTCAGCAGAGTGTTAGAATGCTCCGATATTTAAGTACAAATCCGCTTTTGTACTGATCCATAAGCCCCTGTCAGAAACACAAAGAACACCTGTACAGATCCTGCTGGTTCATCTCTGGCAAGCTAGAACAAGACATCTTTATTAACTATAATTCTTATTTCCTTGAATTTTCTCCATCCCTGTGGCAAAGGAGGTGAAGCAAGCAGAGGAAGAATTAAGGGTTAATGATGTGGGGGTCCTAACGGCAAGATTGTGTCCCCAGGCTTTAGTGTGGGTAGTAGCATGTATGTGTGCATGCGTGTGTGTGTGTGTGTTGTAGAGGTAAAGGCATCTTGCTAGAGATAGTACCAGATCCCTCTGAAGCTTGAGGAAGCCTTTGGGAAGGATCTTTAACCTCAGCTCCAGGACAGATGTCAGTGGCTCTTCCAGGAACACTGATACAGTTTTCAAAACACTTTGAACTGAGCCACTAGAATCAATTAAAAAAATTCACTAGAATCAATTCAAAGAACTCACTGGGTCTGAAACTACACAGTCCTATGCATTAGATACCAGCCACACCTGGCTCTTGAAATATGAGCAGTACCAATTGAGATGTGCTATGTCATACACTAGAAAACTGTAGTTTTGGGGGGACTGGAGATATGGCCCAGCGCTTAAGAGCGCCGACTGCTCTTGCAGAGGACCCGGGTTCGATCACCAGCACCCACATGGCGGCCGAGAACCATCTGAAACTCCAATTCCAGGAGAACTCCAGTTCCAGGGGAATCCGACACTCTCTTCTGACCTCCATGTGCATTGCATGACACAGGTGCACAGACTTGCATTCAGACAGTACATTAATTCACATACAGAAATAAATTAATAAAAAAAAATTTAAAAAAAGAAAACTATTTTTTCAAAAGGAAATATAAACTATTTCATGTTAGTATTATACTCATTACATACTGAAATGAGAATATGTGCATATATTGGGTTAACTAAAATGTATCTTAAAAGTCAATTTCACCTGTTGCTTTTTATTTTATTTTCAGGATTGGACCTGGGGCCTTACACATGCTAAGCAAGTGTCCTTTACCACTGAGCTACAACCCCGGGCATGTTTCATTTATTGAATGCAGCTAATGGAAATTTTCAAGTCGCGTAAGCGGCTTGCATCTGTCACTTACCTTGCATTTCTATTAACTGGCATGGCTCTAACAAGTAAAGAATCATTTGCTTAGCTGGTGTGTTAGTCCATTTGGGCCACTATAGTGAAATACCTGGTATGGGGTAATTTAAGAAACTGCATACAGGGGCTGGAGAGATGGCTCAGTGGTTCAGAGCACTAGCTGCTCTTGCAGAGGACCCAGGTTAGAATCCCAGCACCCACATGGTGGCTAACAACCATCCAAAACTCCAGCTCCAGGGAATCTGATGCCTTCTTTTCACCTCCGTGGCATTTCATGATGTGAGTACACTTACATGTATGCAGAGAATATACTCATACACACAAAATTAAAAAAAAAAAGAAACAACATATAACTGAATGTAGTGGTACACACCTTGAATACAGTGAGATCTAGGCCAGTCTGGTCTACATATTGCATTCCAAGCCAACAAGGGCTACAGGGAGACCCTGTCTCAAAAAAGAGAAAGAAAGAAGAAAGAAAGAAAGAAAGAAAGAAAGAAAGAAAGAAAGAAAGAAAGAGAGAGAGAGAGAGAAGGAAGGAAGGAAGGAAGGAAGGAAGGAAGGAAGGAAGGAAGGAAGGGAGAAAGAGAGAGAGAGAGGAAAAGAAAGAAAAGGAAAGGAAATGAAGGAAAGGAAAGAGAGAGAGAATACATATCCCTCATGGTAGTGGTGGCTGGGAAATCCAAGGCCAAAGAGCCACATCTGGTGAAGGCTTATCTCTCAATTCATAGAAGGTGTCTTCTTGATGTGTTCTGACATGGTTGAAGGAGTGACCTTTACAAGTGCCTCTCCTGTAAAGGCACCACGTCCATTAGTGAGGGTGGAATCCATGACCACTCCCAGAATGCCCTCTTCCTAATAACATTTCTGGAGTTTAGACTACGGCAAAGGGAACAATGGGAGCCAGCGGGGGTGGGAGGGGGGAACTTGGAGAGAGACAATTATTCCATCAGAATCTGTCAGTAAAATCCAAATATACCAGGGCTGGAAAGACAGCTCCACAGTTAAGAGCACTGGCTGCTCTTGAAGATGACCTGGATTTGGTTCCCAGCACTCATATGGCAGATAATAACCATCTGTAACTTCAGTTCCAGGGGATCCAACGATCTCTTCTGACCTCTGCAGGCATTGCACAACATGGGTGCACTTACATACATGTAGGAAATACACTCACACGTATACAATAATAAAATATTTTGGGGGTTGGAGAGATGGCTCAGCAGTTAAGAACACAATAATAAAATATTTTTTAAAGACCAAATATACTGAGCATTGTTCAGGCCAGGCAAATGAAAGCTGTTGGCCATGGGCAGAGGGTGGCAATAGAAAGACAGCTGTTTGAAGGAATAGGCAGGCAGATGACACATTCTGGGAACAGTTAGTTGGATTAAAACTAGCAAGAAACTTTCATCTTCCGGTCTTCCTTTGTGATGCAGAAATGATAGAAAATACTTTAAATAATGAATGTCAAAGACATCCTAATGATGGTTAGCACAAAAGAAGACACGATGTTGGAAAAGACCACCTTTACTTTAGATATTATATTTAAGTTGCAGAAAATAAGGCAGATTGTATTCAATAGGACATAATACAGTTGCCTACTACTCTTAAGACATTAATAACTTTAGGTAGAAGAACTTTAGGTAAGGGGCTGGGGAGATGGCTCAGTGATTAGGAGCATATACTGCTCTTTTCTTAAATTTTTATTTATTTATTTATTTATTTATTTGTATGAATGTACTGTCTGCAGGTAGGTTTGTGCACCCGTGTCGTGCAATGCCGCGGAGGTCAGAAGAGGGTCTCAGATTCCCCTGGAACTGGAGTTCTCCTGGAATTGGAGTTACAGATGGTTCTCAGCCACCATGTGGGTGCTAGAGATCGAACCCGGGTCCTCTGCAAGAGCAGAGGCTTAACCGCTAGGCTATCTCTCCAGCCCCAGGAGCATATACTGCTCTTAAGAGGACCCACAACCACCAATAACTCCAGCTCCAGGATATCAAACACCTTCTGTTTATTCTGCAGGTACTACACACCACACACAAACACACACACCACACACATATATTATATATATATATATATGTGTGTGTGTGTGTGTGTGTGTGTGGTGTGTGTCTTTTAAAAAAAACAATACTCTGGGTAGAAAAGCAGGGTATTTAATAATGTAGCATTTCTGATTTAGCTTTATCTTAATTACTATATAAAAACATTAAAATTGTTATTGATGATGTATTAGTAATGTAACATGTGATAGTCTGATAAATGTATACAATGTATAATGTTTAAAGCAAGTTAGAAATACGTAATCTCCTCAAGACTTTCATTTTTTCCCTTATTCATTTGTTTCAGGGTTTTTGACATTTTGAATAGGGTCTCACTATGTAGCTCATACTGGCCTGGAATTCATTTGTAAACTGGCCTCAAACTTGTGACAATCTCTCCTGCCTCAGCATCCCAAGTGCGAGGACTAAAGGTATGAGCCACCATGCCCAGCTAAAACTTTATCTTTTTTTTTTTTTTCTTTTTTTTTTGTCTTTTTGAGACAGGGTCTCCCTGTAGCCCCAGCTGTCCTGGAACTCACTCTGTAGACCAGGCTGGCCTTGAACTCACAAAGATCCGCCTGCCTCTGCCTCCCAAGTGCTAGGATTAAAGGCGTGCACCACCACACCCAGCAAAACTTTATCATTTTTTATGGTGAAATTTTCAATCTCTTTTCTCCTAGTTTTTGGAAATATACACTATATCGTTTTTATCTATAGTAAGTCTATGTGCACCAAAACTCTCCACTCCTATTTAACTGTAGCTTAAGAGGCACTGATCAACCTTTCCCCAGCCCCTGGTAACCACCATTCTACTCTATCCATGCTGTCACAAGTGACAGGATACCATCCTGTATGTGGCCAAATGGTCTTCCATTGTGTATAAGTGCACACAGATTGTGATATGAATGATAAAATGAGGATGGCTTTTGCCAACAGGTAATAATATAACTCTAGTCAATGATTAAAATCACTTTTTTTTTTTTGGTCTTTTTGAGACAGGATCTCCCTGTAGCCCCAGCTGTCCTGGGACTCACTCCGTAGACCAGGCTGGCCTTGAACTCACAAAGATCCACCTGCCTCTGCCTCCCGAGTGCTAAGATTAAAGGCGTGCGCCACCACGCCTGGCTAAAAACACTTTTATCCCAGTGTGGTGGCACAGGCCTTTAATCCCAGCACTTAGGAGGTAGAGGCAGGTGGATCTCATGAGAGTGAGGCCAGCCTGGTCTACATAGTGAGTTCCAGGCCAGCTGGGGCTACAGGGAGACCCTGTCTCAAAAACAAAAAAGATGCTTTTCAAGACAGGGTGGTCTCCAGGAAGAGGCTAGGCAGCTGTCAAGAAGCTTCATAGAAGGCATCTACTCAGGAAAGATCACTAATGTTTGGAGTCTGATTCTCTTCAGTGTCCAGTCAGTACCCTAACTAGTCCAGTGAGCCTCAATAAGTGCTTCCTAGACCAGCAGCAGCAGCACGTGAGGACTTAATGGACATGTGAATACCTGAGCTAATCCATGCCTATCAAAGCCTAATCCCTAGGGGTGGGGCCAGTGACCTGGTCTCAACAAACCCTATTGATGTTAACCCAGCACACACTCAGATGATACAACTGACCACTGAACAATAAGCATAAAATAAATTTAGTGATAATCATAAATTGAGCTGTCAGGTAGACTAAATCCCTCATATTAGTAAAGCTAGTATAATCTTTCCCTGAGGCAAATCTTCCTGGGAAGGGGAATACTAATGAATAGGTTGTTTGGCCAGCCTAGAGTCAAGGCAAGGAGAGTCAGACTCACTGCTTCCCCTACTTCAATTTCATTTCAGCCCTAGTGGACATGATAGTAGTTGGGAAGGAGAAAAAAACTAAAGAATTGACTGGCTACCCTGAGTCAGCTCTCTCTCACTGGAAGAATGTGCGGCTCAATCCTAGTTTGAAGTTCGCCCTGAGCTAATGCATTAACAAGTAGTCAGCATAGATTTGGCAATGACTGGTTTACAGACAATGGTTATGACCAAATGGGTCAATGCAAGTACACATATGTAAGGATCAAGACCTTGAGGGCCTGTCTACGTTTAGACAACATGGTGATGATACGGATTTTCAGCACAAGCCAAGATGGCTACGGCTAGACATCTTGAGGGCTATGAGTCAACACAAAATGACTGACACTGAGTGTTGGTGGACCCCAAAAGTAAACAAAGACATAATGTGTTATATAATCAGTTTTGGCAAGAAGCTACTTTTGTGTGATTTCCTATAAAAAGTCCCTCGGGACCAAGGGCATGTGTGCTGTGCTGGATAGCTTTAGTGTCAACTTGACACACCTGGGTTAAGGGAGCCTCAGTTGGGGAATTGGCTCCATTGGATTGGCCTGTGGCCACATCTGTGGAGTATTGTCTTGATGGTCGAGCAGTGTGGGAGGGCCCAGCCCACAATGAGTGGTGCCACCCTGGGCAGGTTGTTGTGTACCGTATAAGAAGGCAGGCTGGGCATGAGCCAGGGGAGCAAGCCAGTGAACAGCATTCCTCCATGGCCTGTGCTTCAGCTCCTGCCTCCAGGTTCCTGCCCTGAGTTCCTGCCTTGGGCTCCCTAAGTGATGAACTGTGACCCAGGAGATGTAAGCTGAATAAACCCTTTCCTCCCCAAGTTGGTGTCGGTCAGAGTGTTTTGTCACAGCAATGGAAGACAAACTAGGACAGAAATTGGTACCAGACGAGTGGGGTATTGCTGTGACAGACCTGACCTTGGTGTTTTGGGGAAGGATTGTGGAGGCGTTTGGAACTTTGGGCTGGGAAGATCATTGAATGCCTAAAGATTGTTGCTGTGGAGCTTGGAGCAGTTTTGCTGAAGGAGTTGTAGAAGATGGAGGCCTGGCTTGTGAAGTTTCTAGTTTCAAAGGAGAGCAGAGATCATCAGGACTGTGTAATCTGTGGGTTCTGGTCAGCTGGGGCTGTGGAGAATCAGCTGTAAGTAACAAGAGACCAGAACCTGAAGTGAAACTTTTGTGGTACTGGGGCAATTGATGCTGGTTAGCTGGGGCTGAAAAATCAGCTGTAAGTAACAAGAGACCAGCATCACTGAGGTGAAATCTTCTGGGGAGAATATCTTCAAGGTCAGCACACAGAAGCTGTGACCCAGAAAGGGCCTGAGCCTCCATCTCGAGCCAGAAGCCGGACTTGGTAACGTGTAAGAGTCTCCTATATGGTTCCGGTGTTGAAATTTGAGGGGGTCACAGAGAGCAGCCGAGGCTTGGCACTGTGAGAGGTCAGGAAAGACCATTGGTGGAAGTGCACCTCGGTTGCTGTGAAGACCCCAGGATTGCAGGGGTCATGGAGAGAAGCTGAGGCTTTGCACCAGGAGAGGTCAGAAGAGACCATTGGTGAAGGTGCTGCCTCAGTTTCAGTAGCGACCCCAGCTTTTTGGAGATGCCGGTACCCTGGGACGACCACCAAGAGCAGCGGTAGGTGTAGAATGGAGTCGGCCTGGGCCTGCGAGATGAGTGTGCCACGGACGGCAGAGTCGGAGAGGGGGAGCTGCCGAGACCCTTTGGAGCCCAGAAGATCGTGAGTGAATCCCAGGTGTCCAGCCTTGAGCTACTTTGCTGGACTTAGGTTTTGTTTGAGAGTGCCTGATTCTTCCCTTTGAAATAAGACAGTACTTGTTTTGGATTTTACAGCAGCCCACAGTTAAGAGACTTTTAACAGACTGTGAACTTTTAAGTGTTTGGACATTTTAAGGACTGTGGGGCTTTTAAGGTTGTACTGTCTTAGGTTGTGATTAATGTTAACATCATACTTTGGGGATAAGAACTGGAAAGGTGGTGGTTTAATAGTGATGTGTTTTGTGTGTCAAGTTGACAAGGGGTCAATTGTGCTGGATAGCTTTAGTGTCAACTTGACACACCTGGGTTGAGGGAGCCTCAATTGGGGAATTGGCTCCATTGGATTGGCCTGTGGCCACATCTGTGGAGTATTGTCTTGATGGTCGAGCAGTGTGGGAGGGCCCAGCCCACAATGAGTGGTGCCACCCTGGGCAGGTTGTTGTGTACTGTATAAGAAGGCGGGCTGGGCATGAGCCAGGGGAGCAAGCCAGTGAACAGCACTCCTCCATGGCCTGTGCTTCAGCTCCTGCCTCCAGGTTCCTGCCCTGAGTTCCTGCCTTGTGCTCCCTGAGTGATGAACTGTGAACCAGGAGATGTAAGCTGAATAAACCCTTTCCTCCCCAAGTTGCTGTCGGTCAGAGTGTTTTGTCACAGCAATGGAAGACAAACTAGGACGTGCTGTTGCCCAGTGTCCACGTGCCCAATGGCCTGTGCCCCTTCACCCAAAGATGATAGAGCATGTTGCATTGGCCAATGGCTCTATGAATTTTTAAAAATCTCCCAGCTCCTCTCAACCCCTCCAACCACAGCCTCCACAACTACAGTGCCTTGGATACTTTCCTCCTGTAATGGATTTTCTCATTATACTGTAATTAGGTGGAAGATGCACTTGAATCCATTTTCTAAGACCTCTGCTCTACTTCTGCCCATATCCTTGACTCGCTCCCACCTCAAAACCCCAAGAATACAGAATCAATGTACTCTTCATCTCCTTGATACTGCTGCTTGTGTAATTAAGGGCATATTTATTTGCATTAACTCCTTTTAATAAATTGTTTGCAGTTTTCTTTTCTTTCATAACAGCTTCAGGATCTAGTTGTAACTTGACATCTTATATTTTTGACTTCTAATAATTCTGTTTTCATCAGCTTATACCAGCTCACTTCCCTCCTTCCGTATCAAAGTTTCTTTGCCTTTGCTGGTATGAGATCTAGCATCCTTGCATGGGGCTGAATTGATACTGCTGTGTTTTCTCTTTCATAATCACTGGAATATGAAGCTTTTTCCACTGCTAACTGGGAAGGAACTCAGTCTTTAGATGTTCTATGTGCATTTCTATTGCTATGATCAGACACTGTTTTGCAGCTTAAGAGAGAAAGGGACTTATTCAGCCACAGTTCCAGGTTATAGTCCATCATTGTGGGGAAGTCAAAGCAGGAGCCTAAAGCAGTTAATCACACCCACAGTCAAGAGCACAGAGAAATGATGTTTGCATGCTTGGGCTCAGCTCACTCTCTAGTCTTCTACCGTCTAGGATCCTTTGCCTAGGGAATGGAGCCACCCACACTGGGTTTGGGTTTCCCACATCAGTGAACTTAATTAATACAATCCTCTATAGGCACGTGCACAGGGCAACCCAATGAAGACAACCCCTCATTGAGACTTTCTTCCCAGTTGATTCCGGGTTGCATCAAGTTGACAGTTAAAGCTAACAAAACTTAACGATGTTAACTTTTCTCATTCAACTCTGAATACATCTCTGACACTTCTGAATCTCTCCTTTTCACTCTTATCATCTCTCTTTATATCAACAATAATTTAAAAGTCCACACTTAACATTTGTTCTACGGCTGTCAGGCATTTCCAAGTTTTTGACATTGTACACTACCTTGCCGTGTACAAAGCTCACTTTGAGAAAAGCTTATGACTGAGTTATGAAACAAACGACCAAAAACTCTCAATGCTTTAAGTAAGCTTCCAGTTTTGTATTGGGCCACATTCATAGATACCCTGGGGTCCAAGTAGCCACAGCCCATGGGTCATGAATCAAGAAAAGATGCTGTTCAGTACATTTTGGTAGTTGGCATATTTGAAGGAATCTACAATTTTTAGGAAAGTGGCAACTCATTTCTTCAGGGAGAATATTTATTTAATGAAAACAATGCAGTCTCAATGTGTAAAAGTGACAGATATGATAGTAACAGAATATATTACGTGATCCTAAGGTTCAGTCATCTAGTTACTCTGCTAAGTAGCCTCACATCATTTCTGGTGTCTGTTGACAAATAGTCAAAACCTTATGAAAAGACTTCTGGCCGGAGTCAAGATGGTGAAGACATAGCCGTGGGCACCAGAACAACGGTGGCAGTAGTGGCTCTTGGCCCGCTGAGGTGCAGCTCTGATGGGCTGTGGGGCAAACAGCCCAAGGTGGTGGAGAGAAATGATGACGACAAGGATGGCATGGAGCGTGTCATACCGCTCAGGCCCAGCCATGCACTCCTCAAGGGCTCACCCTGGAGCGTGTGAAGGTGGGGAGTGTTAAGTGGGAAACTGTGGTTTTTTATTGAATTTTTTAATGTGTTTCGCACATGATTTTTCAGTCAGTCTTAATCGCCATTATACCCGCTTCTCCCTTGACACCCTCCCTCACCCCCCAGTTCACCCCTTCTGTCCTTCCTGCTAGCGCCCATTGTGCCAAATCACTCTCCCTGCTCACTCCTCAGTGCCAGCCCCTCCCTGAACTCTAGTCAGGCTGTCCGGAGTCTCTTTTCTAAAGAAGTCCAGGTCTTCCTCACCTGACCACCATCTGCTGCCAATATTTCCTCAGCCAAGGGAAACTGGGCTCTGTCACCCGTTTCTGCAGTTCTGTGCTGGGTTTATGTCCAGCTGAGCTTCTGCTTGCTGATACTAGTGCAGTAGGTTTATATGAAACTAATCTTCATGGTTTGGCCATTCAGACCCTATGGGTTCCTGCTCTTCTGTTGCATGGAGAAGCTTCCTTAATGAGAGTTAAGAGGTAGTTAATGCCTTCTTGGGTCTTGTGTGTAGAGGTTGCTTTGTAGATATGTCACCTAGGCATGAACCATGAAATGACCATGGTTTTTTTTTTTTTTTTTTCTGTATGTGTATGAACGTACTGTCTGCATGCAAGTCTGTGCACCTGTGTCATGCAATGCCACAGAGGTCAGAAGAGGGTATCGGATTCCCCTGGAACTGGAGTTCTGGAATTGGAGTTTCAGACGGTTCTCGGCCACCATGTGGGTGCTGGGGATCGAACCCGGGTCCTCTGAAAGAGCGGTCGGCACTCTTAACTGCTAGGCCATCTCTCCAGCCCAGAAATGACCATGTTTTAGTCAGAGAACTTAATGTAACCCTAGTAAGATGTCTTATCACTTGTTTCCCCTGGCCAAGGAGGAAGATGTGAAAACAGCAGACACCAAAAACTACAACAGCAACAACAACAAAATACACAGATCCTTGTCCATGAAAAAGGAAATATTTGATCCATCTCTCTCTTCCTAATATTAATGTTCCTCTAATGAGAAATTCAGGTCAGCAAGTGACTGTTGCCTCTGTTTGCTACACAGAAGCCAAAAATGGGAAGTCACAGAAGAGTAGTTCATTTGGGTGGTGGCTGAGAGAGGAGCAATGCTTCCTGGGGACTCTCCTGTGGATCTGAGCTCTTCTACAATCACAGTTGTAAAAGTCCTCAGAGAATGTCCTTTGCAGCCCTGTCTAGTGTCTAAATCTCTTCTGAACTGTCCCAGAAAAGTAGTCATCAAACCTGTGTCTGAACACCCTTGCAAAGGAAAACATGGCTGTGTGAAATTCCCCATCCAGTTTCAACTTTTAATTGTTTGGGACTTAATTGTAGTTATTGAGTTATTTACTGGGGGCTGGACAGATGGCTCAGTGGTTAAGTGCACTGGCTGCTCCTGCCAAGGGCTGGGGTTTGGTCCCAGCACCCATGTGGTAACCATTGGTAACTCCCAGCTGTCCTAGAACTCACTCTGTAGACCAGGCTGGCCTTGAACTCACAAAGATCTGCCTGCCTCTGCCTCCTGAATGCTAGGATTAAAGGCATGCACCACCACGCCCGGCCAATAAAAATATTTTTAATTAAGAGGGATGGGGCTGAAGCTACAGCTCAGTGGTAGAGCATTACCCAGAATGTGCAAAGCCTTGGTTTGGTCTTCAGCACTGCAAAGATATATCAATTAATACATATTTATACTAACATATTAAGATGGAGACTTTTCCCTTTCTAACATTGCTCCTAACCTCCAGACACTTTGTATGAAGATGGAGAATGAAACCTCAGAAATTGTAATGTTATGTAAGAAGGGTTTGTTGCTTTCTTTTTAATCTTTTTGAGACAGATTCTCCCTGTAGCCCCAGCTGGTATAGAACTTGCTATGTAGACCAGGCTGGCCTAGAACTCACAGAGATCCACCTGCCTCTGCCTCCCTGAGTGCTGGGATTAAAGATGTGCACCACCATGCTTCGCAAGAAGGATTTTTTTTTTAATTTCCTGTGTATGAGTGTTTTGCCTGGATGTATGTAAGTGAAGCCATGTTGTACAATGCCCATGGAGGCCAGAAGAGGGTGTTAGAACCACTAGAACTGGAGTTAAGGGCAGGTGTTAACTGCCTTGTGGCTGCTGGGAACTGAACACGGATCCTCTAGAAGAACAACAGTGCTCTAGCCCCATACAAGATATTTTTGAGAAGGTAAAACCTTTGGTGAGTATATTGGTTAACTAATGATGCTAAAAACTCTGCTCCAAAGCTTACTGGCTCAAACACATGTATGTACCATGTCAGAGATTTTATGGTCAGGAATGCAGCCATAGCTGCATAGATTCAGAGAACCTGCTTCCAAAATCAGTCACATGCTTGTTGGCAGGACTCGGGTCCTTTCTGGTTGTTGGTGGGAGATTTTAATCAGTTCCTTGTCGGATGCATGAGCTTCTCCTAAGATAGATACAAACATACCACCCGGCTTTTCTCAGGGAAAATGAGCAAGAGAGAAGTCGTGTTTTTTTTTTTTTAATAATCTAGTATTAATAAGGATATGG
>VZQC01004008.1:2413420-2454222 GCA_009823505.1 Rhizomys pruinosus
ATGCAGGACAGTTATGGCAGAATGCATGATCTCGGTTGGGGTGGGGTGGGGGGGAAGGGAAAGGGAAATATGCCTGAACTGAATTGGAAAATGATGTATGAAATGCACAAAGCAGAGGATATGAAGGGAGTTGGGGGGAGAAATGGAACTAGATGTGTTCACGTTTCATTGTACCAGGTATGAAACTCTCAGAAAGAAAAAAAAAAAAAGAAAGAAAAAAAAAGTATGAATGGTTGATATAATCTATAAATGCGGGTGATTATGGCACCTTTTCCCAAAGCACTCATGTGCTCCAGTGTTTGTACATGTTAAAATGCAAATGAACCAGAGGGACCCATACTGACCAGGTAATATATGTCTTCAACTCAAGCCTAACTTTACAAGGGTATCTCCCAAGAACCACTGATAGCTGCTTCTTCTAGAACCAGCACTTTAAGAAAGAGGTATAGAACCAAACCTAGGAGAAGATAAGAGATGGCCTTCTGTAACCTTATTTTAGAGATAAGTGCTGTTAAGTTGTTCACTCAAGATCAGGGCCAGCCTTAGGAAGCGCCCATCCAGCCTACCAAGCCTCCTACCACTAATCCACATTGGGAACAAAGATAGCTCTCTTACCCTGCCCCCATTCGTGCCTCTCTGGATTGAATGCTCCTTGTTTTTCACTCTGTGTTCTAGATACTGAGCAATGGAATGACCTGGCTTCTGCTCCACTGGAGTCTACAATGCAAGATAAAAGTCACTTTCTGCAATGTTTGCACAAAGTAATATTGCTCACTTGAGTCTCACTTTTGCTTTTATATTTGCTTTAAGATAATAAACTCCAAGATTCCCAAGGATAATTCTGTGAACAACTTGAATTTGCTTGGTGTTTTTCAAGGACACCAAATAAAGCCAGTTCTGTACTGAGGGGCTGAGTCTGTGGAGTCTAGAGGATCCCACAGAATCTTTAGACAATACCACCCTAACATAAGGAAGGAGCCAATGCTCTCTTCTGTACACTCAGTTCTCTGACCCCCTAGAATGCGGCAATGGCAAGCTGCCCGCCTTCTCAACCTCAGCCCTGATGGGCTTGCAGCCTATGCCTTCCCACACTTCAAAGCCTTAAGCTGCCATATGGTTTTGAAGCCATGCATTTGAAAACCATGAATGAGCTTTCCCTTGTCCCATACTGTAGGAGGAGCCAAGGGCTCTTGACAAGGACTTTCTTAACAACCAAAATACTGACCTTTTCATCTATCAACTCTGTGACTGAATTTCTGAAAGAATAAAAACAGATAATATAGGAAAGCAGAGGTTAGGTGGGCTTCTGTTTTGTTTTATTCACAAAAACCAATTCTTTTGCCTTAATTGACCCTATTTCCCTTACTTGCAAATTGGGCTGTTGGAGCAGATCAATGTGCAAAGATGAAAGAGAGTAAAGCAGTAGAGTCTGTTCAGGATCTGACTAGCTTGATGTCACTAGGTACTAACTCCCTCTCCTTCTTGAATCTGAGTGGTTCTTAGTTGCCTTGATATCTAGAAGGCAGCATAGGGGATGCTATCTGACCTGTCAGCCTTGGCCCTAATGGGCTTGGCAGCCTACACCTCTCCCCTCCTCAAATCCCTCTGCTGCCCTGTAGAGCAGACAATCATCCTGCTGGAGCAGCCGCAGCCACACTCTAGGCCCTATGTGAACAGAGCTACCTTGAAAATCCTAGCCTCAAGCAGGTCCCAGCTGACAGCAGCTGCACATAGAGCCCAGAGGAGCTGGACAGCCAGCTGAGGTCAGCCAACCCACAGAATCCGAAGACTGTGAAATCCTCATTGTATTTGTATTTTGTTTTGTTTTGTTTTTGAGGTAGTCTCACTATGTAGACCTGGCTGGCCTCAAACTCATAGAGATATATCTATCTGCCTCTGTCTCCTCAGTGCTGGAATTAAAGGTGTGTGCCACCACACCCAGCTGTTTTTAGGCCACTTCCGTTAGTTCATAATGTGCAGTATATCTGCAACAGACACAGTTATGTCAAGCAGAACTATGGGACTTTTGGCCAAATCTTTGACTTTATAAAAGCGAACTGCTGATGGGACAGACATTCAGAACTAGAGCTCATTTTCCTTCAGTGGCATCTGCAGGGGCTTTAACAGGACAAGGTTCACCTATGAGTATGAGAACTTTGAAACATCAGAGAGATCCAGTCTGAGGTTCTTGCTTACTAGACTCTAAGCTCAGCAAGGCTACAAGTCTGGCTCAGGGTCACACTGTCATTTAGTAGCCAAAGTAGAACTTGAATTAAAGGCTCATGAACATCCAAATACAAGCTCCTAGGAAAAATAGTACCAAGTGGAATAGGTGACAAATATTTAGGCCAAATGTAGTGTAATATAATACATAAAACACAGGCTTTGAGATCAGAATATCTAGGACCAAGTCCTGAGCCCTCCGTGTATTCCCTTTATGACCTCCTTGGGCCTATTTCTTATCTGTAAAGTTCTTTCAGAGGTGAATTATGAAAGTGCTTTGAACTGCTAAAAGCATTCTACAGACATTAATAGGAGCTATTACCAGGAAAGCAGCCTGTACTTATGACTTTCCACTATGTCCTTAGACTCCCAGGAGAATGTTCTGAGTTGACACGAGTTGAAATTTGCCTCCACTGTGAAAATCAGACTAGAGATTACTCAGAAGAAAGCTTAGGGAGGCCACTTTGCCTAGAAATTTCCCTCTATAGTCCCACAACAAGTGCCACCACCATGAGCAGAAAGGTGAGCAGCCAAGTAGATCCCACGCCCCATCCCACCCCAGTCTGCTGTGCTTATGAGTCCATATGGACCTCTGAGGAACGGAGAGAGACAAAATCTAGGGGCTGGGCTGCAAAGGGACAACTTCCAATGTCTCACATAATGTTCTGACTCCACATCTTGTAAGTGCATGTGGCGTTTCAAGGTCATGTTAAGGTTATGCTTGAATAAACATCCTGAATCAGCACTAGTTTTAAGGCCAAGAGTATACCTCTTCCTTTAGACGCCTCTCAGAACTGTGCTCCCAAGCCCAGGCTTTCATCATTCTTTCATTCAAATAGTATCTCCAGCATGAAATGGGGAAGTAGAAATTGGGACCCCCTTATCAGAAAATCTTGCCCTTTGATTCCTAGGCCTAGAATATCAAACACAAAACCACAGTCTTCTCGGTTTTTCTCATTTCTTTTGAGAAATCATTCTGCTTTCAATACTTTAATATTTTAATCAAGCAAGGCCTGGAGAGATCCCTCAGCAGCAAAAGGTTATATTAATCAAGCACACCCACATTCATTCATTATCTTGGGTGGAGGACAAGCTGAGTCCTGAGGAATTTAGGTCATATGCCCAGGTCACAAGAGAAGTACATGGCTTGCTGAGCTTGTCTACATTTTAAACAGTAACTTTTGGTTGCAAGGTTAGATAAAAGTCTTTAGTCCAGATTATGTCCATATTGTTAGAGTCATTCCTAAAAGTATACACAGGACAGCTATCACCTCTCTGAGCTCCAGGACAGGAGAATAGTGGTTCAGCAGACCTGCATTTCAAAACCACAACAGCTTGGCCTTGTCCAAGGAAACATCAGTTGCTCTAGTCATGGAGGAAATGATGTTTGATCTATCCCTTGGCAATCATTCTTTGTTTCCAAGATAAAATTAATATCAAAATCCCATTAGGTGGGTGGTGAGAGCTGCTAATTTCTCCTAGGGAAGAAATATGCAGTCCACTTGCAAATCATGCCCCGCCCTTTGCCATTCTATTTCTTGCAGTCATCCCTATTTATATTTCCCAACTGCGGACATTTTCCATGCCTCAGCACCCTGACATGTTTTTTTTTTTTAATACAGCAAGATTGTGTTGCTTCACTTTACTCTCCCTGCTTGAGACTCACCCCATAGGAAATGTAAATTTACAATTCACAGAAGCTGTGGCTGTACCATCAGCACCATATGCATACGTGATGACAGAAAATGTGTCAGGAATACACGAAGCTGAAAACGAGGCTGGAGAATCCCCCTGTAGGCAAGAAGGGACACCTCAGGGAGCAGCCAGAACTGGGAGGTTCTAAAGCTGTGCAGGGTGAAGATACTCAAGCTCCTGGAACTTGAGCAATAAGGCTATTGGAGGACTAAGGAGGAAAAAACTTCATTGAGAGAAATGTGGGGTTATTCTGGGAAGCAGTAAAAGACAAGGCTTGGGACACAAGGTTGGGCTATGAGTCCCACATCTAATGGCCTCTTCCCTGCATTCATCTGACGTACAGTAACTGAGTTGCTTAGCTTATAGTCTTCTCTTATTGGCATGCAAGCTCCATAAAGCAGAGATTTTTGCCTATTTTATTCAAGTATACATATATCCTTCATTTCCAGATCAAGAGGTTTCTTGAAAGTAGACATTGAATGCAGATTCAAGAACATCTAACAAGTTCAAGGGGAAAGGAACACAACGTCCTCTTAACTCATTGATAGAATCTTTAAGTGCTGTCATAATAAACTGAAAAACAACATAAAATTTGTGGCTGGATTTTGAATGGAAATATATTCTAGATGATGGATATAACTTACTGTTAAAAACTATGAAGGCTTTTGACTTAGTTTGGTTTCCCTGAAATAGAGTTTATGTTAAACATTTGGGTGATTCAAGGCTGAAGAAATGAGTAGGAGACAGAAAAGGAAAAAAAAAACTAATATAAGGACAAAACATTGAAGTCACTACCATGAGCAGTCGTGCTCAAGTGCTCAAGTGCATAGGGCCCTTCAGAGAAACACGCTGGATACTTAGATCTGTCTGCCCAGAGAACAGGGAGGCAAAGAGTTTGGTCTCTGACTTGATCCCACTAGTTGTCCACCCGTAACGTCGTTAACACCCTCTGCTCTACCCAGCATTCACACAAAGCACTTACAAAATACATTGATGCCCTGACCCTGCAGGCTTTCCCAAGAAGTAAGAAGACTCTGGGACAGGATGATGAAGTTATTTTGCATGTCATGAACTAAGACATCGTCAGTGCAAGGTGGATCTTCACTCATATCAGCATTCACTGTAGTTGCCATCAAAATCAGATATGGTCAGATGCTATGTATCTGCTATAGTTGTTAATCATGTGGTTTCTCTTCCCCAGCATTCAAACCTTTCTTTCTCTAACTACAACAGCCCCCAAATGATTTGTTCCAACTCTGTCAAGGACATTTCCATAGTCCTCATATTTTGTATTTACATGCAGATTCAGGTGAGATCACTGGCTCTCAGTGAGAGGGAAAGATAAGTTTTGCTCCCCAGTGAACATCTGGCAATGCCCCACAGATGTTGCAATGAGATATAAGGTGTTGTTGGCATGTAATGGGTAGAAGGCAGGGACATTGTTCAGTGTCTTCCAGTGGACCAGACAATCTTACACTTATACAACAAAGAATTATCTATCTCCAAACAGTATTTCTGGCATGAAACAGAGAAGTAGAGGTCAGGACCCACCTTCATCTTAGAGAATCTTGTTTTTTGATTCCTGGGTCTAGAATAGAACACATAAAACCACAAAGAGACTTCTCGGTTGTTTTCATTGCTTTCAATGAAATAATAGTGTTGCTTTCGACACTTCGATCTGCAAAGCATCTATCCATATTTTCATTAATTATCTTGGATAGAGGGTAAGGTTGGGATCCTGAGGGATTAAAGTTGGGTCCCCAGGTCAGAAGAGGAACACAAGCCTCAGTGAGCTTTTTGCACAGTAAACTAACTTTTTTGTTCCAAGCCTAGGTAAAAAGTCTTTAGTCCAGAGTAGATCTATAGTGTAAAGGTCATTCCTACAGAAATGGTCCTTTTTAAAGGCAGAAATTTTTTTTGGTCTTTATGAGTCAGGGTTTCCCTATAGCCCCAGCTGGCCTGGAACTCCCTATATAGACCAGGCTGGCCTTGAACTCACAGAGATCCACCTTTAAAGGCAGAAATATTAATAAATGTGTTATCAGTTCAGTATTAGAAACCCAGAAAATTCCCTGATCTTGCCTGAGCAATTCCTTTTGACTAGACTAAAATGAAATTTGGGATGTTAAGTCATAAAAATAAAGAGGAGACTAATGAAGAGTCCAAAACTATACCAGTTCTAATTTTAAAGACTATTTTATATTTTGGTACTCTGCCATTAATTTTAGCATGAAAATGCTCCTTTTTTCTGGACATGGTGACACATGTCTGTAATTACAGTACTTAGTTGCCAGAGGCAAGAGGATTGCCACAAAAGAATTTGAGCCCAGCCAGGTCTACATAGTAAGCTTCAGGCCAAACAAGATACATAATGAAACCCCTTCTCAAAAAAAGAAAACACCAAAAACAAAGTTCTTTTATGAATTAATAGCATGCTTTAATGATTCCTTGGCACCTACTAATTTTAAAATGAGTTACTGAAAAGTCTGCTAATCACTGTGTGACTGTACAAAGAATCTGTCTACACTGGATGAGGTGGTGCTGTCTACTCTGGATGATGTAGTACTGTCTACACTGGATGAGGTAGTACTGTCTACACTGAATGAGGTGGTGCTGTCTACTCTGGATGATGTAGTACTGTCTACACTGGATGAGGTAGTACTGTCTACACTGGATGAGGTAGTACTGTCTATATTGGATGAGGTAGTAATGTCTACACTGGATGAGGTAGTACTGTCTACACTGGATGAAGTACTACTGTCTACACTGGATGAAGTACTACTGTCTACACTGGATGAGGTAGTGCTATCTACTCTAGATGAGGTAGTACTGTCTACACTGGATGAGGTAGTACTGTCTACATTGGATAAGGTAGTACTGTCTATACTGGATGAGGTAGTAATGTCTACACTGGATGAAGTAGTACTGTCTACACTGGATGAAGTAGTACTGTCTACACTGGATGAGGTAGTACTGTCTACACCGGATGAGGTAGTACTGTCTACACTGGATGAGGTAGTACTTTCTACACTAGATGAGGTAGTGTTATCTACTCTAGATGAGGTAGTACTGTCTACACTGGATGAGGTAGTGCTATCTACTCTAGATGAGGTAGTACTGTCTACACTGGATGAGGTAGTACTGTTTACACTGGATGAGGTAGTACTGTCTACACCGGATGAGGTAGTACTGTCTACACCGGATGAAGTAGTACTGTCTACACTGGATGAGGTAGTACTGTCTACACTGGATGAGGTAGTGCTATCTACTCTAGATGAGGTAGTACTGTCTACACTGGATGAGGTAGTACTGTCTACACTGGATGAGGTAGTGCTATCTACTCTAGACCAGATAGTACTGTCTACACTGGATGAGGTAGTACTCTCTAGCTATTTCAAACATTCCCTTCTGAAGAAGGGAGGCATCATAAGCCTCAGAAAGCTCAGGAAGTTGTAAGATTCACAAGGTCCTCTCCCAAGGTGATATGACCTGGAAGAAAAGACTGTCCAAGAAACTGACAGAGCAGGACAGAGACTCCGGAGCTGCTGGTTTTGTGAGCTGTCACTCACGCTGAGGTGTGCCTCTGAGTGATATGGCTGCCTTTCACCCCATGCGAATATAAGTGCCCCTCACCCATGCTTCTGTAAACTCACTAGTTCACCAAGCTAGACAGGGGGAATCACTTCCTTAGTCCGCTGTATGAAACACTTGCACACTTGTAGGAAACACTTGTATGAAGCTGCAGCAACAAAGCACCTCTCACTCGTTCTTCTCAAAGCTGTTTATTATTCAGGCAGGCAGGTCTTGTCAGAACGGTTTATTCAAGCACATCTTTTCTCCTTCTCCAAGCCTCTCCCTCTAAGCCTTCTCCTTCCTCAGGCAAGCAAGCTTCTCTCTCAGACTAGAAAGGAGAGAGAGTCCCTCTATCTAGAAAGTCCCTCTATTTATCCACCTTCCCAGCCCAGGTTGCGTGGCCTTAGTCTATTGGTATCATCTGGTCTGATCTTGTATACAGGGTGCACCTGCACAGCTCAAACGGTGAGCGTGACTTTACTTTGAGGTAGGAGGGAATCAGGTGTTAGTCATAAGACTCAGGTGTTAGTCATAAAACTTTGCTAAAGTCTCGGGTGCCTTCTTAGGACTGTCGCCACACCTGCTCTCCACAGTCTGCCATTATTAGAACCCTAACTGGGGTGAACAGACATTTATTCATGATGTCATCTTTCTTTACCGCTGCATAGAACTCCATTGTGTAGATGTACCATCAGTTGTGGGGCTCTTGGGTTGGTTCCAGCTCTTCACTATTGTGAAGAGAGCTGTGCTTCAGGTGGTCCTGGGAAATACCCAATCCAAGCTCTGTGCACTCTCACAAAATTTTGCTGGAGGGATAAAGAGCACAGGGAAATATATGAAAGAGAGAAAATTTACTGCCCAGACTTTTGCTTAAGTTTTTAGTTTTACTTTGTTCCTGGATGGCAGGTCAAGTTCTACAGAAGAAAGGCAAGTTTTAGAGAAAGCTTTTGAAGGTAAATGAGATTCTAGTGAGCAGAGAGGGCACCGGCATTGGACCTGTAGCCAGGTGGTAGGAGCAGCTGGGAAAATTGGGACACATGACCCTAGGCAGGGGGGCTATAAATCTCAGGGTTGGGGGAGTGATGAGCAAGCAGTAAGCAAAGATGGGCTAGGAGGATAGCCCGAGACAGGGCTGCACTAGTCAGCACTGGGGAGGCGGAAGGCATTCCTTAATTTGGGAGAACGTTAGATGTATCATTTTCAAAGTCTCTAGAAAACGTGCAGCATCTCAGGAGGCATTCCGCTTCATAGTGTGCATCTATTTGTAAATCTTACCTTCACTTTAAAAAAATCTGTAAGTGAATTCTCATCAGCTTTTGGTTATTTAAGTTTAAGATAACGGATGATAAACAACATATAAAGCTCCAACTATGCACTAGGCACTCTACAGAACCTTGAAATACATGTTGTGCTAACCTTCTATTGCCATGTGTGACAAAGTGCCCAAGGAAACAAAACTTCAAAGGACGAAGGTTGTTTAGCCTCACAGTTGTCTGTCTCTCTGTCTATGGTTACTTGGATCCATTGCTCAGGGACTTTTGGTAAGGTAAGGAATATATCCAGGAGAAATCTGTTCACTTTGTGGTTGTGGTTGTGGGAAGGAAGGGAGGGCGGGAGGGACAAAGGGAAGGTGAACAGGAGGAGAGAGAGAGAGAGAGAGAGAGAGAGAGAGAGAGAGAGAGAGAGGCTCAACATGCCCTTCAAGAGGCCCAGTGGCCTACTATTCTGATGGTCTCATGTCCTGACCTTTTCATTACCTTCCAGCAGTACCACTGGTCACTGACCAAACCTGAACTTTTCATTACCTTCCAGCAGTACCACTGGTCACAAACCAAACCTTCAACATGTAGCTTTGGGGGGACAGTTAAGATCCAACTCTTACATGTGCTTTTGTTTAATTTCTGTAACAGTGATGTGATGGCAGTCCTGTCATTATCCTCATTTTAACAATGAGGCAATGAAAGCTGGCAGAGATTGTCACCTTCTCAGAGTCACAGATGTGGGCACACTGGAATTTGAATTCAGGCTCTGTGACTGGTCTAATATTCAACTCTGCCTACATCTTGTGTTGTAAATCATAAATTTCTAAAAGGGAGTGATAATGTGCTCTCTTACTTTATGTTATCTCCGCCTGTCTGTCCATCTGTCCCTCTCTCCTCCCTCTCTCTTCCCTTCCTCCTTCCTAATACTTAATATAGAACCTAACTTATAATGTCCCTTTTAAGTATTTATTGGAAGAATAGATAATTTTATTCTCTTTCTGCCCCAGGATCTGAGGAAAGATCCTTGGTTTCTAATTAGTGCTAAATCTTCAGAATAACATTAAGAAAAAAATTCTTTAAATTCTCATGAAGCTCTTAATGAGTTTTATTGCAGGCACAAATGAAAAAAAAAGACTAGTGACCATTTGGATTTGCAGCTGTTGGTCTGTAATTGTCTTCATCATCGCACACACTGTGAAGTCTTGAGTGACGCCTTTGAGGAAAATCTTCCTGGAAGCAGAACTTGTTTTTCAGAATCCAAAATACATGCTGAGGAAATGTGCCAGGAAGAATGCGGTGGGGGTCTCCTCAGAAAGTAGAGGATGATTTCCCATCCCATGCTGAGCTGTACACCCTCCTGGGTGCTCACCACATGCTCTGCTTCTCTCCCTGTCCCATCCACTGAGCCTGCAGAGAACACCATTTTCAAAATTGACCTCCTTATTCAGAAGGTAAAAGAACGTGGCAGTACATTCCATAGTTGTTAAATGACTTCTAGATGCTACCGGGTGGGATGGACCAGCCTCCTGGGAAGCCAGCTTGATTTGGAGTTCCTGTCATTTTTTTTTTCCAAAGCCAATTTTTTATTGAAGCTCTGTGCATTTCATACAACATTTCCCAGTCAAATCTAGACCCATTACTGCTTCCTTGCCCCCCACCCCACCAGAGCTCATGCATTCTGCCGAACATGTTTTTCATCTTTTTCTCAGTCTCTTTTTAAATTTTCAATGCAAAAAAAAAAAAAAAAAAAAAAAGCCAGGCGTGGTGGCACACGCCTTTTAATCCTAGCACTTGGGAGTAGAGTCAGGTGGATCTTTGTGAGTTCAAGGCCAGCCTGGTCCACAAAATGAGTTCCAGGACAGCTGGGGCTACAGGGAGACCCTGTCTCAAAAAGACCAAAAATAAATAAATAAATAAAATAAAATAAAATTTCAATGCAGAAGCTTACTGTTTGGGGCAGAAGTTCACCATTTCAGTCAGTTCTTTGACCCAGTCTTTGTTGTTGTTGTTGTTCCTTCTAATTTGCATCACTCCAAAATATGGATATATGCATGCCACATAAAGATCAAGATTATGACATCATAGGTTTTAGCATCTTCAGCTTATTATTTCTTTTTTTTCAATTTTTTTTCTTTATTAGGCTGAAAGATGTCATGTTTTCCTTAAGGAAGTATTTGAAGGCTCCTCCTTGGCAAGCCCAAACAACCATCAGTCCTGCCCCTGTGCTCCACACTGGGGTCTTCCCTTCCTGTGGTCACCAAATGAGGTCCAATAAACACCGTGTCCTATCTTGGTCTTCCTGTACTGGCCTCTGTGATACAGCCTGGGTAGTCCAACAATGGCAGTCAATACTCTGAAGAGGCTGAAATGCCAGTAGCTGCTCAGTCCACAAGCTGGATGTCTAAGTAGTCCTGATCTGGCACTGAAGGTTTGGAGGATTCTTGGAGAGACATGAGTCTTCAGTCCATATTGGAAGATTGAAAGGCTGTGTCTCATGTCTTTGAAGGATGGCAAAAGCAGTGGCAGCCACAGGGTAGCACTTGCCAGTAAGACTTGAAGACAGGCAAAACAACAGTGGTTTTTTTTGTTTTGTTTTGTTTTGTTTTGTTTTTACTTTTTGTCTTTTTACTAGGATTTCAAGTTTTATACCTGAAGTATAATTTCTCAGGCCTTACTGATTATTTATTTCTGGTTTTACTTTCCTTTTGGATGTTTAAGGCCACACAGCCCAGATTAACCAAGGTTTTTCTCAAGGTCACTTGAGGATCTGGTCCTCAGGGGTCACTCGGGTTTTTCGGGGGGAGGGAGCCTCTAGCTCCTTTTGGCTTTTCAATCACCAGTTCCATCTCGAGGACAAAGTTAGGACTTGTTAGACCAGGTTTCCTTTTCTGAAGCATGAGCAGACTTTCCTCTTTATAGACTAGACACTGGCAGAAGTCCCATTAGTGGATCTCCAAGACCTCCCTGCACAGGAAGACTGGTGACTCACATTTGCAGGACATTTCAAGAGAGTCCCCCATGCATAGTCCCCTGGGACTTGGTTGACCTCTGAGGGCAAGGAACAAAGTTATCCCTTAAGTCCCTCAGCCAAATTGGTATGGGCAATAAGTATGGTCATTAAGCATCCAGAAAGGCTAAGTATACCAGCCTGATACATTTTTTTTTTCTTTTTCTAGTTATACTTTCCTTTTGGATGTTTCAGGCCACACAATTAGCCCAGATTAACAAAAGTTTTTGTTTTCTTAAGGTTAGTTGAGGATCTGGTCCTCAGGGGTCACTTGGGTTTTAAAGGGGGAGGGAGCCCCTGGCTCCTTTTGGCTTTTCATTTACCAGTTCCATCCACTAGAGGACAAAGTCAGGTCTTGCTGGACCAGGCTTCCCTTTTTGAACCATGAGCAGACTTTCCTCTTTATAAGACTGGACACTAGCTGAAGTACCATTAGTGGATCTCCAAGACCTCCCTGAATGTCAGGTGGTCTGGCAAAATCCCCCAGTCTGAGCTCTGTGCACTCCCATGTTCTTTTTAATTATTTTTATTTTTATTTTTTTCTTTTCACAGGAAAACAGAAACAATACAAAATGACAATAACAAAACAAAGCAAATAAAAAACAATAAAAGGGTGGGTTCCATTTCTTATTCTGGTGAAATAAAGAATCAATCTGCAGGGCTTGATATGTATGTCTTTTTTTTTCTTTTTTCCCTTATCTCTTTCTTTTCTTTCTTCTTTTCCTGCTCTTTTGGGGCTACCAGAGGATATGTGTTTATTGGCTAGTCCAGAAAGAAGCACTGAATTCTCAGCTGAGAAAGAATCTGGTTAATTGGGGGGGGGGTTCCTCATCCCCAAACTGCCTAATCAATTTCTAGCTCCTATTTAGTTATGTTACCCTGTAAGAAAGGTCACCCCAATTGCCAGAAGGGAATCAGGATGCCTACCATTCTGACTTCTTCCATGCTGAAAAGGGACATTGGGTGTGGTGACTGGGGTATCCCCCATTCAGAATGTCAATATAAAAGACCCCCCCCAAAAAAAGAAGCTGGGCATGGTGGCACATGCCTTTAATCCTAGCACTTAGGAGGCAGAGGTAGGCGGATCTTTGTGAGTTCAAGGCCAGCCTGGTCTACAGAGTGAGTTCCAGGACAGCTGGGACTACAGGGAGACCCTGTCTCGAAAAGACCAAAAAAAAAAAAAAAAGACCCCCAAGCATAACTATAGAGGAAAAAAAATCCTTGACTGGTGTCCATGAAAGCAAAATGAAGGCAGGAATAGTTAGGTACATGATCTAGTCAGGGGACCAGGAGAAGTAAGAACAGGGTGAATTCAAATGTCCATCTTAAAAGTCCATTAGAATTTCTTTTGCTGTACAGAAGCTCTTGAGTTTAATAAGGTCCCATTTGTCAATTGTTGACCTTATTGTTTGTGCAGCTGCCATCTGATTTAGAAAGTCTTTTCCTATGCCTATGTCTTGTAGGTTACTATCAATGCTTTCTTCTATCATTTTCAGAGTTTCAGGTCTCACATTGAGGTTTTTGATCCATTTAGAGTTGATTTTTGTACATGGCAAGAGGTAGGGGGTTAGTTGTATTCTTCTACAAGTGGTGATCCAGTTTTGCCAACACCATTTGCTGAAGATGCTGTCTTTCCTCCATTGAATATTCTTGGCCCCTTTGTCTAATATAAGGTGGCTGAAATTGTAGGTGCTCAGGTTTGGATCCTCAATTTTGTTCCACTGATCTACAGGCCTGTTTTTGTGCCAATACCAGGCTGTTTTTATGACTATGGCCCTGTAATATAGTTTGAAGTCTGGTATGGCAATCCCCCCTGTATTGCTCTTTTTGCTCAGGGTTGCTTTGGCTATCCAGGGTCTTTTGTTTTTCCATATGAACTTTAGGATTTTTTTTCTAGGTCTGTGAAGAAGCTCATGGGGATTCTATTGAATTGGGGATTGCATTGAATCTGTATATTACTTTGGGTAGGATGGTCAGTTTTACTACATTGATTCTTCTAATCCATGAGCATGGGAGGTTTTTCCATCTTTTAGTATCATCCTCAATCTCCTTCTTGAGGGATTTAAAATTTTCTTCATAGAGATTTTTGGTGTATTTGGTCAGGTTTGTTCATAGATAATTTATTTTGGGGGAGGCTATTGTGAGTGGGAAAGTCTTCTTGTATTCCTTCTCCAATTGTTTGTTATTGGCATACTGAAAAAGGCTACCTATTTTTCTAAGTTAATTTTGTATCATACCACTTTACTGAAACTGTTGATGATTTCTAGTTTTCTGGTGGAGTTTTTGGTATCCCTTAGGTAAACTACCATGTCATCTGCAAAAAGGGATAGTTTGACTTCCTCTTTTCCAATTAGTACTCCTCTGATTTCCTTTTCTTGTCTTATTGCTCTAGTGAGCATTTCAAGCACTATATTGAAGAGGAGTGGGGATAGGGGTAGCCTTGCCAGGTTCCTGACTTTAAGGGGAACACTTCCAGTTTTTCCCCATTTAGGATAATGCTGGCTGTGGGTTTATTGTACATGGCTTTAATTGTGTTGAGGAATGTTCCCTCCAGTCCAATTCCCTCCAGGACTTTAAACATGAAGGCATGCTGAATTTTGTCAAAGGCCTTTTTCTGCATTGATTGAGATGACCATGTGTTTTTTGTCTTTCAGTCCATTTATATGCTTTATGACATTTATTGATTTACGTATGTTGAACCATCTCTGCATCTCTGGTATGAATCCAGCTTGGTCATGGTGGATGATCTTTTTTATATGTGCCTGTATGTGGTTTGCAAGTATTTTGTTGAGAATTTTTTCATCTATGTTCATTAGTGAAACGGATCTATAGTTTTCTTTTTTGGTTATATCTTTGCCTGGTTTTGGTATTAGAGTGATGTTGGCTTCATAGAAGGAATCTGGGAGATTTCCTTCTGTTTCTATCCTCTTGAATAGTTTGAGTAGTATTGATTGTAGGTCTTCTTTAAATGTCTTATAGAATTCTGCCATGAATCCATCTGGACCTGGGCTTTTTTTTAGTTGGGAGGCTTTTATTACAGTTTCAATTTCCTCCTTTATTATGGGTCTATTTAAGCTGTAGATCTCTTCCCAGTTAAGTCTTGACCAGGGGTTTCAAAACATCCATTTATTAGGTTTCTCCTTCTGTTCATTAGGCAATGATGTCTGGACTCAGGATCTGCTTTTCAGGCATTTTAATAGTCAGGATATGAGTTTCCACTTAGATAGTTTCTAGAAAGAAAGAGGAAATTTTATTATTGAGCATTAATTAACTACAATCGTGGACTTGTCCTTTGGCTGCAGGTGTTAATCACCTGCTCTGATAATCAAGGCCAAGACCTAAGGTTTTTATGCCTGTTTAACATTATTTCATATAACTTTATGCCCAATATGTGGAGGGTCAGTTTTTCAGGCTTTAAAAGAAATACATTGACTATTTATCTTTTGGTTATACTTTCTTTTTAGGTGCTTAAGTCCACACGAACTTTGTGTTCTCAAGGTCATTTGAGGTTCTGGTCTTCAGGGGGCATTGGGGTTTTCAGGGGTGGGGAGTGCCTGGTTCCTTCTGGCCATTCTAGCCAGTTCCATCTACCGAGGACAAAGTCAGGTCTTGCTAGACGGGGGCTTCCCTTTGGAGCACAAGGCAACCTTCCTATATGTTGAGATTCCTCTTTATGGACTGGACACTGGCTAGGGTTCCATTAGTGGATCTCCAAGACCTCCATGCACAGGTAGCCTGGTGACTCACAATTGCAGAAAATTTTTAAGAGATTCTCCCATACAAAATCCCCTGGGACTGACTGACCTCAGAGGGCAAGGGATAAAATTGTCCCTTAAATCTCTTAGCCAAATTGATATGAGCGTTATGTATGGGCATTAAGCATCCAAAAAAGTTAAGTTACACCAATCTGATACTTTAAATTACTATATCATATTTAGATAAAGCCAGAAGAAAAGCCCAAGAAGCCTTGCACAAACATTGACTGGAAGAAATTTAACAACATAGGATAAGCAGGCAAAGCTGATAAGAGAAATTTAAACAATTTAAGGCATATTGTAAATTTAAACGATTTACTACAAACAGAAGTAGTCTCTTTACTTTCCCAAACCCCATATCCTAGTTTGTAGTTTTCCAGTAACAGGGAACATACCTATTGACCAGAATTAAGCTGAAAATTTTTACCAAATCCATCCAAACTGTCTCCTTCTGGAGTGTATGCCACTAGTTCAGGGAAGTAAACCTAGCTTTTCTTGAGTCAAGTTATCTTGAAATGGGCAGAATAGATATCAAAAGTAACACTTGCAGAATAGAAAGAAACCAAAAACTCTTTCAGTAGTCAAAGGTAACCCCTTACTTGTCTACGTCCTTTAATCTGAATCTACAACTGGAAGTCCAGTACAAGCCAGGAATGGACTGAAAACCAACCACAACCCTGTGTGGTTATAATCCCATTTAGACCATTGGTAAACTGGCTTTAATATTTATACCAATCCACTCTAGAAACATTTAACCACTTCAATCCAGTACAAGTATCTTATTTTCTATTATACTTTGCAATATTTATACTCATCTGACTGAGCAGGGCACTTCCCCCAAACACATCACCACAAAATAAAAACCTTAAAGTGGACCCTACAAGTCCCAGGGCAGGCTCCAGCCAACCAAATCTTTCCAGATATTCAGAAATGCACCACATAGGCCTGGCACAAAAGCTTTTCTCTCTGCCCTAAAGATGTACCACACAGTGATCAACTATGCCCCCCACAAAACACAACCAAAGGCCTTGAATTATATTTTATCTAGTAGTAACATAGTGACTCTTCCTTCTTTCTTAGTGCAATTTACTTGTATTATTATTATTATTATTATTTCTTATTATTTTGGTATTTTTTTAGACATGGTCTCCCTTTACTCCCAGCTGGCCTGGAGCTCTCTATGTAGATCAGGCTGGCCTTGAACACACAGAGATCTGCCTGCCTCTGCCTCCTGAGTGCTGGGATTAAAGGCATGGCCACCAGGCCTGGCAGATTTGTATTACTTTTTACCCTCCTTTCACCTTGGGATAATATCTTTCTTTAAAGGTGAGGTAAGTTTCTTGGAGACAAGGAAAAAACATGGGTTTTGTTTCTTAATCCATTCTTCTAGTCTACGTCTCTTTATTGGAGACCAGTCTATTGATATTTAAAACCCTTGTTGAGAGAATTAAATTGCCAATCATTATGGTTTCTAGTACATTCTTTTTTTTAATTTTATTTATTTTTTTGTATGTGTATGAATGTACTGTCTGCCTGCAGGTTTGTGCACCCGTGTCGTGCAATGCTGCAGAGGTCAGAAGAGGGTCTCGGATTCCCCTGGAACTGGAGTTCTCCTGGAATTGCAGTTACAGATGGTTTTCATCTGCCATGTGGGTGCTGGGGATCGAACCCCAGTCCTTTGCAAGAGCAGTCAGTGCTCTTAACCGCTAGGCCATCACTCCAGCCCCTCTAGTACATTCTTAACCTAGGTTTTTACTTCCATAGTGGTAGTATCATTTGTTTTCTAGAGTTGATTGGTTATAGTCATCTCTGCCCTCCACTCTTTGTATTGCTTGAAGTATTCTTTGCAGATATGGCTTATTGGAGAGGAATTATTTCAATTTATTTATATCATGGAAAATTTTCCTTTCTCCTTCAATTATAATAGGTATTTTTGTTGGATAAAGTACTCTGGGTTGGCATCTATAGTCTTTTAGAACTGAGAATATTTTAGACCAGGCTCTTCTGGCTTTCATTGTCTGTATTGAGAATTAAGCTGTAATTCTGATAGGTTTTCCTTTGTAGGTAACTTATTTTTCTTTCGCAGCCCTCAGTATCCTTTCTTTGCTTTGAACATCTTGTGTTTTTACTATGATATAGCATGGAGAATTTCCTTTCTGGTTCTGTCTGCTTGGTGTTCTATATACTTCTAATACTTGTATCTCTTACTTTAATTTGGGAAAATTTTCCTTTAAAATTTTGTTGAAGACTTGGGCCATATCACCATCCTGTGAGTCTTCTTTCTCTTCTATCCTTATTATTCATAGGTTTGGTCTTTTCATAGTATCCCATAGTCCATGGTTATTCTATTCTTGTGTGTTTTTTAAATTTTTCATAATGTTTACTTGATTTATCCAATTTTTCCATATTGTCTTCCAATCTTGATATTCTATTTCCTACATCGTCCATTCTATTATTACATCCATCCATATTATTAAGAGTTTCTCCCATCCTTTCCAAGTTGTTTGTGGAATGTTGCATTTCTTTTTCATTTCAACTTGAATTTTCTTCAGTGTTTCTCTATCTTTCATTATTTCATTCCGCAATTTATTGTTGTCCTCTTTCAATTTATCCTTGTCTTCTTTTAGGTCCCGGACTTCCTTGTTTATAAGCTCCTTAAATTCCCTCAACTCCTTAATTTCTCTAATCATATTAATAATTGTTCTTTCGAGATCTGTATTCTGAGTTTTATCTAAGGGGTTTTCATTAGAGGGTACTTGAATAGGGGTATTGGTATTTGGTGGAGATCCACCTGAGTCTTTCTTTCACTGAGCTTTAGGCATTTGGGTAGCTTCTGTTGGGAGTGGTTCTAATATGAAGCTTACATGTTTATTGAGCTGAAACTGATTTTTGGTTATATTCTTCAGGTGTTTGTTGGATTCTTAATTGAAATACAGGTGTGGATACTTTAGGCTCCAAAATCTGAACTCTATCCTAACACTGTACAGACCAACACCCCTCACCCAACCAGCAAACAGTTCACCCAATGGACTAAGCCACACAACATCCAAGCTGGCCCAAACCCTCCAGGCCTGGGAAGCCTGCACCTCGAGGGCCCCAGGCATTCCCATTCCTGTGGGCTGTTAGGTCACGACACTTCCCCAGCTGGAGTCCCCCACATCCAAGTGGAGTGAACCCCAATCATCCACCCAGTGACATGTACTCAGGGAACCACTGTACACCACCCTTAATCTACCAGCTGATCCTCCAGGGCCAGGTGCCAAGGTCTGTACTGGGTTCAGTAGGAGAAAGGCTCAGCGGACACCGAGGTTATCCCTGTTGTCTCCTGACGCCCTTGGGTGATGTCTATGGCGCCAAATTGTAGGCCTTAAGGATCCAAATGCCCTCGGACCACCTCCAACATTTCCCAATGCTCTTGGGGGCCTCTAAGTCTCCCTCCCCGGCTTTGTCCTTAGCTGCTCAGAATGCACCTTCTGCCTCAGGAGCCGCCATCTTGGAAAAGCCCTTGTCATGTTTTTGAATTCTCACAGTTCGCTGCCGTTGCAGTAGATACATGTGTGCCACTAGGAAAGTGAGTGAAATATCTCCACGCACTAGAAAGCGGACAGCTGCTGACTTCTCATCGCCTCATGTTAAGCCATGTTTAACTTAACCCAATTTTGATAGAACAAAAGAGCTCAGAACAATTTCTTGGAATGGGGTTTGATCTTTAGGTATTGAGGTCCTTCCTTGTCCTTAGGAAGATCTTATTTTGGGTCACTTCAGCTCTGATTTCCTCAGCCAAAATAATGGCTATATTTTTGTCATTTATCTTTTTATAGGTAGACCTGAACAAGTTGAGCAACACAGCTTGTTGGGCAGGAATGAACTTGGGCACCAGGAAATCTGCATTCTGGTTGCTACCTTTTTTTTTTTTTAATTTTTTTTAATTTTATTTATTTCTGTATGTGTATGAATGTACTGTCTGCATGCAGGTTTGTGCACCGTGTCATGCAATGCCGCGAAGGTCAGAAGAGGGTGTCGGATTCCCCTGGAACTGGAGTTCTCCTGGAATTGGAGTTTCGGACGGTTCTCGGCCGCCATGTGGGTGCTGGGGATCGAACCCGGGTCCTCTGTAAGAGCGGTCGGAGCTCTTAACCGCTAGGCCATCTCTCCAGCCCCTGGTTGCTACCTTTTTAACTACCAGCAACAGTTACCATTTTTTTCACCTCTTGCCACGCTGATGAGGAGCTTGGTCTCAGGAGCCGACTGCCTGCTTTGAATCCAAGTTTCATCACTTTCTGTCTGTGTAACTCATGTCTGTTCCTCTGGGATGTACTGAGGAATGATACTAATAGCTTTACCTCTTTGGCCTATTATGTGAAACAGGTGAGATAATACCTGTGAAACACTTAGAGGACTAACTATCATGGCAGATGCTTGTAAGTTCATCAATAATGGTAATATTTTGAGACAATAAAGCCTTACAAAGCTGTTAAATAGGCAGCTTTTACCCATGTTTCAAGGATGAGCAAATAGTGTCTGAAAGCAGTTTCTAAAATGTTAAGACATGCAGTCTGGATTTATCTGATGATCTTACCCATGGCTTTCTCTTGGGCGTCAGTTTCCTCGAATGTAAAATAAGAAGCAAAGGTGGGCTGTGAGGTCTATTTCAAGCCTTGACATTCTACACACCCACTGCCCTCCGTGCTGTCCTCTCCAAAACATCTTCCATTTCAAACACTCTCAGATCTCTCTTAGCTACACAGTCCTCATTTAACCTTTCTGGGTCAGTGTTGGGTTTCCTCTGCTATATTAACTACTTTTCTCACTATGACCAAATAACTAACAGAAAAACTGCCTCTGGGAGGAAGGGTTTATTTTGGCTTGTGGTTTGAGGGTGCAAGTCCATCATGACAGGGGATACATAGCAGTAGGACTGTGAGGCTGCTTTAGCCGACGTTCTCCTTCTCTTCAGGAAGCAAGCCTTGGCTCCGTGCTGCTTCCATTCAGGGTGGATCGTCCCTCCTCAGGCAAACCTCTCTGGAAACACCCTCACAGATATGCCCAGAGGTGTATCTCCTAGGTGATTCCAAATCCAGTCCAGTTGATGATGAAGCTTGACCAGTACATCTGCCACCCTTAAAGGACAAGATATAAGGCACAGAGACCACACCCATTTCTCCCCTCCCAGCCTCCCCCTCCCTCCACAGTACTTTTCCTACCACCAGGGCTTTGCTGGGAGCTCTCTCCTAAAGGTCAGTGATGACTTTCCTCCACTCATATCTGCTTAGCTTTTCTCAGTTTCTCTCTGACTTGGTGTCTTTGAAGAATGTTACAGCTCGAAAGATAATAACTGCCAGATTTCTCTTCTCCAGAACCCATTTGTGTTTGGAAGACTTTCCTCATCCTGACTCCAAACACATAAATAGCCCCATGTCAGTTATAATCTGGTGTCACTTCCCCTTTCTTCTCTGTTCAACATCATTATTGGAGATGTTTCCATCCCAGTCACTGAGAACTACCCATTGCCTTTTATGGCCCTGCATTACCTCAGTGTGCATATGCAGACTTGATTATTCCTGTCTGGACAACATTGAAGTTGTTTTGCAATTCTTTTGTTTCAAAGTTACAACAAACATCTTGCACATGTTTCTTATACACAGGTGTGAATATTTTTTAGGATAATATTAATTTATTATAGACCATTCTATGTTAATAGATCTTTTTTTTTTATAGATCGTTTGTCTTTATGCTAACTGTCATCTTTCTGCTCAAATCTTGAGTCATGCTCCTATAAGGAAATTCTGCTGTAATGTATGATTTATCATAAGCCAGTTTTGCTGGTGCCTCACCTTTGATCATAGCAACTCATCTGTCCAAGTCTTGCTTTTGCTTTCTTTCTGTCTCAGTGATTTGCCCTGCTTTTCTTTCTAAGCACTCACATCTGCAATACTCACCTTGACTCAAATAGAGTTATTTCCGTGTCTATGTATCCAGTCTCCACCTTCTCTACGCTGTATTAATGTCTTTCTAATCCTCCCCATAACATCTCCATTTGGTGGTTTCCTATCACTTCAGCTCCAGTGTGTCTAAACCCAAGAGAACCATCTGTTACCAATCTCACCCCATCTGTTCCCTGTCCTGTTTCCCTTATCTCAGTAAATGACACTACATTTTCCCAACAACCCAGACTAGAAATCTTGGCATTATATTTGATTTCTGTATTTCTTTACCACTGATAACAATCCACCACTGAATCTTGATTTTTCATCTTTAAAAATTGTACTTTATCCATTGATATGTATGAATTATATTTAGAAAATATTAATGATAAAATTTTTGTAAGCTTTCTTCCTTCCCCATGAAGCCTGAGCAAGATTATGGTAAAATATTATATAAAAACAACAATAATATTATGGGTGACTTCTAGTTGAAAAGTGAATTCTATGCACATTTGTCTTCCTTTCTGAAACATCAGTAAGATGACAGTAAAAGTATATTTTATAAAGGCCAAAATCTACGCTAGGAAGGGCAAGGAAAAAGCCATGAGTTGTAAAGTAGATGGATGAACAGTTCTTGGTATAGGGAGTCTGAAAAACCAAACAAACAAAAAACTACATCATAAAACAAAAGCACGAAGGTCCCCAAAACAGCCTGATTTTTACATTTCTGAACATCTCAGTGGTCTCGAAATTGGAGGCACTCAGCTCCACTAGTGACAATAAAGAAAGAGCTAGAGAAAGATAATTCAAGTGTCCTTTTGAGGCAGTTAAAATCCTAGTCGCTTTTCTGGATACCAATAATGAACTGGTCAAGCTAGAAAGTAGGAGCAAAGTCCTTCCTCTTTTCCACACCTTATGAAATACTTAGGAATAAATCTAACCAAGGAGGTGAAAGTCCTCTATAGTCAAAACTTCAAGACAATGAATAAACTGAAGACCCTAGAAGACAGAGGACCTTTCATGCTCATGGATTAGCAGAAATAAGATTATGAATGGCTATGTTACCAATCACAGTCTGCAGACTGAGCCCGATCTTCATCAAAATCCCAGTGGCTTTCTTCACAGAACTATAAGAAAACAATCCTAAAATTCATATAGAAACACAAAAGCCTGAATAGCCAAAGCTGTCCCTAGCAGAAAGACAAATGCTAGAAAAACCATCATACATGATATCAAATTATATTATAGAGCCGTGGTAGAAAAAAACAGCATGATACTGTCACAAAAACAGACACATAAGCCAAAGGAGTAGAATAGAGGACGCAGAAGGAAGGCCGCAGAGCTCCAGCCATCTAACTTCTGACAAGCATGTCAAAAACATAAATTTTAGAAAACAAAGCCCTCTTCACCAAGCAGTGCTGGGGAAATTGGATTTCCATATATTGAGGTATGAAAATAGATTCATCTCTCTCGCCCTGCAAAAAAACAATTTCCAAATGGATCAAAGACCTTAATTTAGAACTGGAAACACTGAAACTGTTACAGGAAAACATCTAAAGATATAGGGACCAGCCATACATTTTTGAAAAGGACCTGGTTGGCATAGGAAATAACCACAAGAATTGTATACTGGGTTACACAAAATTCAAAAGCTTCTGCATAGGGAAATGGCCACTAGAGTGAAGAGACAACCCACAGAATCATGAAATATCTTTGCCAACTATACTTCAGATAGGATTAACATCTAGGATATTTAAAGAACTGAAGAAAATAATCCCTTGAAACCAAATTACTCAATCAAAAATATGCCAATTAACTGAATGGACAGTTCTCAGAAGAAGAAATACAAATGTCCAATGAATACTTGAAAAGTGTTCAACGGCCTTAGCCATCAGGGAAATGCAAATTAAAATTGTTTTCAGATTCCATCTCACCCCAGGTAAAATCAAGGAAACAAAAGACAACAAACAAATGCTGGTGAGGATGTGGAGAAGGAGGAAACTTTATTCACTGCTGAAGAGAATGTAAACTGGTATAGCTGCCTTGGAAAGCAGTATGGAGATTTCTCACAAAACTAAAATTAGGGGGCCTGTGAAAAAGCTCAGCGGATAAAGGTGCTTGCCACCAAGCCTGAGGACCAGAGTTCAATCCTTGGAACACACATGGTAGAAGGAGAGGAACCACGTCTATGAGTTGTCCGTTGACCTCCACATCTATACACATGTGTACTGTGCCCTATGTGCTGCTCTCCCATATCATTTTTTTCCCTTCCTAAAAAATTGAACCCCAGGGCTAGAGAGCTGGTTCAGTGGTTAAGAGCACATACTGCTCTTTCAGAGGACTTGAGTTTAGTCTCTAGCACCCATATCGGGTAGCTCCCAACTGCCTATAACTTCAGCTGTGGTGGAATCCAACACGTTCTGGTTTCCATGGGTACCTGCATACATGTGCACGTGTCCACCTCTCTACACACACATAATTAAAAATATAATGAATCTTTAAAAATAATTGAAACATAGTTGTTTCATTTTATCTCAACTAACATTTATTGACTGTACATTTTGTGTTTGGAACTATACTTAGATACTGGGTTGAAAAAATGTAGACAGTCTTTGAAGTAGGTAGGTTAGTATATTGAATATCCTTGGTTTACTGAGAGTTATCATCCTAAAACTAATTTTCCAAGAATTTATTATGAGAAATATATTCCACATTACAGTATACTGATTCTGAACTTTCCTTTAGTTCAGATACCATTTACAGTTTTGAAATGCCTTGGCCATTTTGGTATGGACATTATATATGCCTGCGTGATACAGTAAACAGTGCTAATACTTGAGTTATTGGTTATTTGGATTCCAGGGAAACACACTTACACAATGCATTTATTCTGCCCTTCTGCCAACCTTTGTTATGCCCTGAATCCAAGACCTTCACAGACCACCAGGAGATGCGACACTGATGAAAAGGCAGAGAATCTTTTAATCAGCAAGCTCGAGCCCCGGCTGTTCCCACACCTGGCACAGCAGGGCTGGGGAGAGCCCTGAGACTCCTTATGGGCACTCTTTTTAAAGGAAAAAATCGCAAGCAGGGGGAGTTCCATGCCTTGGTGTTACAGGATTGGTGCGCTTGTATAACTCAGTCAAAGTGCGCATGAGGGGGTAGGTTGTGGGTTTGGTGGGCTTGTAAGAACTCTGAGGGCAGGGGTGAAGGGGGACAGGATTCATGGTATATTTCCTGGGATTGTTGGGTTGTCGAAAACATGCTTATCTGGCCTTTGCACTGACCACATGCAACAGTTATTTCAAAAACATGTTTATCCAGATCCCTACACAGTCTTCCTGCAGCTTTATTTTTAACCTTATGGTATAGGTGGCAGATCCCCCTTTTGTCTAGGATGGAGACTTTGGTATGGTCAACAAAATATGTTTTTAACTCATTGCCCTTCATTCACCCATTTCTCTCATTACTTGAGAGGCCAATCTCAGTCTCTCCTGTCCAGCTTAGACAGAAGTGTCCTGGTCTACATCATTATATTGGCCGTTTAAGCATCAAGTAGGGTATGATGTGTTCTTAAGGTCATCAGCTGAATTGCCCCCAGTCTTTCTCTCATAGAGGTGACTAACCTATTCAGTATACATGGTCCTAGGGTTAGTAATAACAACAGCATAATGATGGGGCCTAACAGGGTGGAGAGCAGTGTGGGCCTCCCTGCACCTCTGTCATTCTGCATCAATCTAATACCAACATTTCCTTGCCTGAACCATGTACCATACATTTTGGAAAAAAAAATTGTAGATAATGTTGTCTGGGTTGTTTATGTGTCTAATTCTTGGGATTGTGACAAATTTTATATTCTATTTAGTAGATATTATGTGCCATCGCTTCACCACCTGAAAGATGAAGAGGCAATGAGTAAAAAATAAAGCCTATTTAGTGAAAGACTGATTGCTGGCTCAAGCTGATGCTTGTTTTCTAAACATTCAAGGCAGAAGATAGGGTGTTTTGTCAACTGATTTGTTTTAAGAACATTTATTTTGGATCCACTTTCAGTTTTGAGTACACGTTTTCATTTCATCTTTACCCACATAGCTTTCCTGTAGCTTTAAGTTTTGTCCTGTTATCAAACAAAACTTACTGATGTTAAGCCGTGTGAGACAGTGAGAGAGCTGGTCAGTCTCCCACTCTATCTGGAGACTGCAGCATTCTGTTACAGGTGGAGGCAGCTTATGGAAAGCCAGGGAATATATCACATCCCCAAACAAGAGGTGAAACATGGTCTCTGCAGTGTGACTGATGTTCCAGAGCACTTTGCGATTATGATTAGTTTCCAGAGCCTGCTACTGAGCAACCATGATTGCAGCCCACAAGTAATTTGTGAAGCAGTGTGCCTAAAGATGCTGCTGGAAGGACAGCAGTTTGTCCTGCCTTTTTTTCTGATTAACTTTATAAAGATATTTTACATTTGAGTAGGTTTAGACAGAGATGTTTGCTTTTGTAACTACCATGTCAATCAGTGTGGTAAAATATCTGTTCGAATCTGTGGCATATTTGAAAATTTTTGTATATTAAAAACCTTTTTGTGTCTTCTAGTTTTTGAGTTCTGAGTATGTTTTATGTATTCTAGATAAAAGGCTCTTAATAAGGTTAAATAAATACTGTAATTGAAAATATATTTTAAATCTTTGTCATGAGTTTTTTTTAAAGAACCTATTGCATATTTTATCATCCCTGACTACACCGAATTTTGTGGGTGGTTTAAAATAAATTTTATACTTCTATTTTGCAAAAAGGCTTTTATCAGATAAATGATTTACCAAGAACTTCTCTTAGTCTGTATTTTGTCTTCCCATTTTCTTGAGAGTATCTTTTACAAAAGAATGCCTTTTAAATGTAGACAACATCTAGTCTTTCAACTATATGACCTTTTTTGGTACTCTGAAACATCTTTGCTTAAGTATTCTGCTATTAAATAAATGTTCTTCTTAGTTGGTTGTGGCTGCACATGCCTTTAGTCTCAGCACTTGGGAGACAGAGGCAGGTGAATCTCTGTGACAAAGCCAGTCTGGCCTACATAGTGAGTTGCAGGCCAGGTATGGCTGCAGGGAGAACTTGTCCCTAAAAAGACCAAACAATTCTTTTATTAATCCAAAGGAAGAATTCTCAGATGATATAATTATGTCCTTAGAAAAAAACAAAGCAAGGGGCATGAGATGCAGTTCTCATCTTTCTTGTGTGTGTGTGTGTGTGTGTGTGTGTGTGTGTGTGGAGAGAGAGAGAGAGAGAGAGAGAGAGAGAGAGAGAGGGAGAGAGAGAGACAGGCCTCATCCTTCTTGTGTGTGTTGATCAGGGAGCTGGCTGAACAGCCCCATATTCAAGTGGTGGCTGAAGAAGTATTGACATGGGCAGGGCATAGGTAGGGCTGAGTACCACATTCTAACAGCAGGAAGTCAGACCTAAGCCCAAAGAGCCAAAGGAGTGATGTGATTTCTAGAATCTAAGGAGATTCGTAGCTGTAGGAGGGGTCCATCCAATAGGACATGTGGTCTTTGATAGAGAAATGCTGTCACTGCCTGCCCATGACCGATCAGGGAGGGAATCAGGTGATAACCATCCAAGTCACTCCTCTACCTTTTTGAATTTCCTATCAGTATATCCCAGCCAAAATTCACCTGGGAGCTACATAGCATAGAAGCTGGTGGAGCTTGGAAAGTTCAGCTTCTCAGGTGTGACTGCCGCTTCCGAGGTGTGAGGATCCGAAACTGACTGAGGGGAGAGCCCCAACTTTCAGTTTAATGGGACATCGATTGTGTGTACAGGCAGAACTAATTCTTGCTTGGGCAAGATGCCTTATGGAACCACTGAATTCAAAGTTGCTCCATCAGCAAAAGACAAAACATTCCTTCTGCGGATTATGACGTCAACTGAGGAGAGCAGCCACTCCCATTTGCACGTCTTCCTTCTTAAAGTGTACATTGTGCCTATTGGGAGATGGCCCCTCTGTGACTCAAGTTTAATGTATGTACTCTTTAATGTATGTTCATACTATAGGAAGGCCCTCAACTCCACCATTCTGACTCTGGGACTGTTTTTCAGAACTCTCAGCCCTGTGGCTGTAGAATACATGGTAGCTTTCAAAATAGTCATGGAACCCTTCTGATAACTTATGCAGACCTCCAAAGCTCTAAGATATCTTTTATTTTTTTCTTTTCTGTTTTAATCTTGTGAGTGTATGCATGTGTATACATATGTGAATTTGTGAGTACACAAACACACATGCCATAGCATGAATGTTGAGGTTAGAGGTGTCCTCACCTGAAGCTCTATTTGGAACTCTTGTTTGCCACTGTCATCCTGTCTCTACTTCCCATGTAACCATAGGAGCAGTGAAATTATAGATGCATCTGGCTTTATGTGGCTTCTGAGGAACCCAGATTCAGGTTTTCACACTTAGGTGGCAAACTCCTAACTTATACAGCCATGTCACCAGCCCATAACTTTTTCTTCCAAAGAATTTGGCTATCTTGGAAGCAAACAACCCAATCCATAGCCCTCAGTCTATATTTCAATCAAAATTTCTATAGTGGCACTTAGGGCCTTCTACAGAGACTTGACTTCAGGTGACTACGGATGATACTTTGGTAACTACTTTGTCACTATGTACAATGGGTTAACTGTGTACATTTTGCTAAGGGAAATATGATTGATGCCTTTACAGATGCATCAAAGAACTAATTCCAGATTTTCCTATTCCCCCATTCTGTTTTCTTGGAATCACTTTTGGTATCAATCAATAACTTTTCAATTAATGTTTAGGCAGAACAGAGCCTCAATGAGGATGGCAGGACAGGGGTTTACTATAGGAAGTAGGTCTTCCACAGTTACATGGGGAGATACAGAAAAGAGCTTCTGCAAGGAATGCAAGGATCAGAGAAATCAGCAACAGAAGATATGGCCAGCGAAGAACATTCAGCTGTCCCAGAGGATATAAACAGCAAGTTTGTGGAGAGGGTGCATTTAGCCACCACCTCTGTAAGTGATGTTGGCAAAACTGGATCACCACCACTTGTAGAAGAATGAAATTAAACCCCTACCTCTCGCCCTGTACAAAAGTCAACTCCAGGTGGATTAAAGACCTCAATGTGAAACCCCAAACTCTGAAGGTGATAGAAAAGTTGGCAGCAGACTACAAGACATAGGCATAGGAAAAGACTTCCTAAATCAGACAGCAGCTGTGCAAGAATTAAGGCCTACAATTGACAAATGGGACCTCATTAAACTCAAAAGCTTTTGTACATCAAAAGAAACAATCAAGGAAGTGAAGAGAAATCCCAAAGAGTGGGAGGAAACCTTCACCTCAGAAACATCTGACAAAGCATTGATTTCCAGAATATATAAACTACTCAAAAAACAAAGAAGAAAGAAAACAAATGACCCATTCAATAGATGGAGCAAAGAGCTGAACAGAGACTTCACAAGTGAGGAATTAGAGATGGCTGAGAAACATCTTAAGAAGTGTTCAACATCACTAATCATTAAGGAAATGCAAATCAAAACCACTTTAAGATATCATCTTACTCCAATAAGACTGGCTAGGATCAAGAAAACAAATGATACCAAGTGCTGGAGAGGTTGTGGGGAAAGGGGAACACTCATCCACTGCTGGTGGGAATGTAAACTCGTACAGCCACTATGGAAAGCAGTGTGGAGAACCCTTGGAAGACTTGGAATGAACTTGCCACCCGACCCAGCCATACCACTCCTGGGCATGTACCCTCAAGACTTACGCCACCACAGAGATACATGCACGGCCATGTTTATTGCACTCTCTTCACAATAGCTAAGGAAATGAAACAACCTACGTGCCCCTAACTCAAGTGATACGAAGAAAATTGGACATCACCCACAATTGTCTATCAGCGTATAAAAAAAATCATTGAGCTTTGCAGGTAAATGGCTGGAGCTAGAAGATATCATGCTGAGTGAAGTAACACAGTCCTAGAAAAACAAACAATAGGGGACTGGAGAGATGGCCTAGCGGTTAAGAGCGCCGACCACTCTTGCAGAGGACCGGGGTTCGATCCCCAGCACCCACATGGCGGCCAAGAACCGTCTGAAACTCCAATTCCAGGAGAACTCCAGTTCCAGGGTAACCTGACACCCTCTTCTGACCTCCGCGGCATTGCACAACACGGTGCACAAACTTGCATGCCGACAGTACATTCATACGCATACAGAAATAAATAAAATTAATAATAAAAAAAATTTTTAAAGAAAAACAAACAATGAATGGCATCCCTCATCTGTGGATGCTAGTGCCAATTACCTAGTTGTATGGCAAACTGAAGAATGTCAATGTGATCTGAAAACAACTGTGCTCATATTGTGAATCCCTTAAAAAAAAAAAAATAAAAACAGGGGAAGCCTGGTCTAGTAAGACCTGACTTTGTCCTCAAGTGGATGGAACTGGTGATTGAAAAGCCAAAAGGAGCCAGGGGCTTCCTCCCCCAAAAAAACCTGAGTGACCCTTGAGGACCAGATCCTCAACTGACCTTGAGAAAACAAAAACCTTGGTTAATCTGGGCTAACTGTGTGGCCTTAAACAACCAAAAGGAAAGTATAACCATAAATAAATAAATAAACAGTAAGACCTGAGAAATTGTACTTCAGGTATAAAACCTGAGATCTTAGTAAAAAGGGAAAAGAGCACAGTTGTTTCGCCTGTCTCACTGGCAAGTGCAGCTTCTCTGTGGCTGCCACTGCTTTTGCCATCCTTCAAAGACATGAGATACAGCTTTTCAACCTTCCAATATGGACTGAAGACTCATATCTCTCCAAGAATTCTCCAAACCTTCAGTGCCAGATGGGGACTGCTGAGACATCCAACTTGTGGACTGAGCTACTACTGGGGTTTCAGCCTCTTCAGAGTATAGACTGCCATTGTTGGACTACCCAGGCTGCATCATGGAGACCGTACAGGAAGATCAAGACAGGACTTGGTGCTTACTGGACCTCATTTGGTGACCATGGGAAGGGAAAACCCCAGTGTGGAACACAAGGGCAGAACTGATGGTGGTTTGGGCTTGCCAAGGAGCAGCCTTCAAACATGACATCTTTCAGCCTAATAAAAAAATCCTAGGCTGAAGATGCTAAAACCCATGATACATATGGCATGCATATGTACATATTTTGGAGTGATGGATATTGAAAGGAATAATGATGACAACAACAACAGAAAAGTCTGCATCAAAGAACTGACTGAAACAGTGAACTTCTGCTCAAAACAGTAAACTTCTGCATTGAGAATTTTGAGAGAGACTGAGAAAAAGATAAAAAAAATATGTTTGGCAGAATGCATGAGCTCTGGTGGGGTGGGGGGGCAGGGAGGGAGGCACAGGTCTAGATTTGATTTGTACTGTAATTTGATTTGTATGAAATGCACAGAACTTCAATAAAACATTGGCTTAAAAAAATTGTGGTGGGAAGAAAGTGACATTAACATTTCCTTCAGTTTATTTTAGTGACACATTCATGTGCTTCAAATTCCAGTGCTCGACTTTAAGGGCAGACCATAATTATTATTTGCTGCATCTTACATTTTAGAACTGATGGACTCATGAAACATTCTCCCTAAACCCAAATGTCGGGTAAATGTAGTAACGGTGCAAAGAAAATGACAGGCACAACCAGAGGAACCTTTCTTGGGACCCTGGGGGGAGCAGCTGTAGCATTTAGCACAGGGAAGTCCCTGTCCAGAGCCCAGGACACACTGAAGTGTCGAGGAGCAGTTTACCGAGCCAGGTAGAGTTAATGAGCTCAGAGTGTGGAAGGGTATATCAGCCCTCAGTGCTCTGGAGTCTGTCTGAGGGTTCAGCCAGATCTGATCACACCCATTGGACATAACTGGCAGTTTCTCTGCTGACTCTGGAGCTGGCATAAGATACAAGACAGGGCCCAGCTTCATCTGGAATAAACCTAAGTGCAAGAAAGGAATGAATGTCCCTACCAGCTGGTGGCCCGTGAAGGAAGGTGGTGTCCACAGTGAGGGGTGCTGGGCCTTGTCTTCCTGCTTGCCCAAGCTCTATAGTCTCCAAGAGCTCCATGTGCACCTGAGAAGATTTGGTCACAAAGCCCCACGTGACTAGTCTAGGCACATGCAAAGGCCACATCCAGCCTGTGTCTTCTTCATTTCTTTGTAAAGAAGGGGCGAGGTTGCCTGTACCCGAGGGCCTCTGTACAGGCTCAGAACCCTGACGGAGATCAGATTTGCCATAGCCCCCACCTACTTTGAAAGACTAATGTCGAGATGATTAGGTTGTATGTGATTAAGCTCATGCTTTGGAAAACCACTCCACACTAAAGCGGGATTTCACTCTAAAGCGGGAAAGTTACAGTCTTACAGTGGAGGTGTCAGAGTACTGACCAGTTAGCATCCAGATTCCACGCGAGAAGCCACATGAGGACAACAGCAGGAAGTGGTGTCCTTCCTCAGTCTAACCTGAATCTAGAAGCTGGAGGAACTCCCAGTCTACAGGACACCCAGAGGCCAGAAAAACAGGAAATGACACCAGGAAGAAACAACCAGACCCCAGTCACCGGATATTCACCTGACAATGAATTCCATAGTTTCTGCAACAACAAGCTAGTGGCAGGAAAAGGTGGACCATGTCCTTGGGATTGAAAGATCTAAATACTTTACAACACCCAAAACCAAGAGGCTGTAGGGGCAGACAAACAGGCTCCACTCTGTACAAGTGAATAGCTTTAGTTACCCAACCTCTCTGTACCTACTTCTTCACCTGCAGAAGGACAATGATGCTATCTACTTCACAGACCCATTGTGCAGATGAGCTAAGAAAATGCAAGAAAGCTCTTAGCACAGTTCCTGTGCAGACTAAGTACCTACAACCAGTAAGCCTTGGTATCTTCGAAGATCCATAGGTTAACCAAGCTGCACCTTTCTGTGGTAAGCTGGGTCTGGGGTTATGGCAGCCCCCTGCTCAACATTATCAGCCTCGTTACCAGTACAGGATGCCTATCATACCCTATGGGGACTATCGGCTTCCCAGAAACAAGCCTAGATGAGGCTGGAGCGGCAGCTGATGCCTGCTGGTGAGGGAGCATGCAGGAACACATTTAGCAGATGTTGTGGGCCTGGCTCAGTCTCCTGGGACTTCCCATTGAGCACAGCTGCCAACACTCACATCTGCCTCTCTGCCTCAGCTCCTTCTCCACCTGCTGGAGCCCACTCTGACCTCACGTTTACAGCCCTCCAGAAGCACTAGGGAAGTAACTGACGGGCCCTAGTAGACACCACCCAAGCTTGCTCCACACTGCTTCCCAGAATTCTGTGCTCTGTTAACTTTTCCCACAGTGTGCTACGCTACATGGTATACCCTTGGTTAGCTTTTTGCCCTTCCCTGGAGACTCCTCCACACCCCAGTAAGTAGCATAATTAGCATTTGAAAGATGTGTGAGCCGCCTTGGGGAGTTAGGCTAGGAACAGGACAGATAAACAGGTATGTTTAGGATTAAGAGGATTGACCTGCGTGGGAAAGAATAAAATTAGATTGCATCATAATACTTGTGTCCTGGACTCCTTGGGACTTTAAGTCCATGCTCAAGACAACCCCACTGCTTGTTTTCTAGGACAGCCTCCCAAATAAATCACCTGTACTTAAAGCTTTGTCTGAGGGAACCCACACCACTGAAATGAGTTTGGAATGTACAGAGGCAGTCAGTGGGAGCGGTGGAAGCGCACCCTACATGGTAGCTCATCAGGGCACTCTAAGCTCTAAGGTGTCTTACCGCCTGCCTTCCCTCCACCCAGTGTGGCTTTCAAATCTAGTCAGAGCAGTAAGTGCGGTGTGTCATTCACCACAGACACTCCTTTGGTAGGGCCGAACACATTGGGCTAACCCCTGCTTTCCATCCCCAGCAGCCTCCTTACCTCAATTCCTACCAGGAATGACAGGCTAGGAAGCTAGAGTACTCCAGAGACCGTGGTTACCCAAAGCCTAAGCATATAGCCAGCTTGGCCATAAGACTTAGAAATTAGCACCGCTTTCTGTTCAGAGATATCTGCAATCTAAGTGTCAACTCCTGCAGGGGCACCATGCCAGTGATAAAGGAAAACATATGGATGAGAAAGGGAGGGAATATTTAACTGCCTGTGAATCCTGTGCTGGGGGACTCACCCCTGAAAGTGGTGACCCATGGAGCATCCCACTACTCTACTAAAGAAAATCCTAGGGGCTGGAGAGATGGCTCAGCGAATAAGAGCGCTGACTGCTCTTGCAGAGGACCCAGGTTCGATTCCCAGCACTCCAGTTCCAAGGGAATCCGATGCCCTCTTCTGACCTCCACAGCATTGCATGACACAGGTGCACCAACCTACATGCAGACAGCACATTCATACACATAAAAAAGAAAAAAGAAAAAAAGAAAATCCTAAACCCACTGAGACACCTATTTCCTTACTTCTCTGTGCCTTTGGTTCCATATCTGTAAAATTGGAATGATCGTGGTATTTCACAGATTTACTGCAAGATTAAATGAACTAGCATGCATGCAGCTCCTGGTATCTGCCACAGAGTAGATGGATATAATACTAACAATCATTGACTATGTCAAACGCTGCTCACTTCTGTCATCTTTCACTATTGTGGGTTGAAAAGCAAAGTTGAGGTAAGTAAAGCACGCCTCTGGGAAGGACGGCACATGGATTCACTGTGAAAAATGAAATTTGGTGTTGGTCAAATAGAACAAATTTTTAATGACCAAATGAATAATCTCTGGTGCTCTAATATATAACATGTGACTAAGTTAATAATGGTATATTATATGCCATTATATGCCAGTTTGTTAAGAGACCAGATCTTTAAGTACATGGAGGACACATATTTACAAATTGAGAAGTGATGGCTGGGTTAATTTTGATAATCATTTCACAGTGTGTAAGAATATTAAGTTTTCATATTGTAAAAAAAAAAAAAGAAAAAGAAAAAGAAAATCCTAAACTCTCTACCTTGCCATGACATGAGCAAGCAGCTTGCCCAAGAGAAGGCTTGAGAGAGCTAGAAGACTAGGCAGCGGGCAGCAAGAACAAGCAGCTGGTCTAATCATCAGTGAGGCCTTGTGCACAGCACTTGGGTCCGAGTTGATACATAAGGGTCCAAGTTGATATTATGATAGAAAGTCCTTGAAAACAGATCCTGGAGCAAGAACTTGAGACCCCCTGACACTTCCATGTAACAGATGGAGCCTGTGCTATTCATCTGTAGTTAAAGCGAGGTGCTCTTAAGATCTGTGCTCTTTACCAAGCTTCACACTGGTAGCAAAGAAACAAGCTGAAGGTCGGCAAATCTTTTGCTTCTATCCTTTTGCTTAGTAATCACAAAGAGTAGCTTTCTGATTACAAAACAAAAATATGCAGGAACTTACCCTCCAGAGCCCCAAAAGGGATCATATAAAGTAGAACTGGATGTTATCATGAACATGTAATTTTTGGCCCAAGGAAAACAATACAAAGCAAAAAAGTGACCACCCAACTGTACCCAAGGCAGCTCTGCCACAGGTAAGAGAAAGCCCTCTGTCCTTGATGTGGGAATGATTTTTCTTATCTTAAACTTGCTTATAAGTAAGCTCACTGAGCCATGTGTTTCTGTTATGATCTAGGCATATGACCTTAGTCCTTCATGACCCTCCCTTGCCCTCTACCCACGACAATGGATGAATGTGCATATGTATGTTTTACATATCAAAGCACTACAAACAGCACTTTTCTCATTATAAATGATAATGGTGTCTTGGTAATGCCTCATGTTGCATTTAATGAGAAATAAAAGAAATAAAGAAGAAATGAAGGGAAGGGGAAATCTTTGAGGACTGGTTTCTTATTTGGCATCCTCTAAATTTCATATCAATGCAATTTTCTTATTTATTTATTTATTCATTTATTTATCTATTGGTCTTTTTGAGACAGGGTCTCCCATTAGTCTCAGCTGGCCTGGAACTCACTATGTAGACCAGGTTGGCCTTAAACTCACAGAGATCCACCTGCCTCTGCCTCCCAAGTGCTAGGATTAAAGGCATGTGCCACCACACCTGGCATCTTATTTATTATTTTTATTTTATTTTATGTGTATGAGTGTATTGCCTGCATTACGTAAGTGTACCCGTGTTGTGCAATGCCCATGGAGGTCAGAAGAGGGCATTGGATCTCCTGGAACTAGTGTTATGGACAGTTGTTAGCTGCCACATCGATGCTGGGAATCAAACCCTAGTCCTCTGCAAGAGCAACTGGTGCTCTTAATCACTGAGCCTTCTCTCCAGCCCCATCAATGTGATTTTTGAAAAAGAAAAATAAAACATTTCTTAGAGCAGGGATGACCTCATTTGGTTCCAGTGCCAGTGTGCTAAAAACCCATTGCTAACAGATGGACATTCCTGGAATTCCTGTCATTAGCACAGGCCAGAGTGACAACAGTTCAGTGATAACAACTGAAACTTTGTTGTGGATCACATGGCCCATCCTGAACCTTGGGACATCTGATTTACCACACCACACGTGTTATTTCTCCACTCTGCCATGTGCTGCCTCTGAAGCTAGAAGCTCACATTCGAATTGAAAAAGAGAGAAGGGGAGGAAAAGAAGAAAAAAGGAAAGGAAGGAGAGAAGGACAGGGAGGGGAGGGGAGGGAAGGGAAGAAGGGAAGGGAGAGAGAGAGAGAGAGAGAGAGAGAGAGAGAGAGGAGGCTCATACACACACATCCAGAGAGAGAGAGTGTGTGTGTCTTTTTGAGACAGGGTCTCCCTGTAGCCTGAGCTGTCCTGNGAAGAAAGAAAGAAAAAGAAAGAAAGAAAGAAAGAAAGAAAGAAAGAAAGAAAGAAAGAAAGAAAGAAAGAAAGAAAGAAAGAAAGGCTGATTTTCTAAAGACTAAAGCCAGGCACAGTGCTACAAGCCTTTAATCCCAACACACGGGAGCCAAGGCAGGCATATCTTTGTGAAATTTAGGAGAGCCTAATTTAGGAGAGTCTACAAAGTGAGTTCCAGTGTGGCTATAGGAGACCCTGTGTCAAAAATAAACTAACAAACAAAAAGTATAAAAAAGTTAATATTCCTGGGGCTGAAGAGAGAGTTCAGTGGTTAAGAGCACTGACTACTCTTGCAGAGGACTGGGGTTCAATTCCCAGCACCCACATGGCAGCTAAGAACCAGCTTTAAGCAGGGTAGGCCTTTAATCCTTGTACTCAGGAGGCAGAGGTGGGCAGATATCTGGGAGTTCAGAGTGAGTTCCAGGCCAGCTGGGACTATAGGGAGACCCTGTCTTAAAAAAAAAGTTAATATTCACAATGAGAGTTAAAAATATACAAAAATTCTTTTATTTAAGCAAATGCATCTTTGCAGGAACTGAATGGCTGCATTCAGAGCCCCACAGGCATGCAATAGCCTGGTTTCAGTGTCTACTTCAATGATATACTGGCAGATAGCACAGATAGGCTAGAGATACAAATTTTACTCAGCTGTTCCCTTAGCAGCCCCTGCAAGAAGCCTCATAGCATTTGTTTGGTACTGGGTCTTGGTTGCATTGTTTCTTACCCTCCCCCAACACACACCTAATGCCTAGATAAATAGAGGGAGAAACGGTCACTGGAAGGAACACTAAGGCTTGGGTCACACATCAGCCCTGCTTGGCTGACATCCAAATGCATAATTCACATTGGTGCAAAGCCTCTGGTGATTGCTTATCCATTATAGATCAATTGCAGAAGAGGCTGTAACTTTATTAGAACACAATTTAGGAATACTATAAACATCTGGAATTTGTACCCTATTGACTCAATGTATAATAATTAATCTGTGTATGAAATTAAATACAACCCTAAGGAATATTTATGTGCATGTTGTCTCAAATTCTGAGGACTTCCATGAAAACCATATGCCAAAGGAACAAAGGGCAATTAACTAGCCTGGCCGAAGACAGCACCATTTCACCCAAAAATATCACCTGCACATTAGTCATGTGCTTCATACAGTTGACTCTTTGCACAAGGTTCCGCACCCATAGATCCAACCATGGGTGGAGAAATAGTTTAAAAAGAAGTCCAGCATACAGTCAATGAGAAACAGTTTGGGTAAATTTAATGAAAGCTTATGCCTTGGCTCCTGTTTATGGGTATGTCTAATACAACTTAGGCATCTATAGGTCAAAACATAAAAACCTAAAAAAAAAAAAAGAGGGAGATGGGAGGTGGGGTACTATCCTTTCTGGGATACAAATGGAAAACTCTGTGTTCCAATCCTATTGATAAATTTTCAATTTTTCTGATCTTGAAACTAACAATGGGAGGAGAATTTTATGTTCCCACAGGTAAAAATCACCAATCTAAATGCCTGAAAACATACAACTTATGGCTNTCCATGGCAATGCACGACACGGGTGCACTCACATACATGCAGGTAATACATGCATACACATACAATTTAAAAAATAATAAAATAAATAAAAGAATTTTTAAAACTTTAAGATTTCATCCCTGTTAATAAACACTCACTGAGCCACTCTATGCTTTCCTACATACTACCGCAGTAAGTTTCCTGTTCGATTCCCACACTAGATTCCCAATCTAGTGTTCCTCAGCCCCAGCACATGCCTTCTCTTATCAAAGAGTAGGGTCAGAAGAGTGTGGATGACTCTGGGAAGCCCATTAAAATGAAGAAAAGTGGGTAAGTCAGAGTCCTGGGTATTAAGGTAGAGGCGATTTCCACCCAAGAAAAATCTCTCCTCTCTCTGTCTCTCACTAGGGATCGGGCTGCGGAAAGCTTAAAGAAACTCTGATACCAAGCTCACACTTTAAAAGCTCTGGATCTTGTTTCTTGTCATTCATATGTAAAGCTTTCTCTTACTAGAGAGCAGGAAAATCCACATCTCATTATAAGTATGTATTGAGTTTCTATAGAACTTAAATCCACTAAACAAGATTGCTTAATGGTTTTGCCCCAAGGCTAGTTTGGAGTGAAGCAAGAACAAAAGCTACAATTTCTGACTGAAAAGCAACTACCTCCTTAGCTGTGGCCCTGAGCAAGGCTCTCTGTTTCTTGGAGGAGGCTCTGGCTCTGGCACTCCGAGCTGGTAACGAGGTTATTCTTGGCAGGAATGAAGCTATTTTTAAAAGACACTTGTGCTCTTCCCTTTGCTATCAGACTATTGAGACAGGGACTCCAAAAACTTGGAATTTCCCCAGGAATATCACACTGGGACATGGAAAAGACTTAAGTGTGGTGCCAGCCAGAGGGGGAGCTTGCCTCCCTGGTGAGATTTCACGTAGATCTGACATCTTGTCATATCCCCTTGCAGGAGAGATGGAAGGGACCGTGTCTTACCAGGACTGCTTAGTTCTGCATACATAGTGCCTTCTATTTAAACCTAAGCAACTGTCCTGTCAGGACCCTGACCACTGACTTGGGGCAGACAGGGGAGGGTGTCCTTGGGCCTCTTTATTCCTCTTTCCAATGTAGCCACATTGAATAAATCTTTTTCTACTTTTCTCTATCAACCTCCTGAGGATGAGGGGACCAGCTTAGCTTGTTTGGGTTTCATTTGAACAGTTTATAAATGTATAGGGGCTAGAAAGATGGCTCAGCAATTAGGAGCACTGGCTGCTCTTGCAGAGGACCAGGGTTCAATTCTCAGGACCCACATGGCAGCTAACAACTATCTTTAACTCTGGTAACTCCAGTTCCAGAGGATCTGACACCCTCTTCTGACCTCCATGGGCATTGTACAACATGGGTACACTTAGATGCATGCAGACAATACATTGTTACATGTAAAATAAAAGTAATATTTTGAAAAAGAGTTTATAAATGTATAATCTCACTTCATATTTGTGCCTTCTATCTTTGCTCACAATAATGTATATTCATGGTCATACTGGCACTGGAGATTGATCATTATAAAATACCCTAGCAGTCTGAGGATGGTCAGGTTTTGACAGATGAGAGGAGATGAGAGGACTTTAATGTGCTCCATTGTAGGAAAATCCAGTTTGGGTTAGGTATGAATGGGCTAGCTTTCCAGTCAGCATCTCCCAGGGGGCACAGGTGGGAATCATGAGAATTCACTGGCCCCACCCCCTGAGAGGGCAGCAGCTAGTGACCCAGCAGCACATGATGGTCTGGGATTGGTCCTAAGTGATGATGTCATTCAGCCTATAAAAGTGATTTTCAACATACAATAAATGGGTCTCCATTACCACCTGACAAGATCTCTGGTATGTTACTTTAAGTGTGTGCAGGCCAAAGTAGGCCTGAGTCTCAAGTGTCATGTGCTAGTGTGTGGCTGCAAGGAGGCATATCAGGTCACCAGCCTGAAAAGTTTAGCATCAGAGCTAGCAGCTCCATGACTGGTGAGTGTGGTTTGCCAGCAGTGTAGCCTGGGGAGAGTCAATCAGGTGCCAGGCTGAAATTCCAGTCCTTGGATCCATCAGCCCCTGGACTGGGGAAGGTGGCATGGCCCAATGGGGTGGTGTTCCGTCCCCCCAGGCTAAGAATCTGACAGGAGGAGTAGCCTCTCAGATTGGGCTGCAGAAAGCAGCCTGCTGGCACCTAGGACAAGGTGCCTGCTTCCCCATGGAGGAAGCTGCTAGCGGCAGTCTCCCTTAGGATAGAGTTATATCTCTGTCAGCAGGGAGCGCACGCCCCTATACTCCTTTAAGAAATTATATCTTGCCTGGTGTGGTGATACACACCTTTAATCCCAGCATTTGGGAGGCAGAGGCAAGCAGATCTCTGTGAGATCCAGGTCAGCCTGGTCTACATGATAGGTTCCAGACCCTGTCTCAAAAAAGATGGAAAAAAAAAGTAATTACATCTTATAACTAACTCTATAGGTGAGATTCGATTCTCATATTTCTCATAAAATTAAAAAGTCCATTATGATTCTAATAAAATCATACATATGAAGTTCTTTAAATAATAGTTCACTGCTGTTTTTCAATCAAATGGAACCTGTTAATTCTCCCTCATTTATCCTTGCGCTTTTTTCTATAGTTATGTATGAAGTCCTTTAGACAGGAACAGGTCCATGTTAATGGAATCTAGCCAATAAGCAATAAGGACAATCTGTACACATAGCAATACCTCCTCAAGAGGAAGAGGATGTTGGTTGATGGCGGATATTATTCTAACAGCTATAGGTGAAATAAATTGATTCATTCTTCATGAAGTCTTATTGTTAACCCCATATTGCATGTCAGGGAATTAAATAATCTGTGGTAGTCACAAAGCTTGGAAGTAGCCAGAAATTAAAACAATGAAAAATGCACGTTTGTTTCTTTAACATTTCTGCAATTGACCCAC
>VZQC01004008.1:2455937-2499051 GCA_009823505.1 Rhizomys pruinosus
TTCCTCAATAAACCTCGTAGTCCTCCAACAGGTCCCAGTCCTTTCTCAAAAATTAATAATAAAGCAAAAATTAGAGCTAAATTCTTCCCAATAACTATCAAGACTTTCTAAACACCATGTTAGCCTTTTCACAAATGGCTTTTGCAGCATGGAAAATACTTTTTAACAGAGATACCCCCCCCCCCATCACGGTTTTCCTCTGAATATCTTCAGGGGAAATGGGCTTGGGGCGCTCCAAGGCTCACCCTAGGGTGATCCAAGTTGCACCTTCACAAAACCAAGAAGCAGAGACTCCCTCAGCTGGCCCTGCGTTCTTTGCACTGACTCGGAACCTGGAAGAAAAGAGCACACATTCGCTCCCAAGACTGCAGAACCAGCATCATCTGGAAGGGCAACTGCCTCCTCTGCGAGAAACCTTGTATGGAAGACGCCCTGCAGGTACACCCAAAGCAAGCACGAGTTCGCGAGTTCGCAGGTCTAGATGCAGGAGACTTGGTAGCTTTACCTGACTGTCTCCATAAGCTCTGAAAAATCTAGATTACTGTGATGCAAGAGGATACTTTTGAGTGAGGAATGAATGTTTGTCACTGACTACTTCTGATACATTAGAATGGTTGTCAGTTCCGTATAAAGGACTTTTTACCCTCTAGGTAAGAAGGAAAACTCAACTGGTTTCAGCTTACTCTGTAGTGGTGCCAATGCTTATTTCTACTTTCAGACCTAATTTCATGTTTTAAAATTATATAGCCACAGATGTGACAAAGAGTGGCAATCGCATTTCAGTTAGGTTCAAATTTTAAGTTATTAACTCCAGTACAGTTTAATGTGTCCGGTTTGGTGGTTTGAGAGTAGTAATTTAGGAGTAAATATCTCTAATGTAAATCTTGAAGCAAACCCAAACAGAATCGATTTACTGCAGGACAGAGAAAAGACAACTCACCTTCCCTAACTCTGTATTCTTCAAGGTCATCACAGAACTAAGGGAAATTGTTCTTGAGTATTTTTTATGAGGTACAAAGCATTTCATAATGACCACAGTGCTAATTAACATTCTAACTTGAGAAAAGAAATGAATGTATATGTATGCCCTATGACAGATACATCATATGCATAGATATGACATGGTACAGATGTCACTTTGTCTCCTCCCCGCACTCCAGATCAGAGCACAAGTGGGTTCTTCTTCCTGGGTGACTTGGTCAGGATGCTTTCTTTGTGTTTATTTAGACACCCACAAGATCTTAGCCAGAGTGATTTTCATGGCTATTTTCTATAGAATTGATATACTTAGTACTTCTGATTTTAAAAGCTTTTAAAAATGCTCTTCAATGTGAGTAAGAATTTTTTTCTCTTACTGGTACCTTTGATTCCTTTTTTTAATCTAAGCTTCCTATTCACAGCTTTAAGATTTTAGTTAAGTGGATAGTAAACGCTGATTTGTGCACATTAGAGTCCCAACTCAAAAATTATTTTTGAAAGATAAAAGTCATACTAATTATAAATAAAAAGGTAGTGAGCATTTGATATAAGTACCAATGCTAACCAAAGCATTCTGAATGCTGGTGTTTTTTTTTTAATTTTTTTTTATGTGTATGAATGTACTGTCTGCATGTAGGTTTGTACACCCGTGTCGTGCAATGCCACGGAGGTCAGAAGAGGGCATCAGATTCCCCCGGAACTGGAGTTAAAGACAGTTCTCAGCTGCCATGTGGATGCTGAGGATCGAACCTGGGTCTTCTGCAAGAGCAGTTGGTGCTCTTAACCGCTAGGCCACCTCTCTAGCCATTTTGAAAAATTTTTTTAAATTGTGTGTGTGTGTGTGTGTGTATACATGTGAGTGCAAGTATCCGAAGAGCCAGAATAGATTCCCTGGAGCTGAAGTTACAGGCAGTTGTTAACTGCCAAGCATGAGTGCTGGGAACTGAACTTAGGTCCTTTCAAAAGTAGTATGTGCCTCTAACTGATAAGCTATCTCTACAACCCCCTGAATGCTGCCTTTAAGGAGCCCACATTCTAATTCTAACCCATCAAACACTACATCACATGGGATTAGGCAAGTTACATCATCAGTTTTGTTGACCTATAGTCTGGAGCAAAAAAATAATGTCAGGGGCAGCTTTTCCCACTTGGGGAATCCAACTAAAAGACAAGTTGCTATCACTCAATCTATAAAAATGAAGAGTAGTTAAATTCCTAGAAAAAAATGCTAAAACTATTTGCATTTTAAATCCAATGTAGTTGTGATATTTCTGTCCCACTCAGTGTGCTAATATCATTTGAAAGAAAACAAAGGTATTGTGTCCATTCTACTAAAAGTTGTAAATAGCAAGGTCTTTATAGTGGTCATTCAAATGTTTTAAGGATAAAGACACATAATTATTTAGGATTCTTTTTTTTAACAAGAAAGCCTGCTTTTGTTTTTACTGGAGGCTCAGGGTGACACATGACAGTTCATAAAATGGCTTCAGAGGTATTGGAGTTGAAGAGAAACAAAAAATAAATGGGTGGGAAAGAAAAACAATCAGGAGGAGGTAAGAGCTGGCTGGTTCCTTCTCATCCTGACTTAGGGGAGGGAGGTGACGCCTCTGCAGTGGCAGAAAAAGTAAAAGGATTCTTTTTTAGTTGAAGTGCAAAGTATGAGTATAGGCTAGTCCACACAACAATCTAGAAATCAAAATGTGTACATATTGATGAAAGAGGCCAAAGACTGCATGCAGTTTGATCCTGGCAACAGTCCCAAGACCCCCAAGCTCTTGATCAAGTAAGGCCTCACATTCATAATACATATGCCAGTCTGATTCACAGCACAGTAACTCTGCAGCCCTGGCTTGTTTTATCAGAAAAGAGTATGTTGTGTCATAACAGCAACTAGGGGGACTGGCACCTGTAAATTATCTATTTTTTCTGAAAAGATATTTTATTTTCATTTCTTAAAGTATATTGGTCTGATTTCCTGTATTCTGGGTGAGATTTCACGGTATTTAATTAATGGGATAGAGACGTAGTTCAATGGTAGAGCCCTTGCGTAATACATGCAAGACCTTGGATTTGATCTTCAGTACAGAATTAAATATTCATGAGATGAATCAGTAATTTCTTTTTTCCAGGCTAAATTCTGTGTTTTAGTGAATAATATGTGTAGTTAGTACACAGTTAGTTTTGCAGATGTTCTTTTTTTTATTTATTTTTTTATGTGTATGGATGTACTGTCTGCATGTAGGTCTGTGCACCCGTGTCGTGCAATGCCTCGGAGGTCAGAAGAGGGCATCGGATTCCCATGGAACTGGAGTTAAAGACAGCTCTCAACCACCATGTGGGTGCTGGGGATCGAACCCGGGTCCTCTGCAAGAGCAGATGTCGCTCTTAACCGCTAGGCCATCTCTCCAGCCCGCAGATGTTCTTTTAAATCCCAACCTGGAGAGAAAAATGAGGAAAGCAGAAAACTGACTCAAATGTCACCTATATTCATCCAGGGAGCGGGCTTTGTGTGTCTCAGCTCCACAATCAACATCTGGGTTACACAGGTGTACATGAAAGATGTTTTTATAACTGTGTGGATGAAGTCTACTAACCAACAGTCAGCATTGCTGCCTAATTGACAGTAAAATTGTTTTAATGGTTGCTCCCCCCACCCCCTGCCCAATCTTTCAAGTATCCAGGGCCATGTATTTTGATATCCCGTTGAAAGATGAAGAAACAAGTATCATCAAAACGCACCCACCCCGGAGAATTCAAGTAAGATGAATCTTAAATCCTTCATAAGGAATTTCTTGGCTTTAACAGTAATACCCCTTATCATCTATAAGAATATGGAATAAGAGCCGGACATGGTAGTGCACTCCTTTAATCCTAGCACTCAGGAGGCAGAGGCAGGTGGATCTTTGTGAGTTCAAGGCCAGCCTGATCTACAGAGTGAGTTCCAGGACAGCTGGGACTACAAGGGAGACCCTGTCTCGAAAAGACAAAAAAAAAAAATAATATTGAATAAGTGGTTAATGAAAATGCTGTTACAGAAAATGTTGATATTGCAAAGACCAATCTGTTAGGAGTTCCTTTAGCAAAGATGTCACTTTTGAGGCCTATGACCAAGGACAGGTACATAGGGATTTAAATTACCTGAATTTAGCACTGATTAGTGCAGTGACTATGGGAAATCACTTATAACATCAACTATCACTACCAGTCAAGTCAAACACTACATACCAGGCAAATTGATCCTCATCACTCAGATAAATTTTAGCTCCACATAACAAAGGAAGTCTCATCTCTATTTTCTGTATATGGTTCAGAAAGTGAGGAAATGTGCCCAAAGACACACAGGGGTTACCTATCAGCCAGGTCTCCAATACTCAGCTGTCGCTGTAAGTGATCTCTGTAGCCCCTTCTTCCCTGCCTTTAATCACCCGAGATGTTATAATTACTGGTTGTTGAAATTAGGAACACTGGATCTCAAGGCAACAAAGAATTTTTAATGCATTTGCCTTGATAGGAAACTCATGGATTTCCTTTAGAGAGCTAGACATTCTAACAAGCCTCATCCTAGAAAGGGAAAGAGATCAGAGTGGGTCCTTAGGAATGAGCATCAGCTATCAGAAGGGGCTCCCTGTGAACAGGAGCTATCCCTAACATTTGAGAAAGGGAATTGTAGCCAAACTCCACCTGCTTCAGGGCTCACCCAGATACCTGGAGCAATTCCAGCAGTAGTGGAGTTCATTAGTTGAGGATTATTTCTGGTTCAGTTGGTTCATATTTACTTGTCTTCTCCTGAAGCTCAAAATTATTATTTGAAGTGATTATAACCTTTAGTTTCAAAAGAGCATTTCTTCCAAATATATGAGAAAACTCGAAAAATATTGTTTGGTTCAAGAAAAATAAAGGGTAAATATAATAAAGTAATGTCTAATTTAAAATTTCCAGTATATGAGTGGGTAAGTAGCGCAATCCTAAAGCCTTCTTTATTCCTAAACCAAACGCTTTCTTTCAAAGAAGTATTTAATACATGTCCCTGTGAAGGCCTCACCAACTAACTCAAACAGAAGAAATCACTACTACCAGAGAAATGTATTTGTATATTATTCTCTAGTCCATGAAGTAACTTTAATATTTGGCAGCCCTAAATAACTTAAAGTTAAGCTTTGACTCTCCCAAGAATCTATTAAGCTCAAAAAGAGAGCTTTTGGCATTTCAGACTCTGAAATGCGAAATAAATAATCAACACACATCATTTGAGTGAGTGTAGACTATGTTTTATTCTAGCTTCAGTATGCATCACACACAAAAGTCTGAAAGTGAATGAATGGAACTCATTCCTGCTGAAGGGAAACACAGTGTACAAAATGATCAATGTGCTTAATTATAAAGACAATAGGAACATTTCACTGAATCTAAAAGCTGAGAACTTAGCAAAATTCTGAAAGGAAAAACTACACATGTCATCTAAGTCCTCCTCTGTACATCTTTTTTCTTTTCTTTTCTTTTCGTACATCTGTTTTCATCACTCTAAAGGACAGCTTTCTTTGCACCTTGGGGCCACTTGATGAAATATGACCACCCTCAGTCGGTATTTTTTATGTCTAGTCAAATAGGCAGATTGGCCTGATCATGGCTGAGATTCCAAACTCCTGGAGGAAGATCTTATTGCCTCAGCTTTGGTCATGATTCCAACTCTGATCCAATGGGCAGAGAGCAAGACGCATGCTGGTGCTACAGAAATGTGGGCAGAAGAGTCACCCTGTAGGTTCTGGAGTCAGCTCCCGGAGAAAAGGGAAATCACTAGGAACTTGGCAGACGCTCCCAAAGAGATCATCTATAATTATCTTCACAAATGAGGCTCAGCACATTTTCTACCACAAATGGGTTTTTGAGAGAATAATAAATGCTGGGTTCCCATGACATGCTAATTAATAGCCTGATCTCTGCCAAAGAAAATTCTAAAAGTATTTTTAATTATTAAACCAAACCTAATTGCATCTTAAATAATTTGAGTTGTATATTTGGCACTCTCCACTTCCTGAACATTTACTCCTCCAGTAGAGAAAAAGTCATGAACTAAGGCTCCTAAGCTTGGAGGTGAGGAGTTGAACCCTTCTGCCAGTGAGCTCTGAATCAAATGTATCTGCCTATTTGTGGATGCTGATCAGCATGACCCCCTCTGGCCTGCTTACCTTCTCATCCAACCACCCAGCCTAACCAGAATTACACACATACACACACACACACACACTGCAGACCCAGGTGATCTGCTTAGATAATTCCCTGATTTCCAACGATCTATCCCAATTTCAGTTTCCCTGTGAGTCCCACCCTGAGCCTCCTACTGAGCATGGCAACTCCCACCCCAGAAGTCCTGATTCCCTCAGCCTCCTGATTCCCTCAGCTCTGCTCTATCTTGCCTTTTCCCCTGCACACCAGTTTCCATCGAAAATATCAAATTCTTCACTTGATATGTTCCAAAAAATGTGAAGTCTGAAATGCTCCCAAACCCAATTTTACCTGAGCACTGACATAATACCATAAGGAGGAAATTCCATACCTGACCACATATGATGGTTTACAGTTAAAAGCAGTTTCACTGAAAATACATGTAAAATAACCTTCAGGCTATGTGTATAGTAAATATATGAAACAAATAAAGTCTGTGTTGGGTCCCATCCCCAAGACACCTCATTACATATATGCAAATATTCCAAAATCAAAACTAAAACTCCACATAAGAAACACTACTGGTCCCAAGTATTTTCAAGTAAGGGATACTCAGCCTGTATAATATATGCAATAGGATTTTGATAAGTGTTGGCACCAAAGCCCCCAAAGTAAATAGGCATCATATTGAAATTATAACAATTCAGGGAAGTTTACTTTGTAATTATCCATGCATAGTAGGTTGGTTAGGGACATTGCAGCTGAGGGGTAACTAACTACCTCTAGGCTGAAGGAAAAGGAGAGCTTTCTCTGTGGCTATGCCCCTTCCCCTTGTGGGCGGCCAGAGGCAGGGAACCAGCTACATCCTTACAAAGAACAGGGTGTGTTAGCCGGGCGTGGCAGCGCACGCCTTTAATCCTAGCACTTGGGAGGCAGAGGCAGGTGGATCTTTGTGAGTTCAAGGCCAGCCTGGTCTACAGAGCGAGTTCCAGGACAGCTGGGGCTACAGGGAGACCAAAAAAAAAGTAAAACAAAGAACAGGGTGGCGGGCAGGCAAGTGGATCTGGAGAACTGAGGGGAGACACTGGCTCCACCGTTCAAATGCAGACATTTCCTTCACACTTCAGTGCTAAGAGATCTTCTCTGTGTTGAGCATTACATTTTACTGATTTGTCTCTATCTATTAGAACAATCATATGGCATGCACACACACCCAGATTTACACACACACACACATACACACACACACAGGCAACCATTCCCCCCACACACACACACATAGGCACACACACACTCAGACAAAAAAAGTGTCACAGGGATTTTCTTTCCCCTGGGTGATAGTGTAGATTTTATGTTGCTGAACCATGTTTGTATCTCTGGCATAAATCCTATCTGGTCATGCGCTATATACCTAAGTACATTGCTGAGGTGGATTTTCTAAGGTTTTGCATATCTGATTTAATAAGTGAGATGGGTCTATAATTTTCCTTTTTTTTTTTTTTGGTCTTTTCGAGACAGGGTCTCCCTGTAGCCCCAGCTGTCCTGGAACTCTCTCTGTAGACCAGGCTGGCCTTGAACTCCCAAAGATCCGCCTGCCGCTGCCTCCCAAGTGCTAGGATTAAAGGCGTGTGCCACCACACCCGGCTGGGTCTATAATTTTCCAATACAGTTTTACACCAGCTTTCCCATCAAGATTGAATCAGTCTTATGAAATGAATTGATTGTTCTGTTTGGTAAAATAGGTCTTTGGAACCATTTTTAGACTCTTGGACTTTTAAGGAAATGGAGAAATGTTTCCTTTCCTGTGGTTCTATTTACTGACAAAGGGTCCCTCCTGGAACTCAGAGCTCACCAATCTAGCTAGTCTAGATAGCCAGTTTGCCCCGCAGGTGTCCCCTATCTCCACCTCCCAAGTGCCAGGATTACAGACAGGAGGCCACCACGCCTGCAGGACTTCTGCATGGGCTCCGGTGACCTGAACTCCAGTCCTTTCAAGGACTGTGTGGCAAGCCATTTACCTACTAAGCTGTCTCTCCAGCTCCAGATACCTTATGTTCTCAGTACTGAGACCTGAACCCATGGCCTCATACGTGCTAAGAACATGCTCTACCACTCAGCGTAGCCCCAGCCCTGATTTCAAGTTGTGAGCCTGGCTCTGCTATGGTGCATTTTTTTTTTTATTGATGCTTTGTGTATTTCATACATCATTTTCCAATTCAGTTCAGGCATATTTCCCTTTCCCTTCCCCCCATCCCACCCCACCCCATCCCAGATCATGCATTCTGCCATAACTGTCCTGCATCTTTCTCTCAGTTTTTGGGGTTTTTTTTTTTTTCATTTTCCAGCAACAAGCGATAATTTATGAGTACAAGCATCCTTCCTGTAAAACCAATCTGCAAGCAGTTGTGCCCAAACCCACACAGCCCCTTGGTCCCACCATCCAGCAGGGGGGGGCTTGTATGTTCAATCGAGTTGATCAAATGAGTGTCCAGGCAAAAATATGGAACGCTTCACGAATTTGCGTGTCATTCTTGCGCAGGGGCCATGCTAATGTTCTCTGTATCGTTCCAATTTTAGTATATGTGCTGCTGAAGTGAGCACTGCTATGGTGCATTTTTGATCCCCTTTATCTACTACAAATAACTCACAAGCATCTTGGGCCCTAAGTGCCTTATGGATCAGCTCCCCACAAATATTTGCATTTCTGTTCTGTTTTCTGATCTAGGGAAATATTTATCTTGTACTGAAGCCAAATTATATCATGTTGGTTTTCTGTTTTGTTTTTCATTGCTAACTGTTGGAAGCAAAGACTGTTACTGAAATGTAACTTCATTACAATGACTTTATCAAAAATTCTTCCTTGACTTCGTGCCATCTTAATGATTTATCAACATACAGCTGTCATAAGTAACTTTCTCTACTTCCCAGAACTTTAGAAGACCCAGTCTTAAGTTCTCATACCAGACAAATTTTACATTTTCTTTGGGTTGCTCTGACCCATCTATCCTTGCCAACAAACAGAAATAACCCTCTGTCCAGTTCGTGTTTACCACCAAGTTCAGAGACTTGTAGTCTGTGGTTGATTTATTCCTGATTCCTGATTCCTCTAGCAAATATTACAACTGATTGTGCCAATCATTTATTTTGTTTGAAAAGCAAAATACTCCAGAAATGTTCAGGCAAACAAGACATTTCCTAACGTTACAAAATGAGAAGTCATTCTACCGCTTTTCTTGTGACTCCTTCCAGCGTGCTCCCTCCATGGCGAAAAATTGAGGCATCTTTCCCTTCCATGGAAAGGGACACATGTGTGGACCAGAACTCTGAGGCCGCTCAGTTGTCTGGCTTGTTTACCTGAAGCTAATTTTTCTTCCCAACAGTTTTTCTGCTCTGCTTCTCAGGCCAAATTCCACTCCGGTGTCTATTTGCCGTGTCAGTTGCTGCCATCTAGTGGCTTTGTAGAGCGAGCCTTGAGGTTCGTTCTTAAGACCAGAAAGTAGCCCTCTGACCGCCTAACAAAACCTACCATTTAACCCTTATCAGAAAGGTGAATTTAAGTTAGAAAGGCCGAGAATAACAGCAATAGGTCTATAGTTATCATATATCCATATTATCAAACCAAAAACATGGTCCTAAGAATTTATGGATAATTATTTTATTTTATTTTTTTAAATGCATATTCTTTTTATTTATTTATTTAGTTAGTTATTTAGTTATTTATTTTTGAGACAGGATCTCCCTATAGCCCCAGCTGGCCTGGAACTCACTCTATAGACCAGATTGGCCTTGAACTCACAGAGATCCGCCTGCTTCTGCCTCCCGAGTGCTAGGATTAAAGGCATGCACCACCATGCCCGGCTTAAAGACAGTTCTTAGCTGCCATGTGGTGCTGGGAATCGAACCCAGGTCCTCTGCAAGAGCAGTCAGTGCTCTTAACCACTGAGCCATCTCTCCAGCCCTGGATAATTATTTTAAATGACTCAAGTATCTTGGCATTTTGGATGGTTTCCATAGTGTATGTTTTCATACGTACAAATCCTCTATAGTCTATTTTTATGTAGTTCCTTTATTCACTTGAGACAACATGGAGTCTCTTGAGATCCCATCCTGCAAAGAAATTATCAGAGTCCCTGAGAGAGTACCAAAAAATATCTCCTCCCCGGACATACCTAAGAGTGGGAAACCTCTGTCTCTACTGAATTTCCTAGAGGTTTTCTTTTGCAATTCCAGGACATACTAATGATAAAGAATTTGGAGAAACAATCAGCAAAGGGGGAGACATGGGTTTGAGACTGGACACCTGTAAGCCTGAGTCCCAGTAATGCTGCTTTCTAGTTAAGCAAACTTAGACAAACCATGTACATTTTTAGAATGGGGAACCTCATAATTACACACAGGGTCACCTGAGGATTACATGTGATGTTATGTTTATACCTGACATAATGTGGAGCAATAGTCATCTGAGCCTAATCACCAACACATGGATCCTGAGGACTCACCCATGCACAGGAGACACAAGTACTTCCTTGTTCTTATTCTTTCATCTGATCCCCACCCTCAGCCATTATAGATTCTTCCTCCCACAGTTGTCTGTGACTCTGCAGTTAAGACCACTGGCTGCCCTTGAAGAGAACCCGGGTTTGATTCCCAGAACCCACATGGTGGTAACAACCATCTGTATCTCCAGTTTCAGGAGATCCAACATCCTCTCTGACCTCCATGGGCATTGCTTGACACAGGTGCACCTACTTACATGCAGGCTATATATTCATACACATAAAATAAAAGTAATAAATAAAATATTTAAAAAGCAAAAGTAATCACTTCATGTATATCAGTGGCTTCCCACACTCTTAAGAAGCCCAGCTGAAACTTTAGAGTGCCTACTGAGCCCTGCACAGCTGGACCCGATTAACCTCCCAGGGAGCTGTGCGTGCCTCCTCTGAACTCAGGTGGCCTTCTTCGGAAATCTGTGAGGGAGAGTGTGTTCCTACCTCTAGCCTGGCTTCTGGCAGCTTGTGGCCAGTCCTCAGCATTCCTTAGCTTGCAGGAGCATCGCCCCGTCTCTGCTTTCATTGTCACATGGTATCTTCCTGTGTATGTAGCTACATCCAAATTTCTCCCTTTTCATAAGAAAACTGTTATAAACGGCCCACCCTACTTTACTAATTACACTTGCAATTAACCTCTTTCCATACAAAGTCACATTCTCAAGGACGTGGGATAAGGACTTTCAGATATGAAGGGTAAATACACAATACATTTTGTATTTACACAATTCAACAAATTCCATCCCCATTCATTTCCAAGGGTATATCTCTGAGTTGCATAATGTCATAATCCTGCCCTGCACACATTTTCTTCAATACATTAATCACAGTGGGTAATTATAGATTGAAAATCATACCAGCAAGAGTCTCTGTGTTGCCTGTGGGTTAAAGGCTGTGTTGAGAATGGTGTCCATTTCTGCTGACCATCCCGTCCCCCATGCCTAGTGTATTGGGTACTTTTCTGTTGCTGTGATAAAACAGCATGGCCATGGGAACTAATAGAAGGGAGAATTTTTTTTGAGCTTATGGTTCCAGAGGAGTTGGAGTCCATCGGGGTGGAGAAGCATGGTGGTAGGAGATTGCTGAAGCAGAAAGAAGAGCTCCCACATCCTGAAGCAGGCACAGGAAGCAGAGAGAACGTGGAAAGTCTGGCAAGGCTTAAAAACTCTCACAGCCCAGACCAGGGGCATGCTTTCTCCAGCATGGCCACACCTCCTAAAGGTTCCGTGACCCTCCCCAAACTCTACCACAAATGCTGGGACTCTATGGGGGGCATTTTCATTCAAATCACCACACCTAGCATGCATCAGTGATTTAGTAAACACCCACTGGGTAAATAAATGAGCTCTATAGGCCACTCCCCTCGTGTCAGTTCAAGGAGACCAGCTTGCTAGTCCCATGTCTGCTAGGTTACTTCTCAGTGCTCAACTCATAGAGCAGAGTCTTCTGAGGTAGAAAAGGCTGGACTAGTGGCTGGGGAGATGCTCAATGAGTAATGCTCTCTTTTTTTTTTTTTTGGATGAGGTTTGGATCCCCAACACCCATGTAAGAAGCTAAAATGCCTGGTGTGGTAACACACGACTATGGTGTGCACATCTGTAACCCCTGTACAGGATGCCGGGGAGGTAGAGCCAGATGTATCTCACTGACCAACAAGTATAATGGAAGCAGTGAGTTCCACTCAGCAAGAGGTCCTATATCAAAAATAAATAAATAAGGGGCTGGAGAAATGGCTCAGTGATTAAGAGTACTGGCTGGTCTTGCAGAAGACGTGGGTTAAATTCCCAGCATCCACATGGCAGCTAACAACTGTCCATAACTCCAGTTCCAGAGGAATCCAATGCCTTCTTCTGATTCCAAGGGCACTGCCTGACAGAAGTGCACTTACACACGCGCAGGCAATACACTCATACACATAAAATAAACATACTAAATAAAAATTTTAAAATAACAAATAAGATGGAGATCTTCAGAGGAGGATATCCAAAATCAACCTCTGGTCTCTACATACATACGTGAACCAGTACATCTGCACATATATGTATGCCATACACACACACACACACACACACACTCACAGAAGAATGAAAGAAAGAGGTATCAAGCTAGGCCATGGACACAAACTGCTACCCTGTTTTAGTGAACCTTTTAAGCTCCGTCCAACAAAATGTTTTCCATTAAAGCCCAGCCCTTAATAGGAAAAGACATCTCTCCTGTTCATAGGCACTTTTCACCTTCAACTGTGTCCCGACTGCTGAGGAGTCTGAGGAAGCTTCTCTGGAGACCTTCAAAAGAAGTCACTTCCCTAAGCACTGAGACGGCTCAGCCTCTTTCATCTCTAACAGTTTAAGACCCTAGCTTTCATCATTTTGAACATGGTCCCTCAATGCAGAGGAAAAGGTCTCTTAACTCCTTAAGAATTTAACAACTCAGGCCTGGATGATGGCTCAGAGGTTAAGAGCACCAACTACTCTTGCAGAGGACCTGGGTTCGATTCCCAGCACCCACATGGCAGCTAAGAACCATCTTTAACTCCAGTTCCAGGGGACTCCAACCCCCTCTTCTGACCTCCAAGGCATTACACGACACAGGTGTACAAACCTACAAGCAGTTACATTCATACACATAAAATAATAAAATAAAACTTTATTCAGAAAAAAAAGAATTTAACAACTCACTGGTACCAGCACGATAAAACAATGAAGAGCTCAGATAAATCAAAAAGCCTTTTGCACTGATAACAATTTTAATACTGCGGGACTCACCTTCCTCTGTGCAGCCGGGACCTGAGCTGCTTTTGCAGAGTGCTCAGATAGTTTAATGTCTCTGCTTTTGTGTATCATTGTCTCATCGGGTGAGGAATGCTGAATGCTCTAACCGTTGGACTTCTAGAAGCTTGAACCCATTGACCTGCCACAAGTCATTACCTGTGAGAGACTCCCGAGACAGCCAGAAGCCAGAACCGGGGGGAAAGTGAAGGTGAGCTGCAGGTGCTCCTGCGGGTTTAGAGCTCGGTGCTGGCCTGTACTGTGCTGTCTCTAACTGACAAGTGCTCTCCACCCTCGGGCTGTGTCTGCTTTGCGGAGAAAACAGGGCCATGCAGATGGGGGGGGGAAATGAATTTTACATGGAAACTGATGATTCTAGAAGTTTCCAAACTTGTGGAAAAAAGAAATCCAGCACAGCTCTTCCCTTCAATTTCCCTGAGTTTAAAACTCTCTGTTAGGTCAGGGTTTGAGATGAGAAGCCAAGATGGCCTAGACTGGAGGGTCCCCCTTCTCATTTTCTGGTCAGGAACTCACATTTGTAAAAGTGAGAGGGGAAAAGGCCCCCGCAAATCACAGGACCAGGGCAGCACCTAGTTCCAGACCCACCCTCAGGGCCCTGACCTGGCCTAATTGGCCAGATTCCAACATGTCACCATCTCCCCTTCCTTGCCCTGCAGTGTGACTCCCCTAACCCCTCTACCCTAGGACTGATGGACCCACCCAAGAGTGGCATCTCTCAATAAATCCAGTTTTGTGCTTTTGATCTGGTCTGATTTGTCTCAATTGTGTCACTGGAGAAGGTTTACATCCTCTCCCTTCTCAGTTTGGGAAAAGATCTTATCTGCACGTTGTCCCTGACTTCTATACCACAACCTCACCAAAATGTAATCTGGGCCAGGTCTTCTGCCTGCTAGACCTTCATAAGGCACTGTGCGTAGACATGAGGCAGTGAGGTAGGGTTTGCATTTATTTGCAAACCCTTTCCTGCCTCACTCTACCTGCCCAAAGCTGCTGTGTTGCTACCTAGCTTGGTAGGAGACACCCCAATAGTCCAGGCCATCCACACAGCACTGGAAGTAGGGACACCCCTTCCTAAGCATCTACACTAGCCTATGTGGGCATCATCCACAGAGCAGCACAAAAGATTGACTCACTCCTTCCCCTCCTGGGCAACAGCAGGTAAGAAGCTAAGATCTGTTCACCCCTGCTTGCCCTCAGTGACCACCTTCCCTGTGCCACTGAAGTTTATGATGGACCCAGGGATGACGACCAGAGTCACAGTCACTTTCAATCCTTCCCCAGCCGCAGTACCCCCCAAGGCTCACAGTCACAGTAGAGAAACAGGTTCCGTTGAACCACTCAGGGGCTTCCCTTTCATTTCTCAACCAGCCAGTCAGTCAGTGGCAGAAAAGGAGAAGGAGAGAAAGGACGATCTCATCAAACCAGACCACATTTCTGGAAAGATACTCAAAAGGATCTGTTGGCAGGAGAAATGATAAGTGATAAATTGAGATTATCAAACTGAAATTGTTGAAATCCTCGCGTGCCATGTTTGCAAAACTCTACAAGCGCCTTTCAAATGACATTAGATGCACAGCAGAATGCCACTTAGCTCACTGACAATGGTACAAAGGGCTCGTCAGGGATACATTGGAGTCCACCTTGATCCTCACAGGAGGATCTATGGATTATGATGGATTAAGATCTCTTTCTGTTCCAAGGGGGGTTTAAGACTGTGAATTGCAGAAGCCAGTAACAATTACCCCATACTAATAAGACTGTCATGTCTCATAGCAGGAACTGGAGAAGAAAATGCAGATTCCAATGTACACTTCTGGGAAAAGGCAATATTTACATAAGATGCAAATGCTGGAAATTAACCGTAAAAGACAAGAGGTAAATGAGGACAGTTGTCGAGTTTACCAACTTGGTACCGCATCATCACTGCCCAGGCCTGTTGAGTCTGTACGAGCACCAGAACAGAATACTCAACCACTGAGCTGCGCAGAGTCTGGAGGTTCTGCTACCAGCCCCATGGAGTCCTTTCTGCTTCAGTCTCCTCCAAGATAAATCTAGGCCTCAAATGTCCCTCTAAATTTCTATTTTACATTTATTTATTTATTGTGAGGGGGTAGAGATAGGGAGATCCATATGTACCACAGCACATGTCTGGAGGTCAAAGAACAACTTGCAGTAGTAGGTTGCCACCTTCTATCATGTGAGTTCTGGGAATCAAACTCAAAACATCAGGTTTGGTGACAAGCTCCCTCACCCACTGATCCACCTCACTGGCCCCTCAACTGTCCCTTTTAAAAGCAGGTTGTTCCTCTGACATTACGACTCTAGCCACAAAATGGGGTAGATAATAGTTCTTGATTTAGTAACAGAGGGAAGGGGAGTCTGTCTCTATTCCTGCTACCCAGGCCTCTCCCTATGATCCATGCCATAGAATTACCTAGCAAGAAACACCTTGTCACTGCGCATGCTTAAAACTCCAGCAGGGTGTACAGGAAACCTGCCTCAAACTCCAAGACAACTTGGGCTACATAGTGAGTTACAGGCCAGCCCCGGCTACAGAATGAAAACCTGTTTCAAAAAGAAGAAAATTAGAGGGGGTGGAGAGATGGCTTAGTGGTTAAGAGGACCCAGGATTGGTTCCCAGAATCCACATATTATTGCACGACATGGGTGCACTTACATTCAGGCAATACACTCATACACATAAAATAAAAATAATAAATAGACGGGCGTGGTGGCGCACGCCTTTAATCCTAGCACTTGGGAGGCAGAGGCAGGCGGATCTTTGTGAGTTCAAGGCCAGCCTGATCTACAGAGCGAGTTCCAGGACAGCTGGGGCTACAGGGAGACCCTGTCTCGAAAAGACCAAAATAAATAATAATAATAAATAAAATATTTTTAAAAATAAGAGAGAAAAAATATATTGCTCAGTGTCCGAGAGGCTGGGAAATCTAAAATTGAGGTGCTGGTGTCTAGTGAGAGGGTTGTTGCTGTGTCAAACACTGCAGGGGTATCACGGGTGACAGTGTGGTTTGACAAGAACCAGACCAAGCCAACACAGCCTTTATGGCTCACTTGAAGGAGAACTGCAGTGAAGATGGCTGTAATCTATCCTGAGGGTGGACCCCTCACCACCTAAACAGCTTTCAACAGCCCAGGAACTAATTAGCATAAGAATTGGGGAATTAAATTTTCAACACGAGAATTTGGGGGTTCAGGCTGGAACCAAAGCAGACTTTTGGCAACAAATCTTTTTACCAGTAACATTGTAATATTGTGCTGCTATCACAGCCTAACCCCTATACCCAGGAAACAGGCTGTAGTTTCTGTCCTGTGCAAATTCAGACACTTCATTTACAGAGCAATGTCTCTGGGAGCATCCTCATTTCCGTTGAGCCTTGCCTTTAGGAAGTCACACACTCACCTTTCTCCTAACAAGCTCAAGAATAAATAAAGTCCTCATACTTGTAGGAGGAATGAGAACAATGAGCGGTGGGCAGGGACTGCAGGTCTAAGTAGGCCTCACAGGGTGGCTGTTCCACGGAAGACGGCTTCTGGGGAAACACTATTTACAGCTGATCATTTTCAGGCTCAAATGGAGTTGAGGAAAAGTTTTCACCAGGAAGCAAGAATTAATATGCAAAAACTGAAGGGCCAGAGAGGCAAGAACATCCTTCAAAGCATGCCCCAAAGTGCTGGCTATGAAACTCTAACCATACTGCCTGATGAAACTGTCCACAGAGGCCCAGGTGAGCTGTGTTGCTTCCTTAGTAAAATATTTTAAATATTGTTTTATTTTGCTTTGGGATTTGGTAGTTGGGAGTTGGTTTGGGGGTTTCTTTTGTTTTCTTTGTTTTGTTTAAGACAGGGTCTCATGTAGTCCAGGCTGACCTCAAACTCACTATGTAGCTGAGAATAACCTTAAACTTCTGATCTTCCTGATCCTAGCACCCTGAAAATAGAGACAGTTTATACTTTTGTTTGAACCCAGGGCTTTTTGCTGGCTAGCCAGCACCCCCACCAACTGAGCTACAGTCCCAGCCCTACACGGTAAAGTTCTAGAAACTCTGCACCAATGCAAAGTCACCCTAAAATAGGCAAATCTGGCCATATCACACTCCTGCTTAGAAACTAGTCACTCAGCCAGTCAGTGTTGGCCTGAGGTCAGTAGCTCAAGTACTTAACCCAGGCCTTCAGGGTCTAGCCCCAGCTTACTTCCTGCCCTCATCTGCTGCTCCACAGCCAGGCCCCTTCTTCAGCCTTGGATCGTTCTGAGTTCTCCTACAAACACCCAACTCCATAGCCTCTAAGCTAAGATGCCCACCAGTTAGAGAGAGTGCCACTAAGTTGGTTTTCCCTGTGTGACTTCCCCAGGAAAAAGCTGCGCATATCCTAACTGTTCATACATAGAGGTGGCCACGCTGGGGGCAGATCCTCACACAGCAGGGTGACCACAGGAGCTGCAGAACGGTGACATCTCTGGAGGTCTTGAGCTCTAAGAAGCAAAACCTGCTAGAAGAGATGCTGGCCCAGATCCAAGGGAGCAAGATGCTTATCAATACGTAACAAAATAAAAGGCCGAATAAGTGAAAGCCAACCTGGGATATCCACTTAACCTGTGCCCCAGTCTTAGATTGGGATAGGATTTGTTGTCAAGTAAACAATTTTTACAACTGAAAAAAAACATGGATAGAATAACTTTCAAAGGGGCCTCAGCTACAGTCCAGCAGGCAAAGCCATCACTTGAGAACAGGGCTAACAATGGCAAAGGTTTTGGAAGATAAGCCAGGCCTGGCGGAACCTAGGAGAGACTGTGGAGAAGGGGATGTCTGCTTGCCTGAGGCTTCTTAGACAGGCTTTGCTTTGTTCCAGCATTCATTCTAAACATACACTGGCAATCTGGCAATCCCAGCACTTGGGAGGTGGAGAGGAGGATCGCCGTGAGTTCCCTGGACTGCATAGTGAGTTCCAGGCCAAACTGGGCTACAAAGTGAGAATCTATGGGAAAAAAAAAAAAAATCTGAGAATAGTAACACACACCTTTAATCGCTGCACTGGTGAGGCCAAGGCAGGAAGATCTCTGAGTTTAAGACTAGCCTGGTCTACATAGTAAGCTCCATGCCAGTCTGGGCTATGTAAGTGAAACTTTGCCACAGAGCAAACAAAAGCCAGTACTATGATCTTGACACTAATACTCACACAACTAGAAGGTAGGAGTTATTGTTCACTCCAGTGTAACACAGCCACGATTCAAGGTCAAGACTTCATGACCTGCCTTCTAGAGCCACCCAGGATGCCAAGGATTCGGAGCTTTATCCAGGACAATCTTGGAAAGTCCAAAGGCTCAAAGCTATGACAAGAAGGCTGCACTCTGGGGGTTCCAAAGGGAAGCTCGAGCAGCTCAGACACTGGCCTGAATGGTCTTCTGACCCTGAGAAAGAGGAACCCAGGCAGAAGCTGGTTACTAGTCAGGCAGGAAGGGAAGGCTGTCTCAGCAAAGGGAAGCTGGGTACACAGCAGAATCCCCTGGAGTGAGGACTTTCTCAACTTCATCCACTGAATCAGAATCTCTAACCCCAGGCAAAAGGGTCCTACTTTTTAAAAGTTCTCCAAGTGATTTTGAAGATTAGCTGACCTTCAATGTTGAGTAGACTCAACATTTGAAACAACACTCAACACTTTAATCTATGAAAACCTTTTTCTTTTTTTTCTTTTATTTTTTTATATATATTTTGTACAAGATTATCAAATTTAGCCCCGTGTCCCCCACCTTATCCCCCCACCCCACCAGAGCTCATTCATTCTGCCAAACATGCTTTTCATCTCTTTCTCAGTCTTTCTCAAAATTCTCCATGTGGAAGTTGACTGTTTTGAGTAGAAGTTCACTGCTTCCTGCTCATCAGTTCTTTGATTGCAGTCCTTTCTGTTGTTGTTGTTGTTGTTGTTGTTTTCCAAATATCATGCCCAATTCTTGGACAAAGGCTCAAGCGCGCTTACACAAGAAATATTACAACTAGGAATTGGCACTAGCATCCACAATTGAGGGATACCATTTGTCGTTTGTTTTTCTGGACTGTGTTTACATCACTCAGCATGATGTCTTCTAGCTCCAGCCATTTTTCTGCAAAGCTCATGATATATCTTTCTTTTAACTGCTGCCTAGAACTCCATTGTGTAGATGTACCACATTTTCTCTATCCACTCATCAGTTGAGGGGCATTTGGGTTGGTTCTAGCCCTTGCGTATTGTGAAGAGAGCTGAAATAAACAGGCCATGCATGTATCTTTGCAGTGGGGTGAGTCTGAGGGTACACTCCTAGGAGTGGTATGGACTGGGTCGGGGCAAGTTCATTCCAATCTTCCAAGGGTTCTCACACTGCTTTCCATAGTAGCTGTACAGTTTACATCCCACCAGCAAGTGATGAGGGCTGTTCCCCTTTCCCCATCAACTCTCCAGCATCTTGGTATCATTTGTTTCTCTTGATCCTAGCAAGTCTTATTGGAGAAAGATGATATCTTAGAGTGGTTTTGATTGCATTTTCCTTAATGATTAGTGATGTTGAACACTTTTAAGAATTTCTCAACGCATATCTACTAATTCCACTTTGTGAATTCTCCGTTTCAGCTCTTTGCTCCCTCTATTGAATGGGTTCATTTGTACTTTTTTCTTCTTTTTTTGAGTATTTTATATACCTGGAAACAATGCTCTTGTCAAAGTATCTATGGTGAAGGTTCTTCCCACTCTTGGGATTTCTTTCACTCCCTTTTTTGTTTTCTTTTGATGTACAGAAGCTTTTGAGTTTAATGAGGTCCCATTTGTTAATTGTCAACCTCAATTCTGTGTGCAGCTGCTGTCTGATTTAGGAAGTCTTTTCCTACACCTTATGTCTTGTAGTCTTGCTGCCAACTTTTTCTTCTATCGCCTTCCGAGTTTGGGGTTTCATGCTTGGGGTCTTTAATCCATCTGGACTTGATTTTGTACAGGGCGAGAGGTAGGGGCTTTTAATTTCATTCTTTACAGTGGTGATCCAAGTTTTTTTGCCAACACCACTTGCTGAAGATGCTGTCTTTTCTCCATTCTGTCTTCTTGGCCCCTTGTCAATATGAGATGGCTGAAATTGATGTGCTCAAGTTTGGATCTTCAGTTTTGTTCCATTGGTCAACAGGTCTGGTTTTGTGCCAGTACCAGGCTGTTTTTATGACTCTAGCCCTGTATTAGAGACATTAACGAAACACATCCCCTGTGTTGCTTTTTTCACCAGGGTTGTTTTGGCTATTCAGGGTCTTTTGTTTTTCCAATGAATTTATGGACTTTTTTTTCCAAGCCTGTGAAGAAACTCTTGGGGATTTTAATTGGGATTTGTGTTAAATCTGTACAAGAGTTTGGGTAGAATGGACATTTTTACAATGTTAATTTTCCCAATCCATGATATGGAGGTTTTCCATCTTCTGATTCTTCTTCAATTTCTTTCTTTAAGGGTTTAGATTTTTGTTCTAGAGATCTTGGTGTCTTGGTTAGGTTTGTTCCTAGGTATTTTATTGTTTTGAGGCTATTGTGAGTGGGAAGGTCTCCTTGAATTCCTTTTCCAGTTGCTTGTTGTGGTTGTAAAGAAAGGCCACTGATTTTTTTTAGTTAATTTTGTTATCCTGACACTTTGCTGAATGTTAATCATTTCTAGGAGTTCTCTGGTGGAGTTTTTGCATCCCTTAAGTAAACATCATATCATCAGCACTATGGATAGCTTGACTTTTCCAATTATACTCGCTTTAACTTCCTTTTCTTGCCTTATTGCTCTAGCAAGTGTTTCAAGTGCTACATTGAAGAGGAGTGGTGACAGAGGGCAGCCTTGCCGAGTTCCTACTTTAAAGGGAAGTTTCTGTCATTTCCCCATTTAGGTGTTTTGGCTGTGGGTTTCCTGTATATGGCTTTGATTACATTGAGGAATGATCCCTCCAATCCAATTCCTTCTAGGACTTTATAAGCATGAAGGGATGCTGGATTTTTGTTAAAGGCTTTTTCCACATCATTGAGATGATTGTGTGGTTTTTGTCTTCATTCCATTTATGTGTTGATGATGTTTATTGATTTTTCATATGTTGAACCATCCCTGCCTCTTGGTATGAATCCAACTTGGTCATGTGGATGATCTTCTTGCATGTGAGTCTGTATGCCCATTTGCCAGTATCCTGTTTAGAATTTTGGCATCTGTGTTCCATTAGGGAGATGGGTCTATAGTTCTTCTTTTTGGTTGTATCTTTGACTGGTTTGTTGTAATAGAGTGGTTGGCTCATAGAAGGAATTTGGCGAGAATTCCCTTGTTTGTATCTTTAAAACACATTTCCAGTAATAATGGTGTTTGTAGGTCTTTTTGATACAGTTTTATAGAACTCTGCTGTAAAAACTGTCGGGCCTGGGCTTTTTTATTGGGAGTGTTTCTATTGCATTTCAATTTATTCATACTATTATGGTTTCTGTTTAAGCTGTTGATCTCTTCTTGGTGAGCTTGGTGATTTTCAGATTTCAGATATTCATCCATTTCTTCTAGGTTTTCAAACTTGGTAGAGTATAGGTTCATGAAGTATTCCCTGTATGATTTCTGGGTCTTTCTACTTGTCTGTTGTGATATTTCCCTTTTACTCACTAGATTTTATTGATTTGGAGTCATCTCTTCTTTCTTTTGAGGGTAGAGGTCTGTCTATCTTGTTTTTCTTTCAAAGAACACTTTTGTGATCCCTTGATTTCTTTTTGTACTTGTGTGTGCTTTGTTTTATTTCATTGATTTCTGCCAGGATTTTTGTTATTCTTCCTGTCCGTTGTTGCATTTAGGGTTCATCTTTGTTGCCTCTCAAGTGCTTTTAGCTGCAAGGTTAGATTCATTCACTTGTGCTCCTTTGTCTTTTTTTTTTTTTTTTTTTTTTTTTTTTTTTTTTTTTTTTTTTTTTTTTTTTTTTTTTTTTTTTTTTTTTTTTTTTTTTTTTTTTTTTTTTTTTCTTTTTTTTTTTTTTTTTTTTTTTTTTTTTTTTTTTTTTTTTTTTTTTTTTTTTTTTCTTTGAGATAGGGTCTCCCTGTCCACTCTGGCTGGCCTGGAACTCACTCTTTGCTAGACCAGTCTGGCGCCTTGAACTCACAAGATCCACCTGCCTCGCCTCCCCGTGCTAGGATTAAGGCATGGCCACCACACTGGTTTGTCTTCTGTTTTCTAATGAGGCTCCCAGGGTCTATAAACTTCCCTCTTAGGACTGCTTAATGGTATCCATTAGGTTTTGTTTGTTGTATTTTCATTGTCATTAAGTTCCAGGCCTGCTCTTATTTCTTATCTCTTCCTTGACCCATCATTATTCAAGAGTGGGTTGTTTCGTCTCCATGTGTCCTTGTAGGAAGTAGGGCTTACCTGGTGTTGATGTTTGCGCTTTATTGCACTGTCGTCTGATAGATGTATGAAATTATTTCAATCTTTTTGTGTGTGGAGTTTTTTTCTGTCCTAGTATTTGGTCGATTTTGGAGCATGTTCCATGGGGTATGCTTTTAAGGTTATCCCCATTTGTTTTCTTTGATGTACAGAAGCTTTTGAGTTTAATGAGGTCCCATTTGTTAATTGTCAACCTCAATTCTTGTGCAGCTGCTGTCTGATTTAGGAGTCTTTTCCTACACCTTATGTCTTGTAGTCTTCTGCCAACTTTTTCTTCTATCGCCTTCAGGTTTGGGGTTTCATGCTTGGGGTCTTTAATCCATCTGGACTTGACTTTTTTACAGGGCGAGAGGTAGGGGTTCTTAATTTCAATCTTTACAAGTGGTGATCCAGTTTTGCCAACACCACTTGCTGAAGATGCTGTCTTTTCTCCATTCTGTCTTCTTGGCCCCTTGTCAAATATGAGATGGCTGAAATTGTATGTGCTCAAGTTTGGATCTTCAGTTTTGTTCCATTGGTCAACAGGTCTGTTTTGTGCCAGTACCAGGCTGTTTTTATGACTCTAGCCCTGTAGTATAGTTGAAGTCTAGTATAGAAATCCCCTGTGTTGCTTTTTTCACCAGGGTTGTTTTGGCTATTCAGGTCTTTTGTTTTTCCAATGAATTTATGGACTTTTTTTTCCAAGCCTGTGAAAAACTCTTGGGGATTTTAATTGGGATGTTTAAATCTGTTACAAGAGTTTGGGTAGAATGGACATTTTTACAATGTTAATTTTCCCAATCCATGAGATGGAGGTTTTCCCATCTTCTGATGCTTCTTCAATTTCTTTCTTTAAGGGTTTACAATTTTTGTTGTAGAGATCTTGGTGTCTTTGGTTAGGTTTGTTCCTAGGTATTTTATTGTTTTGAGGCTAGTGTGGGGGAAGGTCTCCTTGAATTCCTTTTCCAGTTGCTTGTTGTTGGTGTAAAGAAAGGCCACTGATTTTTTTTAGGTTAATTTGTTATCCTGCACTTTGCTGAGCTGTTAATCATTTCTAGGAGTTCTCTGGTGGAGTTTTTAGCATCCCTTAAGTAAACATCAATCATCAGCACATGGATAGCTTGACTTTTCCAATTAATACTCCTTTAACTTCCTTTTCTTGCCTTATTGCTCTAGCAAGTGTTTCAAGTGCTACATTGAAGAGGAGTGGTGACAGAGGGCAGCCTTGCCGAGTTCCTACCTTTAAAGGGCATTTTTGTCATTTCCCCATTTAGGTGTTTTGGCTGTGGGTTTCCTGTATATGGCTTTGATTACATTGAGGAATGATCCCTCCAATCCAATTCCTTCTAGGACTTTAAAGCATGAAGGGGCATGCTGGATTTTGTTAAAGGCTTTTTCCACATCAATTGAGATGATTGTGTGGTTTTTGTCTTCATTCCATTTATGTGTTTGATGATGTTTATTGATTTTCATATGTTGAACCATCCCTGCCATCTCTGGTATGAATCCAACTTGGTCATGATGGATGACTCTTCTTGTGTGAGTCTGTATGCCCATTTGCCAGTATCCTGTTTAGACATTTGGCATCTGTGTTCCATTAGGGAGATGGGTCTATAGTTCTCTTTTTGGTTGTATCTTTGCCTGGTTTTTGGTAATAGAGTGTGTTGGCTCATAGAAGGAATTTGCGATGAATTCCCTTGTTTGTATCCTTGTAAACAATTTCAGTAATAATGGTGTCTTGTAGTCTTTTTCGAACAGTTTTATAGACTCTGCTGAAAAACGTCGGGCCTGGGCTTTTTTATTTGAGATGTTTCATATTGCATTTCCAATTTTTCATATATTATGGTTTCTGTTTAAGCTGTTGATTCTCTTCTTGGTGAGCTTTGGTGATTTCAGGATTTCAGATATTCATCCATTTCTTCTAGGTTTTCAAACTTGGTAGGTTATAGGTTCATGAAGTATTCCCGTATGAGTTTCTGGGTCTTTTCCATTGTCTGTTGTGATATTTCCCTTTTCCATCATAGATTTGTATTGATTTGGAGTATCTCTTCTTTCTTTTGTAGGGCTGAGGTCTGTCTATCTTGTTATTTCTTTCAAAGAACACCCACTTTTGGATCTCTTGATTTCTTTTTGATGTTGTCTTTGTTTTATTTCATTGATTTCTGCCAGGATTTTTGTTATTCTTCCTGTCGTTGTTGATTTAGGGTTCATCTTTCGTTGCCTCTTCAAGTGCTTTTAGCTGCAAGTGTTAGATTCATTCACTTGTGCTCCTTCTGCTTTTTTTTTTTTTTTTTTTTTTTTTTTTTTTTTTTTTTTTTTTTTTTTTTTTTTTTTTTTTTTTTTTTTTTTTTTTTTTTTTTTTCTTTTTTTTTTCTTTTTTTTTTTTTTTTTTTTTTTTTTTTTTTTTTTTTTTTTTTTTTTTTTTTCTTTGAGGATAGGTCTCCCTGTCACTCTGCTGGCCTGGAACTCACTTGAGACCAGCTGGCTGGCCGTGAACTCACAAGATCCACCTGCCTCGCCTCCCCGTGCTAGGATTAAAGGCATGGCCACCAACTGGTTGTCTTTCTGTTTTTTATGATGGATCCCAGTGGGCTATAAACTTCCCTCTTAGGACTGCTTTTTAATGTATCCATTAGTTTTGTTTGTTGTATTTCAATGTCATCTCAGTTCCAGGCATGCTCTTTATTTCTTATCTCTTCCTGACCCATCTATTATTCAAGAGTGGGTTGTTTAGTCTCCATGTGTTCTTGTAGGATTAGGGCTTACCTGTGTTGATGTTTGGCTTTATTGCACTGTCGTCTGATAGCATGTCATGAAATTATTTCAATCTTTTTGGTTTTTGGAGTTTTTTCTTGTCCACGTATTGGTCGATTTTGGAGCAATGTTCCAATGGGGTTTCTGGTAGAAAGTGTATTCTCTGGTTTTAGTGTGGAATATTCGGTAGAGGTCTTGAGGTCCATTTGGTGTCTCATATCATTCAGTTCCGATGTTCTCTGTTTATTTTTGTCCTGTTGACCTGTCCAAAGGGCTCCGTGGTATATTGAATTTCCCTACTATGAGTATAGTGGGGTTAGTGTGTGACTTGTTGTCATGGAGAATTGTCTTCATAAAAAAGTTTGTTGCACCAGAGATTGGGGGCATATGTATTCATCATTGATTCGTAATTGTGAACTCTTCTTGGTGAATTTTTCTTTGATAAAAAAAAAATGTAAGGCCTCTTTTTTTTTTTGGTCTTTTTTGAGACACGGTTTCACTATGCTCTTATCGCCCACCTGTCCTGGAACTCACTCTTTAGACCAGGCTGGCCATTGAACTCGCAAAGTAGATCATCTGCCTCTGCCTCACCAAGTGCTAGGATTATAGGCGTGCCAATACACACGCTGATGTTAATGGCCTTCTTTGTCTCTTCTGATTTCTTTTAATTTGAAGACTATTTTGATAATTTACAAATAGCAACACCTGCTTTCTTTGGTACCATTGCTTGCGAATATTTTTTTCCATCTTTCACTTTAAGGTGGTGCCTGTCCTTGAATGTAAGATGTGTTTCTTTTCGACAGCAAATCCATGGGTTCTGTTTCCTAATCCAATCTCCCGTCTATGTCTTTTTGATGTGGAATTTAGTCCATTAATATTTAAGGTTATGACTGATAGGTTTGTGTTGCTTCCTTTTGCCTTATTATCCCATTTGCAGTTTGGGCTTAGGTTTCTATTTCTGCAGTTATGCTTTTTTTTAAATTTTCCGTATGTGTATGAATGTACTGTCTGCATGTAGGTTTGTGCACCCGTGTTGTGCAATGCCTCAGAGGTCAGAAGAGTGTGTCGGATTCCCCGGAACTGGAGTTCTCCTGGAATTGGCGTTTCAGATAGTTCTCAGCCACATGTTGAGTGCTGGGCGAACCTGGGTCCTCTGTAAGGAGTGGTCCTTGTCTTCACCAGTTAGACCATCTTCTCTCGCCCCAAAAGTACGTTCTTTTTTATGATTTCTCTTTCTAGGTGCCTGGATGTGGTTGCTCCTTATTCCTCCTTTGAATGCTTCAAGTATTCTCTGACGGGCTGGTTTTCCGGACATGTATTCTTTCATCTTGTTTATGTCTTTGAAGGTTTTTCTCTCTCCTTCAATATTAATCAACCATTTTTGGCTGGGTATAGTAACTGGGTTGGTATCTATTGTCCTTAACACTGGGAATGGCTTTGCTCCATCTTCTTCTTGCTTCTTTCTTTTTTTTTTTTTATTTTTCTTGCGTTTCATAGTTTGCACTGTGAAGTCAGTTGTAATTCTGATCGGTTTCCCCCTTATAGGTCACTCTGTTGTTTTTTCTCTTGTGGCTTTAAGGATTTGGTCTTTGTTTTTGGGTGCTAGCATTTTAACTGTGATGTGTGCATGGAGAGTTTCTTTTCTGTCCTTGTCTGTTTTGGAGTTTTATGTGTGCTTCTTGTATTGTATTGGTTGGTCTTTTTTTAGTTGGGGGAAATTTTCATCTATATTCTGTTGAGGATCTGATCAATAACAATGATCAATAATGCTCTCTTGGGATTTTCTCCTTCCTCTATTCCTCTGATGCAGAGGTTTGGTCTTTTTCATGTGTCCACAGTTCCTGGTTGTTCCCACTTTTTAATTTAAAATTTGTTCATAATCCTTCCTTGAGGTTTTTAGTTGTTCTGTGTTATCTTCTAGGTTGATATTCTTTGTTCTGCTTCCTCCATTCTGCTTCTGCGGCTTTTCCATTCCTTTCCTCTGATTGGATGAGTGTTTGATTTCCTTTTTTCACCTCCTCTCTTATTTCTTTAGTATTTCTAATTCCTTTTGTTTTTTTCCCTTCTCCTTGAGCTTCCTGTAGCTTTTTGCTTCATTGGTTTTTTTCCTTATCTTTTCACGCATGGCATCGTTCAGTGTTTCCACTTCCTTCCGGAGTTTGTCATTCTCTCTCTCTAGGTCCTTCTTGAGTTCTTCATTCTCTTTTCTTAATTCTTTGATTTTCTCTTTATAATCTTGTACTTCTTTAAGAATGTTCACAACTGTGCTTCTGATATCTGTGTCCTGAGCCATCCCCAGGGGGATCCCACTGTAGGAATCTTCCACAGGGTTGGTAGAGCTTGGTGTGGGATTATCCTGCCCCTTTCCCATGTTGTCTCTTCTTTGTGTTCCTGACATATGGGCTTCTCCTTGCCTGTATTCCAATGTGAGTCCCAAATGCCTCTTCACTGTGTTGAAGGCTTGCTTTGCTTGCCTCCTTCAGATGCCTTTGTAATCCCAGTTGGGATTGCAAATCCAGGGGGGTTGGGGGGGTGTGCTCTTTAGCCCACACCCCTTACCTGTGCATTAGGTGGTCTTGGAAGATGTCTGATCTCAAGACTCACTCTAACCCACCTTTTATACCAGCTGGGAGGATAACTCCGCCCCCACAGCCACAAAAGCCAATCAAGCCAAAGACAACTAGATTAACTAGATTAAATCAAACAACAATCCACCTTGCTGAAGCACCCAGCTCCTACCTACCTGTACTTCAGGTAGTCTTGGGAGATCTCTGAAAAACCTTTTTCTTTGTAATGATTGTGTATGTGCGTGTATGAATACACATGACAAAATAAGTTTAGAAAATGTAAATTTGCTAATATAAGATAAAAATTCTAATCATTCTCGTTAAAATGAGATCACAATAATTAGGATCTTGCCTTGTGCTGAAGTTGCTGGACAGGGAAGCAAATTCTTTTTCTTGTTGCTGTGCAGAATAGCTGACAAAAGCTGTTGAGGAAGGAAGAGATTATTTTGGCTCCCAGTTCTAGGATGTGGTCCATCGTGGCAGGGAAGGCATGGTGGCAGGATTGTCTGAGTCTGGTCATAGTACATCTGCAGTCAGGAAGCAGAGAGAGCTGAATACTGGCCCCCAGCTGGCTTTCCCCTTTGTCCCTTGTTGTTCAGTCTGGGAACCCAGTTTAAAGATGTAGCTGCCCACATTCAGGGTATGTCTTCCCTCCCCAGTCTAATTTCTAGAAGCATCCTTACAGACATACCCACAGGCGTGTCTCCTGGTGGTTCCTAATACAGTCAATTAACAATGTATATTATCACAAGACGTAAAGCGAGTATCACCACATATTTATTTCATGATGGTTAGATTATAATTCCTGTAATGTTTACATTCTGCCTGTGCTTCAATTCTTACAATATGGCCCTGTAGAGGGGAAAGTATAGGCTACTTCCGGTAATGGAGAGTGCTAAGATTTAGACATGTAAACATCCTACATGCATTACTGAATCCTTCCCATATGAACGCCATAAGGTCAATATTATTGAGACCTCTCGTTCACAGATGAGGAGACCACATCCAGGTTAAGTCCAGGCTCAAGATCACAGCCAGACAGTGGGAAATGAAACTGCTTAGCGAATGCATGCTCGGGAGGCCTCGTTCCAGAGCCCGCCAACTCAGCTGTATTTGGGAGATGCTCTAGCAATTAATGGCTCCTTCTTACATATTCCCAGAGAACCTCTTTTCGTGCTCTCCCTGCCTTCTAAAAGCAGTTTACTCTGCTTTCTCTTGCAAGGGTAATGTAGCCAATGAGATGCAGACCTGAGCATCCTGATAGTTTGGGTCTGGAGACTCAGGTCCTTCTACACCATTATCCACTGGTTTACTGGATATCTGCCCTTTCTTATTCTCCTTTGGAAGATAAGATGAGAGTTTTAGCTTTCTTGTGAGATACAAGTTGAGCTTTGTTTTCTGTTGTCTTTTTAAAATGAAATCATTCATTTAAATAGTTTTATATGTTCACTTGGTAAATTACACATATAATCATATAACACATAGTGATGTATAACATATGTGAAGTGAGCATCACACTTTTTGGTGTACAAGTCTATGAGCTTTAATATGTTTATGTGGGTCTTTCCAAAAAGTATGACTTGAATATAGAGGGAGGAAAAGCAGTATTATTGGATCAATGCCTTTCACTGAGAGCCTGCATTATGTTCTTTCTGTGAGAGCAGGCACATCTTCCTGCTCCTAGAGCAGAGTCTGACAGACAATATCCTCTCAGCCATATATTTTTCTGCATAGTTTTAGTTTATAGAGAATATTTGTATGCTTTACTATTTTTCAACAAAATCTCTAATTTTTTTTAAATATGTGATTTTGCCTGTGAACTATTGTGATGTTATAATTTGATATGGTAGTGCTGTTCTTTTCCAAAACACATATTGTGAAATGGACAACTGCCAAACATTTGTCCTGCTTTTTGATTCCTGTGCCACCTAAATTGTTATTTCCTCCACCCACAACAGCATCCGGTGGCTCTCCACCCTCCCCCAAATAAAGTTAATTCTGGAGTTTCATACACTCACTCACTCTGCTCATCCAAAACCCATTTGATTTCTAAAAATTGTGCTTTAGATTTTATTTTTTATTGTTTTTAAGTCTATAAACCATAGACCATTAAACATCCTACAAAAATATTATTACATCTAGCTCAGATATTCTCAAACGTTAATGCTAAATACATTACATATAGTGGCTTATTAGTGACAAGGATTGATTTTCAAGGATAAAATTGAGTGTGTGAATTCTGCCTCCCCTACTGACTTTATTTTATTATTAGTTTTTTAGTCATTTTGAGACAGGGTCTTCCTCTAGTCCCAGCTGTCCTGGAACTCACTCTGTAGATCAGGCTGGCCTTGAACACACAGAGATCCACCTGCCTCCACCTCCCAAGTGCTAGGATTAAAGGCATGCGCCACCACGCCCGGCGTTTTGTTGTTGTTGTTGTTGTTGTTGTTTTTCCCTACTGACTTTAGACAGGAATGATCATAGCACCAAGAATACTGTGTGACTGAAGCTATCATTCATATCATATTGGACCCTACCACTAATAGACATTATCTTCCCATTTCAAATCTCTACCTCTACTTAGATGTTCTAGAAAATTCCCGTTCTCAGTCTATATGATACCTCTGGAACTTCTTGTTCATTTGCAGAACAAAGATGCTGAAATATTTAAGCTCCAATGAATGATTTCCCAGGTCCTACCTGCCATTACCTCCCACATGCCAAAGTTCTCTGATTGTTCATTGGTTTATTCTAATGATTCTTTTTTTTTTTTTTATCTTTTAAAAAAAATTTTATTGACCGCATTTCACACAGCATTCTTAACTCAAGATTTGGAGCTCATTCCCCCATCCGCCCACCCTCATGCCCCCTGCCATGATCTCTGGATTCTGTCATACCTGTTAACTCCTCTCTTGCATCTTTCTCTCAGTCTTTTTGTTTTTTTTTTTTTGGTCTGTTTCGAGAGGGTCTCCCTGTTTTCCTGGAAACTCATCTGTAGACCAGGCTTGCCTTGAATCCAAAAGCTTCGCCTGCCTCGGCCTCCACAAGTGCTAGGATTAATGGTGGGCGCCAACCCATGTGCCAGCCTTCTCAGGCGGGTGGTTTTTAATAATTTTTTATGATGCTTTGTGCATTTCATACATTTTTTCATTCAGTTTAGCTTCATTTCCCTCCACCTCCCCTACCCCCCACCCACCCCCATTCACCAGTATCAGTGCAGGTTCTGCCATACACTGTTCCTGCATGGCTTCTCCAGTTTGTGTTTTTTTTCATTTTAGCTATAAGTGATAATCCCATGAATACAACTCATCCTTCATGCAAAACCTATCTCAGGCTGTGTGTTGCCCAAAACCTACAGCCCCCCCATCCAGTGGGGGGTGACAGGTTGTTTGTTCAATCAATTGATCAATGAGTTGTCCAGGACTACATTGCGTAGTTTCACCATTCACCCCCAATCGGCCAGCCCTTCCATTTCTACCACGCCCCCTCTTCCGCAGGTTGTTCCCTGGCTTAGCAAAGGGGCACTAGCAAAAATGTGGATGAGAGGTTAAAACAGTCCATTCTCTTCTGGAGCTGTTAGACTTGGACCTCTGGTCAATTCTGGCTTTTTCTTTCATGTGCTGACAGTTTGTCCAGGAATTACCTTTCGATCCTACTAATGAAGAACAAGCATTAGATATAATAGGTATTTAAGCAGCACTAATAGTTATGGTAGGTTTACCTTACGCATAGACACATGTTTGGATATGTTAATCCATGAATCAATTTTCCCCCCTGTTAAATATGACAGGGTCTTACTGTGGCTTATAAACTCTAACTGTAGACGGTTTGTTAAGCTTGTTGCATCAGCCATGGGTTTATTTCTCCAAGGGGGAGCCAATAGCCATAGATTGGTAAATTAGATTTGGGATATAAGCACAAGGCTGACCACTGCTGCACAGTACTTCCCAGGCAGGTGAGGTGTGCTGGTGCTGACGGTGGAGTCTTGCTGACTCAGGAGAACCCCGTATTTGCTTTATTGGGTTGTGCCTTCTGACACACTCTCTGGCATTCCAGAGGCCTTGTACACTTCATGTGTGGTCCTAATACAGCACTCCCATGTTAACGTCAGGTTCTTCGGCAGCAGGAGGTCTATTGCCTCTCCTCATGCATAGTATCCCAACTTAGAGGAAGGAGCCCTTTACCTTTTGTGGGGCTTGGATCCCCTGGCCAAACATCCCATCCCTTGGTTACGAACAAATCATTGCTATATTCAGAGCTCTGTATTAAAATATTTTGCCTGAGTGATAGCCCTAGGACTTTAGTATTATATTTGGTTCTGATAACAGCGAGATAATCCCTTCCACAGTTCCCATGTCTCAGTATCAATTAAAGAACTGAGTTTTTACGGTTATTAAAGATTACCTCTACAATAGTTGTCTACCAATTTTACAGGTGTTGGAGCGACCTCATCATTTTCCATATTTATCTGTTCTATGGGTGGGAAGGCAAGGAAGTCTCTCATATCAGAACCTTGTGGCACCTAGAAGGTAGTTTCATTAGGACTTCATTCTACTAGTTGTTACAGTAGATCCACAGAGGGGTTCGATGTTTATGGCCATCTGAGGCTTTTCTTCCTTTGAAGTTCGAACGGGTCAGCCTTTCACGTTGACACTTTTCTGGAACATCCTACTCAGCGAAAACCTGTATCTTTTCTTTCTCAGCGTTAAGTTGGTGACGCGTTTGTCCTGTTGAACAAACAAATATTTCCCATAGTTCAGTTTAAGATTTGCATTGCAGGGGTTTGATGAAAAGGTTTCTGTTTTCTGTATCCCCCCCCCTTTTTTTAGCGACTGAGTCTCCAGAAGATAGTTGTCTTCATCCATGACTATAGGGTTGAGTAAGGCATAGATTTCATCAAATTCACCCATGTCTGTTTTGGGTGACTATTATGTTAAACTTGGAAGCAAACTTAATTTTACTGTTAAATCATCTAAAGAGAATGCTACAAGGGTTTACTGTACAACAGAGAAATTTTAGAGAACATTTGTATGTGCTATCCCAAGAGTTGCTCTACAGCTTTATGTAAAGCAAATGTGGGCAAAAGCGAACTTATATCTCCACTTTAATTCAGATGCCATTACCATTTTTATCAGATTCTGTTAAACCAATGTGTTAATATACAAATGTTTATTTTAATTTTACTAAGTCCTAAAAAACACATGTGTCTGTGACAGTGTCTAGCGAAAACTGGGTACTTGCTGAGCTCTGTCAATTTAAATATGCCTTAATCGAATTACTACACGGTGTCCCTCTCCCACCCATCCCCCTTTCCAATTTCACCATTTCAGTCTTTTCTGATGCAGTCTTTCTGTTGTTCTTTTACTATGCCTCCCTCTCCATGAGAAATATTTATATCCCTGGGTTGTTGGTACTAGCATCCACATATGAGGGACACCATTTGTCGTTTGTTTTTCTGGGACTGTGTTACTTCACTCTAACATAATGTCTTCCAGTCCATCCATTTACCTGCAAATTTCATGATTTGTCACTCTTTCCGACTGCATAGTATTCCATTGTTAGAATGTACCACATTTTCTTATCCACTCATCAGTTGAGGGCACCTGGTGTGGTTCCAGCTTTTTGCTATGTGAACAGACGTGCATAAACATAGCTGATGCATGTATCTTTTGCAGTAGTTGTGTCTTGTGTACTACCCAGGAGTGGTATGACTGGGTCAATGGAAGGCTCATTTTGAGTCTTCTAAGGGTTCTCCACACTTGCTTTCCATAGTGGCTGTACAAGTTTACATTCCCACCAGCAATGGATGGTGTTCCCCTTTCCCACAACTCTCCAGCACTTGGTATCATTCATGTTCCTGATCTAGCCCGTCTTATTTGGAGTAAGGTGGTCTCTCAGAGTGGTTTTAATTTGCATTTCCTTAATTATCAGGATGTTGAACACTTCTTAAGATGTTTCTCGGCCATCTCTAAACTCCTCCTCTGTGAAGTCTCTATCAGATCTTTGCTCCATCTTTTGAATGATTCATTTTTTTCTTTCTTCTTTGTTTTTTGAGTCGCTTGTATACTCTGGAAATTAATGCTTTTCAGATGTATCTTGTGAACCTGTGGGTTTCCTCCCACTCTGTGGGTCTTCTCCTCACTTCCTTATTGCTTCTTTGATGTACAGAAGCTTTTGAGTTTTTAATGAGGTCCCATTTGTCAATTGTCGATCTTATTCTTGTGCAGCTGCTGTCTGATTTAGGAAGTCTTTTCCTACACCTCTGTCTTGTAGTCTGCTGCCCAAGCTTTCTCTTCTATCACTCCAGAGTTTGGGGTTCACGTTGAGGTCTTTGGTCCATCTGGAGTTGACCTTTGTCCAAGGTGAGAGGTAGGGGTTTAATTTCATTCTTCTACAAGTGGTGATCCAGTTTTGCCAGCACACTTGCTGAAGATGCTGTCTTCTTCCATTGTGTCTTCTTGGCCCCCTTGTCAAAATATGAGGTGCATGAAATTGTATGTGCTCAGTTTGGATCTTCAGTTTTTATTCCATTGGTCAACTGGTCTGTTTTTGTGCCAGTACCCGGCTGTTTTATGGACTCTAGCCCCCTTAGTATAGTTTGATGTCTGGTATAGCGATCCCCCCTGTATGCTCTTTTCACTCAGGGTTGCTTTGGCTATTAGGGGTCTTTTGTTTTTCCAAATGAAATTGAGGATCTTTTTTTCCAGCCTGTGAAGAAACTCTTGGGGATTCTGTATTGGGATCGCATTAATCTGTACACTGTTTGGGTTAGGATGGACATTTTATATATTTTATTTTCCCAATCCATTGAGTCATGGGAGGTTTTCCATCTTCTGATGTTCCTCAATTTCCTTTTTCCAGGGTTTAAAATTTTGTTGTAGAGATCCTTGGTGTCTTGGTTAGGTTTGTTCCTAGGTATTTTATGTTTTTGTTAGGCTTATTGTGAGTGGGAAGGTCTTCATTGATAGTTCCTGCTTCCAGATTGCTTTGTTGTTGGTGGTGTAAGAAAGGCTACTGCATTTCTTCTAGGTATTTTGCTATCCTGCCACTTGCTGAGCGCTTAATCTTGCCTAGGCGTTCTCTGGTGCGAATGGATTGTGCTTAGCATCCCGATGTGAATACCAATCATATATCAGCAAATAAGAGATAGACTAGCTCTGATCTTTTCCAATTAGTCACTCCTTTAATTCCTTTCTTGCCTTATTGCCCTGCAAGTGTTTCACACTTCACTAATTGAAGGAGGATGGTGACAGGGGGCAGCCTTGCCGACGTTCCTTCCTTTAAAGGACTGTTCTGTCTATTTCCCCATTTGGATGTATATTGCTGTGGGTTTCTCTGTATATGGATTTGATTACATTGATGAATGATCCCTCCAATCCAATTCCTCTCAGGGTTTAACATGAAGGGTGCTGTGATTTTGTCAAAAGCGTTTTCCAGCATCATATTGAGAGATGGCGTGGTTTGTCCTTCATGTCCATTGATGTTTATGATGTGTTTATTGATTTCACATGTTGAAACCCCCCCATCCCTGCAATGTCCTGGTACTGAATCACCTTGTTCACTGAGTGATGATCTTTCTTTGATGTGAGTCTGTATGCAATTTGCCAGCATCCTGTTTAGAATTTGCAATCTGTGTTCATTAGGGAGATGGTGTCTATAGTTCTCTTTTTTGGTGTATCTTTCCCTGTTTTGGTATCGTAGGTGAATGTCTGGCTTATAGAAGGAATTGGGAGACTTCCCTCGCATTGTATTCCTTTGCTAAACAATTTCAGTACGTAATGGTGTTTGTAGTTTTTGTAACATTTTTATAGAATTCTGTGTGAACTCTCCGGGCCTGGGCTTTTTTGTTTGGAGGTATTATTTCATCTTAGATTTCTTCTTTCCTATGGTTCTGTTTAGCTGTGATCTCTTCTTGGTTGAGCTTTGTGATTTCGCGATTTCAGATATTGACACATTTCTTCTAGGTTTTTCAAACTTGAGTAGATATAGGTTATTTGAAGTATTCCGGTATGATTTTCTGGTATCTTTTCCATTGTTGTTGTGATATTTGCCCTTTTTCAAGATTCTATTGATTGGTAGTTAGTTCCCTCTTTCTTTTGGTTACTGGGCTGGTCTGTCTACTTCTATGTTTATTTCTCAAAAGACAACTTACAGTTTTGAGCTTTGTTTATGATTATGCCCGGATTTTGTTTTCTGTCTTTGTTCGTTATGTGTTGCTTCATGCTTACTTGTTTAGATCTATTTCATTGTGCTATTTCTGTTTCTATTTTTGTTATTTTTCTTGTCTTGTTGTAGGGTCATCCCTGTCCTCTGTTGCGGACTCACTCTCACCAGTGCTTTAACTCAGAAGCCTGCCCACCTCTCACTCGTGCTAGATTTGCCCACACCTGTGTGTCTTTTGTCTTTTTAAGTGCACTCAGGGTAATTAACTTCCCTCTTAGGACATTTGCTTTTAAGGTAGTCCCCATGTTTTGTTTTGTGTGTTGTATTTATCTGCACTTCAGTTCAGGACATGTTTTTATTTCTTTTTATCTTCTTCCTGACCCATCATTATTCAGGGAGTGGTTGTTTAGTCTCATGTTTCCTGTATGAGTAGCTTACTGTGTTATTCGGTTATCGCTTTATTGCACTGCGTCTGAATAGAATGTATGAAATTATTTTAATCTTTTTTGTTTGTGGAGTTTTTTATACGTGTCGCCAGTATGTGGTCTATTTTGGAGAATGTTCCATTGAGTGCTGAGTAGAAAAGTGGTATTCTCTTGGTTGTTGGGTGCATGCAATATTAGGTAGATGCTGTGAGGTCCATTGGTGTCTTGTGTCATTTATCCGATGCTCCTCCTGTTTATCCCTTTTGTCTGTTGATTGTCTAGAGGACCTTCATGGGGTATTGAAGTCACTTTCTATGAGTGTACTGGGGTTTTAATCTGTGCCTTGAGATCCGAAGAATTGTCTTTATAAAGTTTGGTGCACTGATGTTGGGTGCATATTATATTTATGATTGTGAAATCGTCATCATCAATTGTTCCTTTTTTAATTTTTTTTGTTTGCTTTTTGTTTTGAGGTATCTCTTTTGATTTCTTGCTTTGAAGTCTATTTTGTCTGATATTAGAATAAGCCCACAATCCGCTTTCTTCTTTGGTACCATTTGCTTGGAATACCTTCTTCCAACCCTTCACCTTAAGTTGGTGCTATCTTTGAAATTGAGATTGGTTCTTGTAGACAGCATATAGAGGGTTTTTGTTTAATAATCCATTCTCCCAGTCTATGCCTTTGATTGGGGGAGTTTAGCCCCATTAAGATTTAAGGTTACAATTGATAGATGGATGTTGTTCCTTTCACTTTCACTTTATTATCCATTGGACTTCTAGCCTCTGATTTTGCCCCTATGGTTATGTTTTTGTTTAGTTTCTTTTACTAGGTGTTGAGGATTGTTGCCTCCTCTCTTCTGCACTTTGAATCGCTTTTCAAGTATTCTTATGAAGATAGATTTCCAAGACATGTATTTCCATCTTTTTTGTGTCATGGAAGATTTTTCCTCTCTCATTCAAGTATAGTCGACATTTTTGTGGGGTAAATTTATTCTGGGTTGGGCATCCATAGTCCTTAGCACAGGGAATGCTTTGCTCCCATGTTCTTCTTGCTTTCATGGTTTTGGAGTCGAGAAGTCAGCTTTAATTTCTGATGGGTTTCCCTTGTATGTGACTTTGTTTTTCTTTGGGCCCTCAGAATTTTGTCCTTGTTTGAGGCATATAGCATTTTAACTATGATTATGGAGTGGGGAATTTCTTCTCTGATATTGTATATTTGGGGGGGTTCTATTTGCTTCCTGTATTTGTATGGCTTGTCTATTTTTGTTTGGGAAAATTCATTTCTATTATTCTGTTGAAAGATCTGATCAACCTATATTCTCTTGAGAATTCTTTCCTCCTTCCTCTATTCCTATGATGCGGAGGTTTGGCTTTTTCATAGCTGTCCCATATTTCTGGTTGTTCCCCTTTGTTATTTTTAAAATTTTTCATAATCTTTATTTGAGGCTTTTTTAATGCTCCTGTGTTATCTTCCAGGTCTGATATTCTTTGTTCTGCTTCCTCCATTCTATTCTGAGGATTTTTCCTTTTTCCTTTTTCTTACTTGATTTCTGAGTGGGGGGGGTTTCTACTTTCCTTTTTCATTTTATCCCGTGTTTTCTTTAGTACCTCCATTTCATTTTTGAGCTTCTCAGTCTCTTCTTTGTGATTCTTCCATCTCTTCTTGGTGCTCCTTCTTCTTTGGTTGGGCTCCTTTTTCAGTGTTTTTACTTCCATTCGGAAGTTTTTTTTTTTCTCCCTCTAGTTCTTTTCTTGAGTTTGTCATTCTGTTCCTTTATGTTCTTTCCGAAGTTTGTCATGTATCCCTCTAGGTCCTTTTGAGTTTCTCATTCTCTATCTTTTAGTTCAATTGACTCTCTCTTTATTTTCTTTAATTTCTCTGCGTCTGTCTGTAATTATTCGTCTAAGCTCTGTTCCTTGGGTCTCCTCCAAGGGGATCCAATTGTGGCTATCTCCTCCAGGTTTGGTAGGGCCTGGTGTGGGGAGTATCCTGTGCCTTTCCCATGTTGCCCTTTCCTAGTGTCCCTGGCATGTGAGTTCCCTTTTGTGGTTCACAGTCACAAAACGATCTTTTTCATTATGTTAGCAGATGTTTTTGCTTGCTTCCCTCCGATGCTTTTTTTTTTTTTTTTCTTTTTTCGGTGTAATGTATTGTATTGACTTGGCTAGGTTCAGGTTTCAGTTTTGTGTATCTATTGGATGTTGGAAGCCTTAGTTAGTCTTCTTTTTTGTTCTGAAGGTTCTCCAAACGGAAGACCACTTGGATTCTTAGCAATTCACTTGGCGCAGGCGCGGGGGGGGGGGGTAATTGTGTGCCTGATCTAGGGGGGCGCGCCCCGGTCCCCCTCTCTGGGCCGGGGACACCGTTGACGGGTACACAGCGAGACCCTCTCCCAGCTGCCACTACGCCAGACCCCGCCTAGAGCACAGGAGCTGTTTACCTGGCCAGGCGCGTTATGGCGTCTCCCCTGCAACCCCGTTTCCGGAACACAAGTCCAGCCTGGACAAGAGCAGACGGGAACACGCGAACCCTGCCTCACCAGAGGGGGGGGCGGTCCCTATGGGCCGGGGCCCCCGTACGACGGGTTCACAGCGCGAACCTCTCCCAGTGCCCCACCCCCCGACCCCGCCTGAGGAGCTGTTTACTTGGCCTGGCGCGTTCTGGCGTTTCCCCTGCGACCCCGGTTCCGCCCACAAGTCCAGCCGGGGACCGAGCAGAGAGGAGAAAGCGCGACCCTGCTCACCCGAGCGCGGTCCCTCTGGGCCGGGGACCCCGTAGACGGGTTCACAGCGAGACCCTCTCCCAGCTGCCCCCCGCCAGACCCCGCCTAGAGCTGTGTACCTGGCCTGGCGCGTTATGGCGTCTCCCCTGCGACCCCGGTTCCCGCCCACCCTAATGATTCTTTTTTCAAGTGAAAAAGTATAGAAATGCAGCTTGGGGCTTTGTTTTTCTAGTTTCATTTTGTTTGCTTTGAGACAAGTCTCATGTATCCCACCCAGGCTGGCCTTGAACTCCCTATGTAGCAAATGATGATCTTAAACTCCTGGTCCTCCTGCCTGTACCCCCTGAGTACTAGGTTAGAGACATTCACCACCACTCCGATTTTTTGTGCAGTCCTGGGAATCAAAACCAGGGCTTTGTGCATGCTAAGCAAACACTCTCCCAACTCATCTATATCCCCTAATTTTTGGGGGGACTTTTTGAGGCAGGGTCTCCCTTTAGTCCCAACTGACCTGGAACTCGCTATGTAGACCAGGCTGGCCTTGAACTCACAGAGATCCACCTGCCTCTGCCTCTCAAGTGCTGGGATTAAAGGCACATCTGCGCCACTACACCTGGCCAAGAAACAAAAATGTTAAAAAGCATTTTTAAAAGCTTTTAAAAAAACTTATTCTCGATGAAAAATTAAAAGAACTTTTGCTCTTTTGTAGGACATTCACAGGATGAAGATTTCTTAGAATATCACATAGAGAATGACTGTTATCCCCAGAAAATTGGCAAAATGGAAACATGGCTCCGTGAACAAGAGGTCCAAGGACAGCATCTCTGGGATAGCTCTAGCTCTGAGTCAGATGAGCTTGAGAAAGAGAAGACTAGACCACAAGCACTGGTGAGGACCAAGACAGAGAGAATCCCAGTTTATGATGCATTTTATGACAGCGAATGAACGTGCTAGGTAGTGAGTGCACTGAGAGCTTCGCTTTCCATCAAGTCTTCATATTTGCATATGGGCTGCTCTAAGGGAAGCAGTTCACTTTTGCACATAGAAAGGATGTCATCTGGACTCTTCAGTTAACAGGCTTGTCATATATGGTGTAGAACCACCTACGTTGAGACTGAAACGAAGGCCATTTTGTTGTCTCGGTTTTCTGTGGGTGGCTGGGCTCAGCAAAGCAGTTCTTCTGCTAGCATCCTGACTCTCTCTTAATAGCTCATGTAGTTCGAAATCAGGTGGCAGTTAAGACTGCAGTCACATGGAGGCTTGCCTAGGATACTTGGACAGCTAGAATTTGCCCACTCTCCATACAGTCTCCGTCTCTTCGCATAGATTGTAGAGCAGGATAGCAAAACTTCAAATCAGTCTAAGGCTTCTAGCAGCAAATATCCCAGCAGTGGGAAAGAGAAACAGCAAGTTTCTACTCATTGAGTCCACCCTATACCATTTGTACCTTATCATACTGGTTAATTCAGGACATAGGCCAAATGCTAGTGAATGTAAAGAGTCCACACAAGGGCATGGACACCAAAAGTATCAATCTTGGAGACTTGTCACCACATCCTTTTAAAATCTTTCCACTAATTTGCCTCTAAAAGTATGGTGGTATGGCAGGGCTTGGTGGCACATGCCTTTAATCCCAGCACTCAGGAGACAGAGGCAGGCAGATCTTTCTGAGTTCAAGGCCAGCCTGGTCTACATATGTAGGAATGAAACTTTGCCTGGCTCAAGGCAAGGACCTGTAAGACCTTTCCCCACAGAACCTCTGAGAGCTATCTGATATCTCTGTGGGCATTCAGTTGTTTCTGTGAGCTATCTATAGCTCCAGAAGGTCTGGGATATTGCAGTGTTTTTCCCTGCCTTGCCTATCTCTGCAAAGTTCCAGAACCAGATGGCCCTTTCCCTTGAGGTATTGAGCAAAATGTCACACATCTAGTTTATCAGTTGCACAAACAGGAGCTCTGCAGCCCCCCCATAAGAGCCAAGGTGGCTCACCCCTTCCTTCTACCTGCCCCCCACTTCCTTGCCCAGAACACAGTAACTTTTGGTATATAAACACACTGCTGGCATGAATAAAGGAGAGAGTTTATCTCCCAGACTTTCTCTGAGTCTGTGTCTTTCTTTTCCATTGGGTAACTTCTCAAGGTCCCTTCCCCACTCCTTGCCAGAGCTAAGCCTAGAGACTGTTGGCCTGCAGGCAGGAGACAGCCGTGAAGCTTGCAGTCCTGTGGGACTGCCAGCCTGGTTCAAGGAAGGAAGAATATCGTGTGGATTGCAGCCATGCATGATTAAAGGAACATCAGACTGTAGAAACGACCCACATACATGGTGAGTTCCATGACAGTGGTAGTGCATGCCTGTAATCAGCCCAGCACTCAGGAGGCTGAGTCAGGAGAGTTACAAGGGTTGGTTTGGGCTGCACAGCAAGATCCTGTCACAATCAATCAATTATTCATAAAGAAAAATTAAATCCTATTTTTAAAAAATAAGAGAATAGATTTTATATAAATAAATGTAGAGATCTCCTGAGGCCAGCAGAAGGAAGAGCAGGAGACAGGTAGGAACTGGGTGCCTCAGCAGAGCTGATTGTTGATCCCTTGGTCCAGCTGTCTTTAGCTTGATTGGTGTTTGTGGCTGTGGGGTCAGAGTTATCCTCCCAGCTGGGATTAAATGTGCGGTCTTTGGCTTGATTGGATTTTGTGGATGTGGGGGCGGAGTTATCCTCCCAGCTGGTATTAAAGGTACGCTTGTGTGACTCTTGAGATCTGAGATCTCCTGAGGCCAGTGGAAAGTACTGGGGCGTGGGCTGAAGAGCCCCTCCCCCCCAACTGGGATTATGAAGAGGCATCTGAAGGAGGCAAGCAAAGCAAGCCTTCAACACAGTGAAGAGGCATTTAGGACTCACATTGGAATACAGGCAAGGAGAAGCCCATATGCCAGGATCACGAAGAAGAGACAACACTGGAAAGGGGCAGGATAATCCTGCACCAAGCTTTACCAACCTATGGAAGGCTCCTGCAGTGGGATCCCTCTGGGGATGCACCAGGACACAGACATCAGAAACACAATTGGGAACATATTTAAAGAACTACAAGATTATAAAGAACAAATCAAAGAACTAAGAAAAGAGAATGAGGAACTCAAGAAAGACCTAGAGCGAGAGAATGACAAGCTCTGGAAGGAAGAAGTAGAAACACTGAAAAGATCCCATGCTGAAAAAGATAAAGAAACCAACCAACGAACCAAAGAGCTACAAGAAGAGATCAAGAAGCTCCAAAAAGAAGTAGAAATACTAGAAAAATCAGAAGAGGAAATGAAAAAGGAAATCAAACACTCATCCATTCAAGATGAAAGGAATGGAAAAAGCCTCAGAAGCAGAATGGAGGAAGAGGAATAAAGAATATCAGACCTGGAAGATAACACAGAACAACTAAAAATCTCAAGGAAAGATTATGAAAAATTTAAAAATACACAAAAATGGAACAACCAGGAGCTGTGGGACACTATGAAAAGATCAAACCTCCACATCATAGGAATAGAGGAAGGAGAAGAATCCCAAGAGAATGGTATTGATCAGATCTTCAACAGAATAATAGATGAAAACTTCCCCAAACTAAAAAAGG
>VZQC01004008.1:2503575-2515237 GCA_009823505.1 Rhizomys pruinosus
CAACAACAACAACAACAACAACAGAAAGAACTGCATCAAAGAACTGACTGAAACAGTGAACTTCTGCTCAAAACAGTCAACTTCCTCATGGAGAATATTGAGAAAGACTGAGAAAGAGATGAAAAGCATGTTTGGCAGAATGAATGAGCTCTGGCGAAGTGGGTGAATGGGCAGGAACATGGGTCTAGATTTGTTAAAAAAATAAAAATAAATTTATGTGAAAAAATAAATAAATAAATAAATAAATAAATAAATAAATAAATGTGAGTTTTTAAAGAAATGTCACAGTTATGCTACAGTAGGCACTAAGGTCGCTTAGGCCGCTTTTAAAATAAGCTGCCCATAATAGAGAGGTTTCAAGAAAGAGGTAGAATAACATGAGAAAGGTATTAATTAAAGCTCAAAATTAAAATTATTTAGCATGCTGAAAAAAATTTTAAGCAATTCAAGTTTCTAGAAATTTAGTAAACATAGTAAAACAAAAACATTTTGTTATGCCTTTGATAGGAAATTTCCCAAAAGACAAAAAGAAAAAAAGAAAAGCCTCACCTGAATTGACATTTGGCCCATTCAGACCAGTCACTAAGAAAATCAAAAGCCTGGCTAGGGAAGAAGCTAATAAACAAAAAAGAAGGGATACTGAAGTTACACAACTAGCTAGCCTCCTCCAGAGAGTAAGACTCTTAAGAGAATAAGCAGTTCAGCTTACATCTAGTGTCCTCTCAGAATATGGTAGATCTGAAGGCCTTAAAGCAGGAGGGAGAACTCTCAGTGCTGAAGACAGTAGATCCAGTGTGCTGTCTGAGGTCTTCTCTGTTGTATAAAATTAGACAAACCCCCTTCTAAAACCCCCTGAGCTGTGAGCACTAAAGCACAGACCACAAGCTCCTTCTGGCATCAACACCTCCAATTCCCAACTTGACATCTGGCACAGAGCTTATTATTAAATGTTTGCTGAATTAATTTATGTGTTGAGTCAACTAGTCAATTACAGAAGTACTTGTTTCTCCCAGTTCTGCAGTTGCTCACACTCATTCCCTTCATTTCTCAAGAGTCCTACATATTCAAGCCTCATTATACATCTAAGAAAGGGACTTTTCAAAAGCTCTTGGAACTTGCACATCCAAATGGATGGCCTAAATTAAACATCACCATGGAGCACATAAGCTGGTGAAGATACCATGGCTCAAGATATTTCTCACAATCCCATCAGAATGTGTGTGCTAGCTACAATGCTGATCAATCACAACAGCTTCTCCATTTGAGTTGATTTGCTTGGTGTATAACTTCCTTGCCTGGTCACAAATTCCCAAATCTGAAAGGAATGATAATGATAGTAATATGTGCCAGCATGGATGGCTTCTGTATGTGTGCCAGGCACTCACCAGCTGCTTACCATGATTACTCATCACAGCAGCTTTGGGGTCCAGCATTAATATCTCCATCTGACAGAGGAGCACACTTGTGGTGTTTCTAAGCCACATTATAATTATGCATGAATTAAGAAAAAGCCTGACTCTTAGCATTAGTCTTAAGGCCAAGAATGGACCCAAAATCTGAGAACCTGTTCCTTCAGATTTATCTTGGAACTGAGCTCCCTAGCAAAAGCTTTGCACATTCTTTGTTGAAATAGTACCTCCAGCATGAAATGGGGAAGTGGGGATCAGGACCCACCCTTATCAGAGGATCTTGCCTTTTGATCCTTAGGCTCAGAATATCACACACGATTACAAACAGACTTGATGGTTTTCCCTCATTTCTTCCAAGGAGATGAGTACGGTGTTTTCAGCACTTCCATATATTAATCATTCCCACCCACATTCATTCACTATCTTAGGAGGAGGATGAGGTGGGGCTCAAAGCAATTAAGGGCATATGCCCAGGTCACAAGAGGAGCACATGGCTGAGTGAGCTTGTTTACATTATAAACAGTAACTTTTTTATTGCAAGGTTAGATAAAAGTCTTTAGTCCAGATTATGTTCATATAGTAAAAGTCATTCCTATAGACACTGAAGCACAGAGAGGTCAAGTAAGGTGCTGGAGTCACCCAGCAGAACTTCCCTTCAGGCAAGACCACTGTTTACCAAAAGTGACTTGCTATGAGCGATGGGTGTTGGGGGGGGATCCTTCCCTTTCAAATTTTACTTCTAAAACACTCAAATTATTTTACACCGAATTTCACACTACTTTTCTATTCTGTAGTTTTGTTTGGGTGTGTTCTTTTGTTTTCAAGGTAAAACAGCACACTAGAAAGAGCAAATGTTCTGTGGGAGTATTTTAAGAGGAAGCAAGTATGGCTTAATTAATACCCAGACCATGAGCACAGGGGAAACTAAAAGCACCTGAGAACAGCAGGGCAGAGAGTGGAGACAGACTCAACTCTTACCATTTGGTGCGGAGGCAGCAGGCAGGCAGCCTCATGCTAGTCCAGACTGCTGCCAGGACCCCCCCCCTGAGTCCGACCCACACAACTCAGGGAGACTTGTCTTTTGCAAACCTTTCTTTGTTACAGGTTTATATAGTGAAAATCAGAAGTCTCAGAAAGTTTGTGAAAGGGCCTTGGAAAGTAAAAATTAACCAGATGTCTTCATACAGAGAAGACAGGGGGAGAAGCTTCATAGAGAAAACTTGGGAGGTAACAACTTTGAAGGAAGGAAGTTAACCACTGAAAGCACACATAAATCTTGGTTAGAGCAGGTAAGGCACATAACACTCACATGTGCACTTAGGTCCTGAGTACCAGGTAACAACTAGAGGAATACAGATAACAATCAATGAAGACTGACAAATATGATTTTTCCATTGAACAAAAAGAAGTCCAGGGCCTGTCAGCTGTGTCCCATTTGGTGGTCCAATCGACAGGGTCTTTGATGAGCCCACTGTTTTCAGTGACCCATCCAGCATCTGGGCCCAGAGCAGCATCTCAGAACTCCTTAGCTCTGTTTTATTCTAAATCAATTCATCCCAGTCTCCAGCAGACTGGAGACAGGAGTGTTAGGTGCTGGCCCCAGGTTAGAATCACCAGTTGTATGACCAAAAAGCAAACAGCCATCAGGACTTGGGGATATTCCTTTTCATTAGGGAGGAGTGGTACTCTGACACTGGGCCGTAGGCTGGTTTTTATTTTATTTAACACTTTTTGTTGTTTGTTGTTTGACTGGTTTTTGGTTTCTTTTTTGAGACAGTCTCCCTGTAGCCCCAGCTGTTGTAGAACTCACTATGTAGACCAGGCTGGCCTCCATCTCACAGAGAGTCTCCTACCCCTGCCTCTGGAGAGCTGGAATTACAGGCATGCACCACCATAGTAATCCCTGATAAATGTTTTTAATTCTCAAATATTTCCAAACATAACTGTGTTTATTTATCTATTCTGCGTGTGCATGTGTAGGGGAGCATGCCTACTATGGCATGCATGTGGAGATCAGAGGACGACTTTTGGGAATTAGTTCTCTCCTTCCATGTAGGTCCCAGGGGTTGTCAGGCTTAGTGGCAAGTGCCTCTCTTCTCCATTGAGCCATCTAACTGACCTCCTGGATTTTTTTTAATTAATTAATTTTTTTTATGTGTATGAGTGTACTGTCTGCATGTAGGTTGGTGCACTCATGTCATGCAATGCCGTGGAGATCAGAAAAGGGTGTCGGATTCCCCTAGAAGTGGAGTTAAAGACAGTTTTTAGCCGCCATGTGGGTGCTGGGGATTCGAACCCAGGTCCTCTGCAAGAGCAGTTGTCACTCTTAACCACTGAACCATCTCTCCAGCCCCACGGTTTTTATTTTTAAATGTCCAGGTGAATCTAATGTTACAATTTTAAGTTTGTCTAAGATCAAAAACAAATCACAGCTTTATCATAAGGAGAACAGGAGGCCCAGAGCTCTGCAAACAGCAGGAGTGATGTCCATTCGTTAGCAATGGTCTGAGAAATGTCAGTCCTATAATTCATTGTGAATGTGTTTGGACCAACGTCCAGCGTAATAAACACAGCTGCTGCTGTTGAAATGATAACATCCAGCCTGAAGGCAAAGTTGTCCATTTTCTTTAACTGAAAAAAAAAAATCTCTAGATTTGAAAAGAAAAAGGGCTTGTCTATGGCTGAATGTACACTCTCTTTTGTAAAAGCAAGATTTCCCTTCTTGCTCTGAATTTTTCATGAGAAAGAGAAATGTCTCCTTTTGCATGTTGTTGAACTGCTTCTCTCAACCTTTTTTCAGACAGAAAGCTGTTTTTCTTTTCCCTTCTGTTTTAATGATGATTCCGACTTACTGTGATGATGTAACTAAAGATGACTTTCTCAGGAGTTGTTTCATGAAGCATCTTTGTAAACAAAATGTGTTTGCTGTTTGTACAGAGCTTCTAAAAATATAAAACAAAAAAAATCAAGGGTGAGAGTGCAGCTCATCAGTAGAGCATCTGATAAGTCCCCAGGTTCTGTCCCCAGCACCAAAGAAAATAAAACCAAAATACAGAATCAGACACTTTGTGCTACTGCCTCTCTTACCATAGAATTGTACTGTTCTGCCGGGTGTTGTGGTGCATGCCTTTAATCCCAGCACTCAGGAGGCAGAGATAGGTGGATCTCTGTGAGTTCAAAGCCAGCCTGGTCTACAGAGCGAGCTCCAGGACAGCTGGTACTAAAAGGAAGACCCTGTCTCAAAAAAAAAAAAAAGAATCATACTGTTCTTCAAACTGTAAATCAATTATCTTCTGTCTTCTTCAGCTCACCTGGATCTATGTAGACCAGGCCAGCCTTGATCTCACAGAGATCTGCCTGCCTCTGCCTCCCAAATGCTGAGATTAAAGGCATACCATATGCCACCTTTCCCAGTGTATTATTTCCTGTCTTGATGTAACAGCAAAGGCTTGTTTTCATTTGCTGCCATAAGACCTCATTTATTTAAAATACTATCAGAGAATTTGTTGGAAAGTACACTAATAAGTAGGTACAGGCATATAAGAGCATTAAAGTTAAATTATATCTTAATTTTAAAGAAATAGTATTTCATTCAAGTACAGAATAAACAAGAGTACAATAGAAACCTAGGTTAATAGTGAAGGCACATCTTAAAATTCGTCCTTTGGGGACTCCAGGAGATGGGAGAGCACTGATGTGAAAAAAAAAAAAGCTGATTGTGGTGGTGCACGCCTTTAATCCTAGCACTTGGAGGCAGAGGCAGGCGGATCTTTGGAGTTCCAAGGCCCAGCCTGTCTACAGAGTGAGTTTTCCAGGACAGCTTGGGGCTTAACAGGGAGACCCTGTCTCAAAAAAGACCAAAAAAAAAAAAAAAAAGAGCTCCGATTGCTCTTGCAGAAGATCCCACTTCAGTTCCCAACACCTATATGGCAGCTAACTATTGTCCAAAACTCCAGTTCCAGGGGGTCCATCACCCTCTTCTGACTCCACAGGCATTGCATGCACATAGTGCACTTATATATATTCAAGCAAAATGCTCATACACATAGAATAAAAGAAAGGAAAAAATTAAATATATTCTTCATAATAAGTCAGAAGTTCATTCATTGTGTTCATTTAGTGATGAATTAATGGATGAGTTTTTCTCTGAGACAAGCGTGGTTCTATGTGCTGAGGTTATAGTCATAAATAAAGGCCATATGGGATGGGATAGATTCCAGTGGGAGATCATGAGCACATAGTCAAGCGCATGACGGAATTCCATATGATTTTAAACATCATTAAGAAAAATGAAGCAAGAAAAAGAAAAGAAAGATGGATGGAGCAGGTTATTTGAGGCAGAATGCTCTGAAGAAGATCCCTGAATGAGGAGAGTGTGCAAGTAGCAGGAGAGATGGCTCCGGGGTTAAGAGCACTTGCTGATTCTGCAGAGACCTAGGTTAGGTTCCCAGCACCCACATGGAGGCTCACAACCATCTGTAATTCCAGCTCCAGAGGATCCAATGCCTTCTTCTGACCTTCGTGGGTGCCAGGCACATATATAGTGTACATAATTCATACAAATTAAATATAAATAGACAGATAGATAGATTATAGATAGATAGATAGATAGATAGATAGATAGATAGATAGATAATAGATAGATGATAGATAAATAGGGTGTTAGCTAGGGGAAGACCTATAAAATAGGCTTTGCAGACATAAGAAGAGTGTGCACAACAGTGCTGAAGTGTGAATGAGCTGCGCAGTGTAGGGGCAGCAGGGAGGTTAGAACAGCAAAGTGAGCAAACGGGATTTATTTTTAAAAGGTGTCTATTCAGTCAAGTCTGGGCAGCCCGGTCAATTCAGCTCGGCTACGTTATAACATGGCGGCTCACATCACGGTGAGAGCACGTGCAGAAAAGGCCGTATGCTGAGAGTAGACAGAGAGTGAGCCAGGCTCACTCTAATTTTTGTTTTATTTGTATGTGTATGTGTGTATATACATGTGTGCAAGTGTATATGTGTGGGTGTATGTGTGTATATGGCATGTACACCTGTGAATGTCGTGAGAGTGAGGGTGCATGCCATGGTGTGTATTGGAGGTCAGAGGAAGCCCTAGTGTCTGTCCTTACCGTCCACCTAGTTTGTGATAGGGTTTCTTTGTTTTTCACTACTGGGTACGCCACGCTACCTGACCAACCAGCTTCTAAGATTCTCTTGTTGCCACCTCTCATTTTACTGCAGGCACACTGGGATTATGCACCTGTGCTAAGGTGTGCAGCTTTTTGTGGGTTCTGAGGATTTAACCTCAGGTCCTCATACTCTGCAGCAAATGTTTTACCCACTGCACCCTTGCTCATTTTACCACATCCTGTTCTGCAGAAACAAACCCAAGTTCTACAGAAACTGCACTAATCCCTTGTGATGGCAGCACCCTTGATGACCTATGTAGGACCCATTTTTAAAAGTTCTACTTCCCAGCTAACACCATTGCATTAGGGACCAAGGTTCCAGCATAAGGTCCTGTAGGAGACAAACCATATCGATATCATAGTGGTACAATGAGCAGCACTGTCATAAGAAAGGTGCTCAGGGCGCACGTTATATGTATTTCCAGCAAGAAGGAGATGGAGACAGGCAGATCCCTGAGGTTCACTTGCCTACCAGCCTGTTCTACTCCGAGAGTTCCACATGGAGAGAGAGAGAGAGAGAGAGAGAGAGAGAGAGAGAGAGAGAGAGGAGAGAGAGAGAGATTCTATAAAGTCTATTGCTTCCACTAAGAAAAAAAGAGATGTGGGGGCTGGAGAGATAGCCTAGCGGTTAAGAGCTCCGACTGCTCTTGCAGAGGACCCGGGTTCAATCCCCAGCACCCACATGGCGGCTAAGAACCGTCTGTAACTCCAATTCCAGGAGAACTCCAGTTCAGGGGAATCCGAGACCCTCTTCTGACCTCCGCGGCATTGCACGACACGGGTGCACAGACCTACATGCAGACACTACACTCATACACATGCAAAAATAAATAAAATTTAAAAAAAATTAAAAAAAAGAAAAAAGAAAAAAAGAGATGTGCTGGGCATGGTGGCACACACCTTTAATCCCAGCATTCGGGAGGTAGACAGGCATAGATTTCTGTGAGTTCAAGGCCAGGCTGATCTAGATAGTGAGTTTCAGGACAGCTGGAGCTACAGGGAGACCCTGTCTCAAAAAGACAAAAAAGGAAAAAGAAACAAGAGAAGCAAAACTAAAAGCTAAGAAAAGTCACATCATCTTCAAAATCTCTAAAGAATGGAAAAAGGAAAGGAAAAAAGTCAAGTTGTAAGGTCACAGATTAAAAGACAATCTACCAATAATCACACTGAATGTTAAGTAGTTAATAGCTTGATTTAAACGTAGAGTCTGTCAGACTGGAGAGGAGCAAGAAGCAGCTCTATGTCATCTGCAAGAAGCATAGCTTTTTGAAAGATTTTTAATGTTTATTTTTACTTGATGAATATAACTGCTTTGTCTGAATGTATGTAAATGCACTGTGTGCATGCACTGCCCTTGGAGGCTCAAAGAGGGCATCAGATCCCCTGGAACTGGAGTTACAGACTGTTGTGAGCCACTGTGTGAGTGCTGGGAACCAAACCTCGGTTCTCTGCAAGAATAGTAAGTGCCCCTGATCATTGAACCATCTTTCAGTCCCCAAGAAACACTCTGCAAATATAAAGTCACAAATAGACTGAGGGTCAACGAATAGAGCAAGATACATAACAGCAACGCCATCCAAAAGAATGCTGAAGTGATCATAGTCCTGTTTCACTAAGAAGATTGTAGGGCCTGTAACAGGCACAATACACCATTAGTATCTAAATTACGTATCCTTCCAATTTAGTAAGAACAGAAACAAAAGATATTTCACACCTACCCAGTATGGAAATCAATGAGGAATCTGACACCCATGGCCTTGTGTCCCTCTCCCTTAGGGAAGGTAGGAGGGCTGCGTGCCTTAGTGGAGTCCCGTGGAGTCAGGAACAATCAAGTTCCCAGAGAGTTTCTAGAACATAATAAACAGAGCAGATGTGGGACTGGAGAGATGGCTCAGCAGTTAAGAGCATTGGCTGCTCTTGCAGAGGACCTGGGTTTGGTTTGCAGCAGCCAGGTAGAGGCTGACAACAACTATCTGTAGCTCCAGGTCCAGGGAAACCGATGCCCTCTTCTGGTCTTCTCAGGCACTTGTGAATATGGGACTGTTGTCCAAATTTATTTATCTGGTGGTCCTTTAAATGTTCATGGAGGCTAAGAACCGTCCGAAACTCCAATTCCAGGAGAACTCCAGTTGCAGGGGAATCCGACACCCTCTTCTGACCTCCGCAGCATTGCATGACACGGGTGCACAAACCTGCATGCAGACAGTACATTCATACACATACAGAAATAAATTTAAAAATTTTTGAAAATTAAATGTTCATTATACGTGTGCTGCAGTCCACTTGACCTTCTTCCTCCCTGGACCAGGCTCACAGCTTTGCAAGACTGCAAGCCTCGGAATTGTCCCCAGCCTAGCTGAGCTCTGGCAAAGTGGGAGAGGGAACCGTGAGAAGATACCCAGAGAAAACTGGAAAATGGACTCAGAGAGGCCAGGAGGAAAGACTCAAGTTTAATGTTGTAACTCAAGGCTTTTATACAAACCCTTGCATGGGCTGGGACACACACACACAATTGGGGGCTGGGGCAGGCAATTGAGACAGGGGAACCCCAGGCTATATTCCAGATCAGAGCTTTTTCCCTGAGAGATCAAAGACAGCCCAGGCCTCACAGGTCTGTGAGGATAACAGCAAGGGTCCAGACTTGTGGGCTGTTTGCTAACTCTTTTTAAGTGCTTCTGCCAAAAGAATGCCTACATGGGACATTTACATATATGCAGGCAAACACTCATACACATAAAACAAAAATATGTCTTTAAAAAAATAGCAGACTTCCACAACCAAATGCATGCTAAGTGCCTGCCTTCCTCCCTGACATGCCACCCTTACAAGAGGTACAGCAGTTGTGTGGCTCCATCCAAGAACAGCATGGCACTAATGGACAGATTAAAAGGGGAAGGTTTGAAATGCCCATTGTTTCCAGAAATTATTTGATTTTGACCCAGAATTTATCACAGGAAAACTCAAAATTTGAGATTTCCAGAAATAAGGAAAAATATGTTGGCATCAAATCCAGGTTTATAGTAAAGAAACAAAAGGTAGGAAAGTACGCTCATACTTCAAAAAGGGAAGCCTTATCTACCAAGACCTGACTGTCCCGAGTGGATGGAACTGGTAAATTAAAAGCTAAAAGGAGCCAGCAGCTCCTCCCCTCCCCCCAAAATCTGAGTGAACACTGAGGACCAAATCCTCAACTGACCTTGAAAAATCAAAAACCTTGGTTAATCTGGGCTAACTGTGTGGTCTTAAACATCCAAAAGGAAAGCATAACCAAAAATGTTAGTAAGGCCTGAGAAATTGCACTTCAGCTATAAAACTTGAGATCTTAGTACAAAGACAAAAACTAAAAAAGTAAAAAAAAAAAAGAAAAGCACTGTTGTTTTGCCTGTCTTCAATTCTTACTGGCAAGTGCAGCTACCCTGTGGCTGCCACTGCTTTTGCCATCCTTCAAAGACATGAGACACAGCTTTTCGACCTTCCAATATGGACTGAAGACTCTTGTCTCTCCAAGAATCCTCCAAACCTTCAGTGCCAGATGGGGACTGCTGAGACATCCAGCTTATGGACTGAGCAACTAATGGGGTTTCAGCCTCTTCAGAGTATAGACTGCCATTGTTGGACTACCCATGGAGCCAGTACAGGAAGATCAAGACAGGATGCAGTGCTTACTGGACCTCATTTGGTGACCACGGGGAAGGGAACACCCCAGTGTGGAGCACAAGGGCAGGACTGATGGTTGCTCCTTTTTCATTTTCATTTCATCCTGTGATTTCTTCAGTATTTCCACTTTTAGAGCTTTTGATGTTGTTGTTGTTTTGGGGGGTTTTGTTTGTTTGTTTGTTTGTTTGTTTTGTTTTTGGCTTTTTTCAAGACACAGTCTCCCTGTAGCCCCAGCTGGCCTGGAACTCTCTCTGTAGACCAGGCTGGCCTTGAACTCACAAACCTATAGCTCCTTGCTTCACTGGTTTGTTTCCTTTTTCAGTGTTTCCACTTCTTTCCAGAGTTTGTCATTTTTCTCCCTCTAGTTCTTTCTGAAGTTTGTCACTCTCTCCCTCTAGGTCCTTCTTGAGTTTTTCATTCTCTCTCCTTAGCTCTCTGACTTGTCTTTATAGTCTTTGATTTCTTTGAATATGTCTGCAATTGTTCCTCTAAGATCTGTGTCCTGGGTCACCCCCAGGGGGATCCCACTGTAGGAATCTCCCACAGGGTTGGTAGAGCTTGGTGTGGAAGTATGCTGTACCTTTCCCATGTTGTCCTTTTGTCATGTCCCTGCCATGTGGGTTTCCCTTTTTGCCTGTATTCTGATGTGAATCAGAAATGCCTCTTCACTGTGTTGAAGGCTTGCTTTGCTTGTCTCCTTCAGATGCCTTTTATTTTCTCCTTGTTTAGGACTTGTCTAGGTTTCAGTCTTTCAATTTTGTTTATATATTGGAAGTCTAACTCATTCTTTGTGAGGAGCTGTAAGCCTGCTCATAAAGGGTTAACTCTGAAATAGCTTCAGAGCTGTTCCCTAAAAGTGCAGGCATGCAGAGAAGCTTCCTGCCTGCACACCTGATGTTCTGGAGGAAGCTTATCGCAAGCAAACAGTTTCTGCTGGTGCAGCAGCCCGCTTGATAAACTTTTAACTTTTTACAAGAGTTACCCCCTACCTCCTCCCTTCTTCCCGCCTTACCACCCTATAAATTGTACTCTTACCCTGCAATAAATGAGACCTTGACAAAGAGCTTGCCTGGTCTTGTTTCTTTCTCTCGCTTATCTTACAGATTTGGGGGTCTCCCTCGGGTACCTGTCGTTACATGTCCCTGCAGGCAGGGTCATATTGGCACCCAACATGGGGCTCGAGGTAAGAGACCCCTCACCAGACAAAGGAACAAGGAGGTCCGGCCAGACGATATCATAAAAAGAGGACGCCCCGCCACCCACGGAGGCAGATCCTCGGAGAAAAGAGGTGAGTAGCTCTTTGTCTAAAAATTAAAGATGGGCAATTCACTGTCTAAGGAAGAAAAGTTTATTCAGTACTTCAAGACAGCTTTCAGGGAGAGAGGAATTCGGGTTAAGAAAAAAGATTTAACTAGATTTTTT
>VZQC01004008.1:2539650-2648132 GCA_009823505.1 Rhizomys pruinosus
TTAAGTCTATTGTGGCGGGAGGCATGGGCAGCTGGATCTGGAGCAGCAACCGAGAGCCACATCTCGCAAAAGAGCACAGGAATGTATATGTATATATATATATATATATGTATATATATATATATAACAGTTAAAAATATTTTGTAAAATAATATTTTCTCTTTTTACTGATACATGCTACAACTATTCATAATTTATCTTTATGTAATCATGTGGTGTGTTCTATCATATAGGAATACTAATATTCATATTCTAGAAAAAAAGAGAGAATGTAAAGTTGTACTTCTTTTTTACCTGCATGCAACTTTACTGTTAAAATATGAATTTTTAAATGTGCTTTGGAATTAACCTATAGTTTATTTTCAGATTTTCTAACTTTGATTTATGTGCAGAGTGTATATTTGCATATTTTGGAATAATATAAAATCAAATGGGAATAAAAAAGAGAGAAAAACCTATTCAAAGAACTGACCAAAACAGTAAACCTGTGCACCGAAAAGGTCATAAAAGACTCAGAAAAGATGTAAGATGGGACTTGTGTGTGACAGAATCCCTGAGCTCTGACAGGGGGAGGGGGACATGAGGGGTGGGCATGGATGGGGGAATGAGTCTAAATTTGATTAAGAAATGTTGTGGGGCTAGAGAGATGGCCTAGTAGTTAAGAGCGCTGACTGCTCTTGTAGAGGACCAGGGTTTGACTCCCAGCACCCACAAGGTGGCTGAGAACCATCCATAACTCCGATTCCAGGAGAACTCCAGTTCCAGAGGAATCTGACGCCCTCTTCTGACCTCCGCAGCATTGCACGACATGGGTGCACAAACCTACATGCAGACAGTACATTCATACACATAAAATAAAAAAAATAAAAAAATAAAAAACAACTTTATATAAAAAAAAGAAATGTTATATGAAATGTGCTCAATAAAAACTTAAAAAATGTCCATTGTACCCAAACTAATATACAGATTCAATGCAATCCCAATTAAAATCCCCAAGTGTTTCTTCACAGGCTTGGGGAAAAAAGCCCTTAATTTCATTTGGAAAAATAAAAGACCCAGAATAGCCCAAGCAACCCTGAGCGAAGAGAGCAATACAGGGGGAATCTGTATACCAGACTTCAAACTATACTACAGGGCTATAGTCATAAAAACAGCTTGGTACTGGCACAAAAACAGACCTGTTGACCAATGGAACAAAACTGAAGCTCCAAACTTGAGCACATACAATTTCAGCCACCTCATGTTTGACAAGGTGCCAAGAAGACACAATGGAGGAAAGACAGCATCTTCAGCAAGTGGTGTTGGCAAAACTGGATCACCACTTGTAGAAGAATGAAGTTAAGCCTCTACCTCTTGCCCCTGTACAAAAGCCAACTCCAGATGGATCAAAGACCTCAACGTGAAACCTCAAACTCTGAAGGTGATAGAAGAAAAAGTTGGAAGCAGCCTACAAGACATAGGTGTAGGAAAAGACTTCCTAAATCAGACAGCAGCTGCACAAGAAATAAGATCGACAATTGACAAATGGGACCTCATTAAACTCAAAAGCTTCTGTATATCAAAAGAAACAATCAAGGAAGTAAAGAGAAATCCCACAGAGGGGGAGGAAACCTTCACCTCAGAAACATCTGACAAAGCATTGATTTCCAAAGTATATAAACTACTCAAAAAATAAAGAAGAAAGAAAATAAATGACTCACTCAAAAGATGGAGCTGAACAGAGACTTCACAAGTGAGGAATTAGATATGGCTGAGAAACATCTTAAAAAGTGTTCAACATCATAGCTAATAATTAAGGAAATGCAGATTAAAACCACTTTAAGTTATCATCTCACTCTGATAAGACTGGCTGGGATCAAGAAAAAAAAATGATACAACTACTGGTGGAAATGTAAACTCATACACTATGGAAAACAGTGTGGAGAACCCTTGGAAGACTCAAAATGAGCTTGCCATCTGACCCAGTCATACCACTCCTGGGTATATACCCACAAGACTCATCTTACCACAGAGATATATGCACAGCCATGTTTATTGCAGCTCTCTTCATAATAGTGAAGAGCTGGAACCAACCCAAGTGCCCCTCAACTGACAAGTGGATAGAGAAAACGTGGTACATCTACACAATGGAGTTCTATGCAGCATTAAGGGAAGATGGCATCATGAATTTTGCAGGCAAATGGATGGAACTAGAAGATATCATGTTAGGTGAAGTAACACAGTCCCAGATAAACAAAGAACAAATGGTGTCCCTCACCTGTGGAGACTAGTGCCAATTACCTTGTTGTGGGGCAAACTGGTCAGCACTGGTGTAATCTGAAAACAACTGTGCTCTTGTGTTGTGAATCCCTTGACAGGTTCTTGAGCTGAGCTACCATTTATTTTCAGATTTGGGAGATTTTGGTGTGTGGATGAAGGATACATATGTATACTTTATAGTAATATAAGATCAAAGGAATGCAGAAAAAACTAGTTTGCCATGACATTATGTCTAACCACAATATTTATTTTATGAGAGTGCTTCTTAGTATTTCTTATACATGGCTGCTTGAGCTTTTGTCCAAGCATTTTCCAAAATATTATAAAGTAGTGAAAAGTATCAGGCTGGTGTAACTTAGCCTTTCTGGATGCTTAACAACTATAGTTAATGCCCATACCAATTTGGTCAAGGGTCTTAAGGGATAACTTTGTTCCTTGCCCTCAGAGGTCAACTAAGTCCCAGGGAACTATGCATGGGGGTGTCTCTTGAAATGTCCTGCAAATGTGAGTCACCAGTCTTCCTGTGCAGGTAGGTCTTGGAGATCCACTAATGGGACTTCAGCCAGTGTCCAGTCAATAAAGAGGAAAGTCTGCTCATGCTTCAAAAAGGGAAGCCTGGTCTAGCAAGACCTGACTTTGTCCTCAAGTGGATGGAACTAGTGATTGAAAAGCCAAAAGGAGCCAGGGGCTCCCTCCCCTCTCAAAAATCCTGAGTGACCCTTAAGGACCAGATCCTCAACTGACCTTGAGAAAACAAAAACCTTGGTTAATCTGGGCTAACTTTGTGGCCTTAAACATCCAAAAGGAAAGTATAACCAGAAATAAATAAATAGTAAGTTCTGAGAAATTGTACTTCAGGTATAAAACTTGAGATCTTAGTAAAAAGACAAAAGAGCACAGTTGTTTTGCCTGTCTTACTAGCAAGTGCAGCTACCCTGTGACTGCCACTGCTTTTGCCATCCTTCAAAGATGTGACAGCTTTTCAACCTTCCAACATGGACTGAAGACTCATGTCTCTCCAAGAATCCTCCAAACCTTCAGTGCCAGATGGGGACTGCTGAGACATCCAACTTCTGGCCTGGTATTTCCACTTCTTCAGAATATAGACTGTCATTGTTGGACTACCCAGGCTGTATTATGAGAACCAGTACAAGAAGATCAAGACAGGATGCGCTGCTTACTGGACCTCATTTGGTGACCGTGGAAAGGAAAATCCCTAGTGTGGAACACAAGGGCAACTGGTTTGTGCTTGCCAAGGAAGAGACTTCAAACATGACATTTTTCAGCCTAATAAAAAAATCCTAAGCTGAAGATGCTAACACCTATGATATATGTGTCATGCATATGCACATATTTTGGGGTAATGGATATTGGAAGGAACAACAACAACAACAGAAAAGTCTGCGTCAAAGAAGTGACTGAAATGGTGAACTGCTCAACAGTAAACTTCTGCATTGAGAATTTTGAGAGAGACTGGGAAAAAGATGAAAAAACATGCTTAGCAGAATGCATGAGCTCTTATGGGGTGGGGGGCAAGGAGGAGGGCACGGGTCTAGATTTGATTTGTAATGTAATTTGATTTGTATGAAATGCACAGAGCTTCAATAAAACATTGGCTAAAAAAATATCACTTCAACTTTTGCTTAAACAACAAGTAGAGGATTTGAAATTGTATAAATGGTTTCCATAGTTAAGAAATTAATGTTTTTTTAAAAAAGAACTATATCCGCCTTTAATCCTAGCACTTGGGAGGCAGAGGCAGGTGGATTTTTGTTAGTTCAAGGCCAGCCGGGTCTACAGAGTGAATTCCAGGACAGCTGGGGCTACAGGGAAACCTGTCTCAAAAAGACAAAACAAAACAAATAATAAAAAAAAAAGAACTACAAGTGGTCCAGTTTCTAATTTGGCATACAAAAAGCTTAGAATTCTTCATTGTTTAACAAGTAAAAACTCTATACAAACTGACAATTTTTTTTTGGATCCACGAAAGTAGTAAGATCACAGGGTAAACTATTATCCTAGAAGAACCATCAGAGGGACAGATAGGTAAATACAGAAAATTATAACTTAACTCTGCAGGAACTAGTGTTGTGGTAGAAAAAAGTAATAACTGATAAACTGTTAAATAACTGATAAAAAGTTCAGTGTGGAAAAGACTAAGGGTTAAAGATTAAAAACTAGGACTAGAGAGAAGTCTCAGTGGTTTAAGAGTCCGGGCTGCTCTTACAGAAGACCCAGGTTCTATTCCCAGAACCCACATGGCATCTAACAACCATCCATAACTAACTCCAGTTCCAGAGAATCTGACACCCTCTTCTGGCTTCTGCAGGTATTGCATGGCATGCATGTGGTGCACTTAAATACAAGTAGGTGAAACACATACATATTAAATAAAAAAGTCAAAACGAGTTCAAGACTAAATATCAAAATCAGAGTTAGAGATAGTAGAAATGTTGAAATTATCAAACCAGAAATGCTTTATAACTATAATTTACATAGTATGAAAAATACAAAATTCTGATGAGAAGACTCTGGGGTAAGATAGCAAATTAGAAGTTGCCTGTGATCAAGTGGATGAAGAGAAGGAGAAGCTGCCCAATGGTACCTGCTGCAATGCTACTCCCACTAATCCACCAAACTAATGCATTAGTTGTAGCCTCCTGCCAGGTGATCCTGTGAGCACTCAGGAGAGAGGTAAAAGGTCTAAGCTATAGCAAAGCAACAAGAGGCTGGAATTGATATGCACAGAAAGCACAGTAGAGAAGGAGCTGGGCCTCTGGCTACCACCCTGCTCAGCCCACACCAGCTGTAGTCAGGAGATGTGCAGAGAGAAGCCTCCAACTGTGGAAAAGAAGCCAAAGACTGCATTAGGTACCCACAGAGTCAAAACCGGAGCAGGGTAAGAGCTGGAGTTAGCTGTGGAAGTGTGGCTAGGACACCTGAAGCTAAAATCCAGTCACGAGAGGAAGCAAGCTTCCATCCTCTGACATTGGCATGTCAAGCTACATGGATCAGCTGAAATTACTGTGGAGCCCAGCCCAGCACCCTGAAGGTACACAGAGGTACTCAGGTGGCTGGGTTTCCACACCTTTTTAGAGCCTAAGTTACAGAAATCCCCACGCATGGAAAGCTTAATCCCTAATTCACCAGAGGTGAAACTGTAACTTCCAGGGGTTCAAACCAGAGAAATCTGGCAGAAATTACTTGGGTCTCACTGAGAAGGACACACTGACAGTAGCAGATCTCTGAACCAATATCATTACTGACACAAATGATGATCCGAGAAGAGAGAGAAACCATAATATCCTCAATGAGGAAGAAATGCTGACTAAAGTGGTGGCTAATATTCTCAACTTGACAAGATCTAGAATCATCAAAAAGACCACTGAGGTAGGAGCAGGGAAGCACTTATTCACATGGGAGTGGAGGAGAGTGTGTAAAAAGTCTGCTAATGGGGCTGGGGGGAGGGTGGAGCTGGTAGGTTGTGTGGTTGATAAGGAAAGGCTGCCAGTAAAGTAATTCAAAAGGGCTTAGGCCAGTGCAAGAGCTGGGGGGCAGGGGTGGGACAACCAGAGCTTGACAGAGAGTTGTGAGCTGCTGTTCGATGAGGCCCTTTCTACCTATCCTGAACATTTCAGCCGGTGTGGGATGTGTAATTTCCAGGAAATGTTTAGGGCTTCTGACACCAGCTAAAGGACTCTGGAGATAAAGGCCAGGCCGATGTCTGTCTGGATGGTTAGTGGGACCCTGAAACATGGGTGATATGCTCCAGGAGTGTTTGTGCCACCGCGTCTGCAGTTCCTCTGGAGGTCGGAAACGCCTCGACCCACCCTGTAAACATATCAACTAGAATTAGGAGGTAGTGGAATTTTCTGTGGGATGGTGTGTGGGTAAAGTCAATCTCTCAGTCTTCACCCTGTTGGTGTCCACAGAGCTGATGCAGGGGCTGGCATATCTGGAGCGCCTCCTGTGAGGTTGACCTAGGCACAGGTCTGGCAGGAGGAATGGGACTGTAAAATATGGGCTCAGGGTTGGCAGGTTGAAGAGTGGCTCCAAGAATCAGAGCAGAGACTTGGGCCAATGTGTAGGCTTTGGTGGATATCAGAGATGATGGACGGTGCCTGGGTCTGAAGGAGGCTAAGGCAGTTATTTAAATAAAACCATCCATCCTCTGCCTGTGGGGCTGCCCTTTTCAAGAGCTTGTCCCTTTCTTTAGGCTGGTAGTTGGGTTTGTAAGAGGGGGTGAGGAGAAGGATTTGCCCTGTGGGTCTGATAGGACCAGAGGCCAGTCCCCGGGCCATGGAGTCAGCTCTGGCAGTGTCCAAGGCCACTGGACCCATGGAGGTCTGCTGTCCCCAGCAGTGGATTATGGCAACTTCTGCCAGGAGCTGGAGCACCTCTAGAAGTTTGGCTATAAGGGGCCCATTAACGATGGGGTACCTTTAGTGGTGGAAAAAAAAAACTCTTCTTTCCAGAGAACTGAGTGGGTATGGGCTACAAGGAAAGCATATTTAGAGTCAGTATATGTGTTGACTCTCCTTCCTTTAGTTAGATGGAGGGCTCAGGTAAGGCCAGTTAGCTCTGCCTTTTATGAGGTGGTCCCCATCGGTAGGCAGGCTGCCTCAACAGTGCTTACTGTGTAAGCTTCCTGGCGAGTGCCTGAGGCATCTACCAGTGAACTTCTATCCACAAAAAGTGTAAGGTGGGGGTTGGTCAGGGGTTAGTCCATGAGGCCAGGCTGAGGCTGAGAGTCCCTCCACCATTTCTGGGCAGAAGTGAGGAGTCTCAGAGGAGGCAGAGGTGAGAATGAGTGTTGCCAGGTCTAGGGTGGGGCTGAGGGCTAGGGTAATCTGAGGGTTGTCCAAGAAAAGCAGGTGGAAAACCGGAATATATGAGGGTACAAGAATGGAGAGAGGAATGAGTGAGGAGGTCTGAAACCCTCTATGGAGAATATACCAATACACCAATATACCAATACACCAATATACCAATATACCAATACACCAATACACCAATATACCAATATACCAATACACCAATATACCAATATACCAATATACCAATACACCAATATACCAATACACCAATATACCAATACACCAATATACCAATATACCAATACACCAATATACCAATACACCAATATACCAATACACCAGTACACCAATATACCATAATTGGCTGGCGTAGAGTAAGTGTGAAAGCATCTCAGGTGAGTTCAGCCACTGTCAGTACCTTCAGACATGGCTGCCATCCACAGACAGTGGGGTTGAGCTATTTGGTGAGAAATGTCACTGCCCAGTATCAGGTCCCAACCGGCTGAGCTAAGGCCCCTGTGGCCACTCCCAACTTCTCATCTGTAAAGAAGTGGAAGGGGTGTAAAGAGTCTGGGAGAGCCAAAGTAGGGGCAGTCAGGAGGGCATCCCTAAGAAGACAGAAGTGGTGTTGGACAATAGTGCGGTGGGAGAGAGGGGTCTCTTTAGTTGCCTGGTACAGGGGTTTAGCTGTGACAGCAAAATTAGGGATCCAGTAATGGAAGAAGCCCATTGGTCCTAGAGAGTAAAGGATTTGGCCCACTGTCTCTGGAGGCTGTAGGTCTTGTAGAGCCCTGACTATCTGAAGTGAGAGTCTTAGAGCCTGGACTCAGCTGGACACCCAAGTAGATGACAGTGTGGGAACACAGCCGAGCTTTAGACAGACATGGTACTCCAAAGGGCCAAGGAAGTTTAGAAGTTGAGTGGTAGACTGCAGGGATTTGGGGAGAGAAGGGCTGCAGAGTAGGAGGTCATCTACATCCTGGAGGAGTACCTTAGGACTGGAGTCAAAGGAAGAGAGATCTCGGACCAAAGCTTCGCCAAAAAAGTGTGGGTTGTCCCGGTAAACCCTGAGGTAGGACTGTCCATGTAAACTGTTTTGCAAACCTGGGATCTGGGTCCTCCCATGTGAAGGCAAAAGGAAATATGAGTCAGGGTGTAAGGGTACAGTAGAGAAGGCTCTCTTTAAATCCAGGACAGTATGGGAAGAATGTTAGAGAGTAAGGTGTAGGGGTTAGTTACCATGGGGTATATTGGGATGAGAGCTTCATTGATGAGGTGTAGGTCTTGAACTAGACAGTAGGCACTGGAGGGCTTATGAACTGGAAGAATGGGGGTGTTGCAGGTGAGTTAGTGGGGATAGGGAGGTGGGTAATGAAAGACTTGAGTCCATGGCGGTGGGTTTCAGAGATAGAAAACTGAGCCCTGGAAGGAAAAGAGGAGGGGTCTTGAGATGTACCAGGACCAGCAGGTGGTTAGAGGCGATTGCTGGAGTGGAAATGTCCCAGACCTGAGGCTCAAAATGATCAGGGAGGGCAGGAGCTGGACAGTTCAGGGTGGGAACCTGGGAGGATATTAGGGGTAAAAGGAGATGAGAGTCTGGAGATGGTGTGAGGAACAGAGACATGGATGCATGGAAGTGACTGAGAATGTCTCATCCAAGGAGGGGCACTGGGCAGACAGACATGACTAAAATGGAACGGCTGAAAAAATGACCTGCAAGGACATAGGGGAGATGTAGAGTCCTTTGTGGGAAAAAGGGGGTCCCATCCACTCCCATGACAGAAATTGATAAGGGAACTGTGGGGCCCAAGTGTGAGGTCAGAACAGAAAAGATAGCCCCCCTGTCCAACAGGAAGGAAATGGATTTACCCACTACCTGGAACATTAGCCTAAGCTTGGCGAGGGTCAGTGGGGTCTCCGAGTCCGACCACCTTCAGTCCTCCACCAGGCCAAGGAATTCAGAGGCCAGAGGGGATTGGGGTACCCAGAGTAATGGAGCTGGACCTCCATGGCATGGCACAGAGGACGATCCCGCACCTGGGCACTCGGACTTCCAATGGCTGTTGTTGGTAGAGGGGGCACAACGTAGTGGGTGGCCTAGTGTTTGGGCAGTTCTTAGCCCAGTGACCCCCTTGGCCACACTTGAAACAGGCTCCTGGCAGGATGGACTTAGGCTGAGCCCCAGCAGGATGGGGTTTGATGGAGCCCCCTGCGCCCCTCTGCGGGAATGCTGTTGGCCTTAGAGCAGCTGCCAGGCCTTGGGCATGGAGCGTAGCCTTTTGTTGTAACTGAGCCTGATGGAAGGACTGGGTGGCCTCCTCTCAGCCGTTAAATACTTTAAAAGCCTGCACAGGAGTCTGGGAACCATCCTCAGCCTTTTTCAGTTTTTTTCTGATATCGGGAAAAGACAGTGAAAAAGTGAGAGTCCAAGACCTAGGCCACTGCTGGGAGGCGGTGTCGAGCGGTGTGCGGGGTCACGGCCTCCTGGAGCCAGTTCAGAAAAACAGCTGGATTTTTGTCAAGCTGTTGGGTAACCTTACAAAGCTTGTCATAATCAACTATTTTGTTGGAAACTTTCCATATGCCATAGGAGGCAGGTAACCATTAAGTCTTGCCTCCCGTGGCCAGCTTGGCCAGGCTGTTAACCCAGCCAGGTTCCTGGGTGGGTACTGCCTCAGCACCCATAGGGGCCACAGGTTCTGGCACGTTGGTCTGGTCTGCAAACTGTCTAGCTGCTTCCTGAATCTGTGCATGTTCCTTGGGGGTCAGGGTGGCAGACGGGATTACATAGAGATCATGCCACATCAGGCCATATGCCTAGGTGAGGTGGCAGAACTCTTTAAATGTAAGAAGAGAGGTTAGCAGAGAAAGAGCCCAACCACTTTTCCACCTGGGCAAGGTCTTGAAGAGTAAAAGGGACATGAACCCTAACAATTCCCTCAGCCCCGGCCACCTCCTGAAGAGAACATAGTAAGTTAGTTGTGTGGTGTGAGGGTGTGTGTGAGACCATAGGAGAATAAGGGGACCCGACCATTGTGTGTGGGAAGACTTTTACCAATTGATTCTTTTGTAATACCATTTGGCCATAATATTCTTTTTTATAAAAGATTTAATTTTTTAATATTATGTGTATGAATGTTTTGTCTGCATGTATGTAAGTGCACTACATGAATAGTACCTGGTGCTCCTGGATGTCAGAAAAGGATGTTGGATCCTCTGGAACTGACACTAAGAACAGGCGTTAGCTGCCAGGTGGGAGCTGGGAACTGAACCCAGGTCCCATGGAAGAGCAACGAGGACTCTTAACTGCTGATGCATCTCTCCAACCCCTTTCTGCCAAACCTTTAAGGAAAATCTAATACAAAGACTTCTTAAATTGTTCCACAAAATAAAAAGGTAATAAACCCGAAAAAAACTCATTCTGCAAAGTCAGTATTATCATGTTACCAAAACTGGAGGACACAACAATTAAAAACAAAACAAAACAAAATAAAAAACTATAGACCAACTGCCCTGATGAAGGTAGAAGCAAAAAAAATCTCAGAAAATAATTACAAACTTAGTTCAGGAATAAAGTAAAATCATACATCATGACTAAGGAGTTTAATCCCAAGGTTGCAAGATTGGTTCAAAATATGCAAATCAATAAATATAACATACTGCAGAGATAGAATTAAGAATAGAAATCATATGGTCATCACAAATGTAGAAAAAGCATTAGACAAATTTGAACATGCCTCTATGGTAACAGTCCTAAAAAAATTACGAATGGAAGGAATGCAATTCATCGTAATAATGCCAGATATGACAAACTTGGGTTTGGGTTTTTTTTTTTTTTAACTTTTTTTAATTGAAGTTTTGTGCAACTCATACAACATTTTTCAGTCCAATTTTCTTTTTGGTGTTTTTGATACAGGGTCTCCCTGTAGCCCCAGCTGGCCAGGAACTAGCCCTGTAGACCAGGCTGGCCTTGAACTCACAGAGATCCACCTGTCTCCGCTTCCCAAATTCGGGGATTAAAGGCGTGCGCTACCACATCCAGCTTAAACACGGTTCTCACACCCAGCTTAAAGACGGTTCTTAGCCACCATGTGGGTGCTGGAAATCAAACCTGGGTCCTTTACAGGAGCAGTTGGTGCTCTTAACCAATGAGCTATCTCTCCAGTTCCTCTCGGTCCAATTTTAGGCTCATTCCTCTTTCCATGCCTCCCACCCCACCTGAGTTCATGCATTTTGCCATACATGTCTTTCATCTTTTTTTTTCAGTCTTTTTAAAGTTTTCTATGCAGAGGTTTATTGTTTTGGCTGAAGTTTACTGTTTCAGTCAGTTCTTTGACCCAGTCCTTTTGTTATTCCCTCCAATTTGTATTGCTCCAAAATATGCATATATGCCCTTTACATTTATATAAAAATTATGACATCTGAAAGTAAACTGTATATTAATTCCAAAGCATGTTTAGGTGTTCACATTTTTATTTATTTGTTTGTGTTTTTGTTTATTTATATTTTTTGGTATTTTTGAGACAGGGTCTGCCTTTAGTCTCAGCTGGCCTGGAGCTCACTCTTTAGACCAGACTGATCTTGAACTCACAGAGATCTGCCTGCCTCTGCCTTCTGAGAGCTGGGATTAAAGGCATACACCACCATGTCCAGCTAGGAGTTCACATTTTTCACCTTTAATTTTATATGACTCTAAAGGATGCATACATATCCTCCCACATATACCACAATTACAAAGCCTGAAAATAAGTGTTAGGTTAATTCCAGATCCCATTAAGGTATTCATAGTATAATGGTACAGTTGCTTTCAGGTAAATATACTTATATTCTCAGTTTGCTTTACTACTAGGTATTTGGTGCTAGCATCCACAAATAAGGGCTAGCATTCCTCGTTTGTTTTTCTGGGACTGTGTTACTTCACTTAGCATAATGGCTTCGAGATCCATCCATTTATCTGCAAAGTTCATGATGTCATCTTTCTTTACCACTGCATAGAACTCCACTGTGTAGATGTACCATATTTTCTCTACTCATTGGTTGAGGGGCACTTGGGTTGGTTCCAGATCTTGACTATTGTGAAAAGAGCTGCAATAAACATAGATGTCCGTGTATCTTTGCAGTAGGATGTTTTGTGGTTATATACTCAGGAGTGGTATGACTGGGTCAGGTGGTAGACTCATTTTTTAAGGGTTTGCCACACTGCTTTCCATAGTGGCTGTATGAGTTTACATTGCCACCAGCAGTGGATGGTGCTCCCCTTTCACCATGACCTCTCCAGCACTTGGTGTCTTTTGTTTTCTTGATCTTAACCAGTCTTTTTTTTTTTTTTTCTTTTTATATGCCTTTATTTTATGCTCAATTTATTCCCTTGCTGTAAGTTTTTGTTACTTCAGTTTCTTCTGGGATATCTTTTTCTTCTGTGCAACCTCCTCTTCGGGCTTAGGAACAATTTGTTCCTTTTCAGTGGGGATCAAATCAATGTGGCACGAGGAGCTCATGTCTGGGTTAATCTGACCATGAGCTCTATAAATTCTGCAGTATATCTTGGATGATTTGTTCACCTGGATATGCTCAATAACTAGAGAGTCTACATCTAAACCCTTAAGTTCAGCATTACTCTCTGCATTTTTAAGCACGTGCAGCAAAAATTCAGCACTCTTTTTGGGCCACCGACCTTGTGTCCAGCCCCACTGTTTGGCCTGAGCACACCTACCAACTCCACCATTGTACTGCCGGAATGGCACACACTGCTTCTTTAAACTGACATCTTTCAAATGCTTGGTGGCTTTTTGGATATGCATACCCTTGATGGCCTGGGCAGTTTCATGGGTGTTATTTTTTTTGTAAGGTTTTCTGGATCAAGAGAATAGCAAACCATTTTCGCAGGTCACCTTAGGCCGCACAGCGATCTTAGCCAGTCTTATTGGAGTGAGATATCTTAAAGTGGTTTTAATTTGCATTTCTTTAATTATTAATGATGTTGAACACTCCTTAAGATGTTTCTCAGTCATCTTTATTTCCTCACTTGTGAAGTCTCTGTTTAACTCTTTATTCCATCTGTTGAGTGGGTCACTTGTTTTCTTACTTCTTTGTTTTTTGATAAGTTTATATACTTTGTACGTTAATGCTTTGTCAGATGTATCACTGGTGAAAGTTTCCTCCCACTCTGTGGGTCTTCTCTTCACTTCATTGATTGTTTCTCTCACTGTATAGAATTTTTTAAGTTTAATGAGATCCAACTTGTCAATTGTTGACCTTATTTCCTGCACAGCTGCTATTTGATTTAGAAAGTCTTTTCCTATGCCTATGTCTTGTAGGCTGCTGCCAATGTTTTCTTCTATCACCTTTAGAGTTTTGGGTTTCATGTTGAGGTCTTTGATCCATTTGGAGTTGCTTTTTGTACAGGGTGCGAGGTAGGGGTTTAATTTTATTCTACAAATGGTGGTCCATTTTTGCCAGCAGCATTTGCTGAAGATGCTGTCTTTCCTCCATTCAATATTTTTGGCCCCTTTGTCAAATATGAGGTGGCTGAAATTGTATGAGCTCAAATTTGGATCTTCAATTTTGTTCCATTGGTCTACGGGTCTGTTTTTGTGCCAGTACCAGGCTGTTTTTATGACTATGGCCCTGTAATATAGTTTGAAGTCTGATATAGTGATCCCCCCTGTATTGCACTTTTCACTCAGGGTTGCTTTGGCTATTCAGGGTCTTTTGTTTTTCCATATGAATTTAAGGATTTTTTTCCCAAGTCTGTGAAAAAGCTCATGGGGATTTCGATTGGGATTGCACTGAATCTGTATATTAATTTGGGTAGAATGGAAATTTTTACTATATTAATTTTTCCAATCCATGAGCACGGGAGGTCTTTCCATCTTCTGATGTCTTCTCCAATGTCCTTCTTCAGGGGTTTAAAATTTTTGTTGTAAAGATCTTTGGTGTCTTTGGCTAAGTTTGTTCCTAGGAATTTTATTTTGTGTGTGTGTGGCTATTGTGAGTGGAAAGGTCTTCTTGTATTCCTTCTCCAGTTGCTTGTTGTTGGTGTAAAGAACCACTACTGATTTTTCAAGGTTAATTTTGTATCCCACCACTTTACTGAAACTCTTAATCATTTTTAGGAGTTTTCTGGTAGAGTTTTTAGCATCCCTTAGGTAAACTATCATATCATCTGCAAAGAGGGATAGTTTGACTTCCTCTTTACCAATTAGTACTCCTTTCATTTCCCTTTCTTGCCTTTTTGCCCTAGCAAGCATTTCAAGCACTATATTGAAGAGGAGTGGTGACAGGGGACAGCCTTGACAGGTTCCAGCCTTTAAGGGGAATGCTTCTGACTTTTCTCCATTTAGGATAATGTTGGCTGTGGGTTTCCTGTATGTGGCTTTGATTACAATTGAGGAATGTTCCCTACAGTACAACTCCCTCTAGGACTTTAAGCATGAAGGAATGCTGGATTTTGTCAAAGGCTTTTTCGGCATTAATTGTGGTTTTCGTCTTTCAGTCCATTTATGTGTTTTATATTTATTGATTTTCGTATGTTGAACCATCCCTGAATCTCTGGTATGAATCCAACTTGGTCATGATGGATGATCATTTTGATGTGGGTCTGTATGTGGTTTCCAAGTATTTTGTTGAGAATTTTTGCATCTGTGTTCATTAATGAGATGGGTCTATAGTTCCCCTTTTTGGTTGTATCTTTGCCTGGTTTTTGTATTAGAATGATGCGAGCTTCATAGAAGGAATTTGGCAGATTCCCCTCTGCTTGTATCCTTCTGAACAATTTGAGTAACAATGGTTGTAAGTCTTTTTGAAATGTTTTATAGAATTCTGCCATGAAACCATCTGGGCCTGGGTTTTTTTTTTTTTTTAAGTTGGGAGGTTTCTTATAACATCTTCAATTTCCTCATATATTATGGGTCTGTTTAAGCTATTGATCTCTTCTTGGTTAAGCTTTGGTGATTCCCAGGATTTCAGATAGTCATCCATTTCTCCTAGGTTTTCAAACTTAGTAGAGTATAGGTTTTTGAAGTATTCCCATATGATTGTCTGGATCTTTTCATTGTCTGTTGTGATATTTCCCCTTTCATCATGGATTCTATTGATTTGGAGTTGCTCTTATTTTGATTTATTGGACTAGAGGTCTATCTATCTTGTTTATCCTTTCAAAGAACCAACTTTTGGATTCATTGATTCTTTTTTTCTTTGTTTCTCTTTCATTGATTTCTGCTCTGATTTTTGTGATTTCTTCCTGTCTGTTGGGTTTACAGTTCATTTGTTGTCTCTCAAGTGTTTTTAGCTGCAGTGTTAGTTTGTTTATTTGTCCTCTTTCTGCTTTTCTATTGTAGGCACTGAGGCTATAAACTTCCCTCTTAGGACTCCTTTTAAAATATCTTATAGGTTTGGCTATCTTGTGCTGTCTTTTTCATCTAGTTCCAGGAATGTTTTGCTTTATTTCTTTATTTCTTCCTTGATCCATTCATTATTCAGGAGTGTGTTGTTTAGTCTCCATGTATTCTTGTAGCTAGTAGGGCTTATTCTGGTGTTGATATTGAGCTTTATTGCACTGTGGTCTGATAGAATGCATGAAATTATTTCAATCCTCTTGTATCTGCAGAGTTTTTTTCTGTGTCCCAGTATGTGGTCAATTTTGGAGACTGTTCCATGGGGTGCTGAATAGAAAGTATATTCTCTGGTGTTTGGGTAGAATATTCTGTATCTACAGAATATTCTGTGAGGTCCAGTTTGTGTATTGTATTGTTCAGTTCAGATGTCTCTCTGTTTATTCTTTGTCTAGTTGACCGATCTAATGGGCTCTGTGGGGTATTGAAGTCCCCCACTATCCATCCCCCACTATCCATGTGCTGGGAATAATCTGTGACTTGAGGTCCTGTAGAGAATGGTGTTTATAAAGTTCAGTGCACCAGAGTTTGGTGTGTATATATTCCTGATTGTGAAATCTTCATGGTTAATTTTTCCATTGATAAGGATGTAATGGCCCTCTTTGTATCTTCTGATTAGTTTTACTCTGAAGTCTATTTTGTCTGATATTAGAATAGAAATTCTTGTTTGCTCTTTGGTACCATTTGCTTGGAATATTTTTTTCCATCCTTTCACTTTAAGTTGGTGCCTATCCTTCAGGGTGAGATGTGTTTCTTGTATACAGCATATAGATAGGTTCTGTTTCTGTTTCCTAATCCATTTTCCCAGTCTATGTCTTTTGATTGGAAGTTCAGCCCATTAATATTGAAGGTTATTATTGAGAGATGTGTACTTCTTCCTTTTACCTTATTTTCTGTTTGTATTCTTGGTCTCGGTTTGTATTTCCTCAGTTATACTTTTATTCATTACTCTTGCTAGCTGCTTAGGTATAGTTTCTCCTTTCCTCTGTCCACATGGAGAATATTGAGAAAGACTGAGAAAGAGATGAAAAGCATGTTTGGCAGAATACATGAGCTCTGGTGGGGTGGGGGGATAGGGTGGGGGACATGGGTCTAGATTTGATAATCTTGTACAAAATATATATTAAAAAAATAAAAATTTTAAAAATTTTAAAAAATGGCCTGGGGCTACAGAATGAGATTTTTATCTAAAAACAAACAAGAAAGTAAGCATATAAAAGATAACTTGCCATCTGTTCATTGTTAGGGACTTACAAATTAAAACAGCAACTAATAACACTCCATACCTATCACAAAGGTAAAATTGAAAATGCAGTTCCAAATGTTTTGGAAAAAGGGGGCTGGAAAGATTGCTCAATGGTTAAGAACACTGGCTACTGTTTCAGAAGAGCTGGGTTCAGTTCCCAGCACCCACATGGGAGCTAACAACCCTTCATAGCTTCAGTGCCAAGAGCCAATGCCATCGTCCAGCTTCAAAGGCACTGCATATCATGGGTACACTTACATACACATAGGCAATACACCCATGCACATAAAATAAAAATAATAAATAAAATATATTTTAAAAGAATGTAGAACAGTGAGCATTCTCATTCACTGTTAATAAGGAAAACCAGGCCAGTAACTCTGAAAGACAGTTTTGCAGTTTTCAAAGCTATACATCCTCTTACCATGTAACTAAACACATTACCCAAATCAATTGAAAAGTATGTCAACACAAAAGCCTTCATACAGATGTTATAGCAGCCTTACCCATAATTTCCCAAACTTGGAAATAACCAAGTTGCTCCTCAGTAGATGAATGAATAAATAAACCAGTACATCCAGCAAGTGGCAGCTATGCTGACTACCCTGATCTGACCAGTGAACACTATTGAAATGTCACACTGAACTTTTCAAACATCCACTGTTATCATGTGTCTTAAAATTTTTCAATAAAAAGGATAAAAAGAACAAGTTGAGGCTGGGTGTGGTGGCGCGCACCTTTAATCTTAGCACTTGGGAGGCAGAGGCAGGCAGATGTTTGTGAGTTCAAGGCCAGCCTGGTCTACAGAGTGAGTTCCAGGACAGCTGGGGCTACAGGGAGACCCTGTCTCAAAAAGACAAAAAGACAAAAAGACAAAAAAACAAACAACAACAAAAAAAAATGAACAAGTTGGGCAAGAAGATAATTAGCCAAAGTTAGAAGATGGTACATTATGGGGGCTGGAGAGATGGCTCGGCGGTTAAGAGCACCGACTGCTCTTGCAGAGGAGCCAGGTTCGATCCCCAGAACCAACATGACAGCTAAGAACCATCTTTAACTCCAGTTCCAGGGGAATCCGACACCCTCTTCTGACCTTGTGGCATTGCACAACACAGGTGCACCAACCTACATGTAGACAGTACACTCATACACATAAAAAAAAAAAAAATGAAAAAAAGAAAAAAAAAAAAGAAAGATGGCACATTATATAGCATAAATGATCCAGTTTCTCCAACAAATGGCAGTTTCAAAAGCAGGAGAAGACAGAATGGCTACGGATTAAAGAGACATGGAAACAGTCACAGGTGTGACGTGTTTGATCATAACATAAACTAAACAATGTTAGGATAATTTTGAAACCATAGATATTTGAGAAGCAAGAATTAGAATACCAAAATGAAAGAAAGAATTGTCTTTGTGGCTTATAATGGCCATGTTTTGTTTTGTTTATAAGCCCTAGCATGCTGGGGTTAGCTGCTAAGCTATGTATGTCATGAGATTGGCATGTGCTTTAAATAACTCAATACCAATGACAAAAGTCGAAGGAGAAAACCAAAACTAACTTGACCAAATGTTATTAAAACTGGCTGAGTACATAAATGTCAACATTATTTTTATATGATTTTGAAATTGTCTATAAAAATAATAAATAAATGATAAAAAACTATATAATTTTTAAGAACAAAGAAAAGTGAGAGAAAGTTATGACAAACATAAATGTCTCTAGGGGAATCTGATAGTTACTTTAATTCAGATTTGTACAACATCTCAGAACTTCTGAAGTCTACCTTCAAAAAGAGAGTGTGACTGTTTTCTTTTCAGTATGATAAAATGTTCATGGTCTTTGCTCATTGAGTTAAATTTTTATAAAGAAAAACTGCGAAGACGTGTGGAAAGGAAGGGAAAATGGAGGGAGGGAAGAGGAGGCTTGGTCTTTTTTTTTTTTTCTTAATTTTATTTATTCTGTATGTTATGAATGTACTGTCTGCAGGTTGTGCACCCGTATCTTGCAATCGCGGGAGGCTAGAAGAGGGTCTCGGATTCCCCTGGAACTGGAGTTCTCCTGGAATTGGAGTTTCAGACGGTTCTCGGCCGCCATGTGGGTGCTGGGGATCGAACCCGGGTCCTCTGTAAGAGCGGTCGGCGCTCTTAACCGCTAGGCCATCTCTCCAGCCCCGGCTTGAGTCTTATTGAAGAGAAGGAGTGAAGAGAAGGAGAGAGAATGAAAGAACCCAGACCTAGGGTTTGTTTGCTTTGGATTTGTCCCCAAGGTCCCACAGTGAGACCAAATTTAGCCACAACTTTCTTCCTGTGTCCTCTTATCATTATTTATTCTTTTAATCAATTCTTACATATCAGACACTGTATGAAGAGCAGAGAAAATGACCAGCAACGAATGTATTCTCTTCTCCCATGGCTCTCAAAAGTCACAGAGATGAGTGTTTGGCTAGCAACTGGACCAAGTATTGTGAAGTAAAAGAACACATTTCTTTTTTTTTAAAGAACACATTTCTATAAGAGCAACTAATGCAACAATTTGGGCAGGCAAAGAAAACACCCTAAGTCAATTAGTTTGGTGATGCTTATGTCTAAAATGTAAGCAGGCCTGTTAGCTTCTCCTGTATGACAATGTCTGTTTCCCTAACTAATATCTTCCCCAGAAGGAGAGCAGTCAAACCACGAGATGTTGCCCAACATATTGTTTTATTGCATAAACACTTAATTTCAAGACAGAGACCAAGAGTTTCCATGCCCAGTAGCCACCTGTGCATTCATGTGCAAGCTTCACTCTCACCTCCTTATCTGCTGAATGTGGGGATCAGGTCATCTACCACCAGGTGATGTATAAAAACTGAAGGTGATCTTTGTGAAAGCACCCCATGTAGCTGATTAAGTACATGCTGACTAAGAGTTTGTTTTCTTTCTGCTAACAGTATACCTTAGTTCCTAGTTCCATGAGGAAAACTGAAGGGAACAGACTTTACCAGAGAGCTCATGCCCTTAGTCTGTCCCTAGTCACCTCTCGGTTTTACTTAAATAAGAATAACTAGCCAGCCTAAATATTGCTCCTCTCTCTGAAGGCATGATCTGTCCTGGCATTTGCAAAGTAGCTTGTTGTCACTTTGCCTAGTGCTGCAGGCTTCTGGCTTTGATCCTACCTCTTCCTGAGGTACCAGCCCAGCCTTGACACACAAGTGTTGATGAATAAAGACTGACACATTACATAGGTAACCACAGACATTGGCAACAAAGTGACACTTCGTTGCTTCTGAAAGACTCCATAGATGGAAATAGCTCCAGGAATGACTGAACATAGCTTAAGGACTCTTCTAGACTAAAGTGAAAACATACTAATTAAGTGTTTTTCATGGTGCTTCTTAGACTACCTACTCTTGAACCTTCTAGGATGCCATTACAATGCAGACATTCCCCAGGGTTACCAAATCAGCATCTCTTGGGGGAGGATCCAGGGATCATCAGGAAGAAGGAAGGCTTGATTATGTTTTGAGGATTCATCAGGCTAACTAAATGCTAGTATGCATCCAGCTAAGGTTTCAAGGACTGATAATACTTCCAGACAAGTCAGTGAAGTAGACTAAAAAACCAAATTTCCCAACAGTAGTTATGATATCTCAAAAGTGAGTTCAGCGTGAGAAATGGAAACTGAGTGACAGAAGATCATCAATATATAACCTGCAGATTTCTACCACCTTAATCAAGCACATGGGTTTGGCTAAAATGGAAAGGGCTGTGCATTTTTCAATAAAATGGCTCACTTTAATGGTTTCAATAGGGTATTACAGCAGTTTCTGATACAAATAAGCACAATAGATAATCATTTGCCAAGTCAAACACTACGTATAGCAATTGAATGTGAACATCTATTTTTTTTTTTTTTGCCTTTTTGAGACAGGGTCTCCCACATATAATTTTTTTCACTTTGTTTTGAACTCAGAATTGGAGTTAAATAGGAGAAAACATTATATTACAATGAGCAGAACTTCCACTTTAGGCTTACACACACACACACTGTCTCTTCCACTTCCATTCCCATAGGTAAAGCCATGAATTTGATTGATGTAACTTCTAGAAGCAAAGTGATCACACTGGCTACAAACAGGACTATTAGCCACATAAGTCAATATCAAGTTTTAATATTGAAGAAGGAAGTTACATATAGGTAAAAGAAGTGTGAATAAACCATGTGGAGTGGGACTAGAATTGAAGCTATCAGTGTGGACTAATAGTTCTTTTTTTTTTGTCTTTTCAAGACAGGGTCTCCATGTAGCCCCAGCTAGCCTGGAACTCACTCTGTAGACCAGGCTGGCCTTGAATTTACAAAGATCTGCCTGCCTCTGCCTCCCAAGTGCTAGGATTAAAGGCATGTGCCACCACTCCTGGCGGACTAATTGTTTTTAAGGTAGGGGGTGTGGAGAGGCAGGCAGGCAGACAGCTGTGCATATTGTACATACATATGTGCCTGTATGAATGTACTTCCTGGTACAAAAAAAGCCTAAAAGTAATGACACCCAATAGCAATGAACACAAAGATCATGACTTATAAATAACATTCTCCACTAAAAGGAGCCAGAGCTCCAATGAAGAAATGATTTATTCCCAGGATGTGGCAGGGATGGAGCAGATAAACCCATAGTATCTTCTTCTATTAGAAAATGCTCAAGGTAAGGCATGGCCAGCACACACCTTTAATCTCAGTACTCGGGAGACAGAGGTAGGCAGCTCTCTGTGAGTTGGAGGGTAGCCTGGTCTATACATGGATTCCAGGCCAGCCAGGGCTACATAGTGAGACCCTGTCTTAAAAGAAAAATAAAAGTGCTCAAAGAATGACAGAGAAGCGCCAAAAAGGAGAAACCATCTTAGAAAAAAAAGAAAAATACAAACAGATAATAACATATTAAATAGAAAAAAACAACACAGAAAATCACAAGTTCATATTTACATAAATGATTATCTAAATCAAGGAAAAAGGAAAGTTCTACCTTATTCATGTGGTGGTGCACGCCTTTAATGCTAGCACTCAGGAGACAGAGGCAGGCAGAGCTCTGTGAGTTCAAGGCCAGCCTGGTCTACAGAGCGAGTTCCAGAACAGCTAGGGCTACAGGGAGACCCTGTCTTGAAAAGACAAAAAATAATAATAATAAAATAAAATATAAAATAACATACAGGGAAGGATAAAGTTGGGAAATTGTTATTCAGCAATTGTCATGGTAATAGTTGATTCAATCGTAAATCATCAGTAGATGCTAAAACTAATCATGAAAATGTGATGAGAGGATATTTATATAATCCCAAAGCATTTCTTATTATAGATATATACATAATTGTTAATTAATTTTATATTAGAGTAGACTAGACTCTTGAGTACCAACAGTAGAAGGATGAATAATTGAGCTGGGCATAGTGGCACATGCTTTCAATCCCAGTGCTAGGGAGGCAGAGGAAGAAGCAGGTGGATCTCTGTGAGTTCAAGGCCAGCCTGGTCTACATAGCGAGCTCCAGGCCAGCCGGGACTAACGGGAAACCCTGTCTCAAAAATACTGAAAACAAAACAAAACAACAACAACAAAAAAAAACACAAATGTTTTTGGAGCTGGGCATGGTGGTGCACACCTTTAATCCCTGCACTTGGGGAGCAGAGACAGGCATGTTCCTTAAGGCCAGCCTGGTCTACACAGCAAGTTCCAGATCATCTGGGGAGACCCTGTCTCAAAAAAATTGTTGGGACAACTGGAAAAATGGTATTTGTAGATGACATAATAGTATTGTTCGACACTAATGTCCTATGGTTATGTATCAGAGTCTTCATTTTTTAGAAAATATACACTGAATCATTAAAGGGGCAGGGGTCATCGTGCCTATGGCCTTTAAATGATTCTGAAAAAAGGAAACAAATAGAAAAGATGGAGAAGATAAAAGTAGTAAAGTGTTAGTGATTTAAAAACAAGTTAGTGACAGGACATGAACTCAGGGTCTCCTGTAGCGCCAGCTGGCCTGGAACTTGCTCTGTAGACCAGGCTGGCCTTGAACTCACAGAGATGCACCTGCCTCTGCATCCCACCCCCACCCCCAGTGCTGGGATTAAAGGCATGTGCCACCACACCACACCCTTTTATCTTTTGTAAATTTTCCATCAACTTAAAATTACTTCAGAATGGTAGTAAGTTCATTTTTATTTTTTTAAGAGTTCTACCATATATGGGAGGAAGGTATGTATTCATATTCTAGAGTAATATAAAAATATAAAAAAAATCTAGGAATTAACATAGTTTATTCCCAGAGGTCATAATTTTGATACATATGTGTTTTTCATAAGGGCATAATTTGGAGTAATACAAAGGGGAGGGAACAAACAAAAAAAAATTGAAAAAAGTATTGATAGCTTTATTGAATAATTTCAGTATATAATGCACAAAGCTTCAATAAAAATTGCCTTTGAAGCCAGGCGTCGTGGTGCATGCCTTTAATCCTAGCACTTGGAAGGCAGAGGCAGGTGGATCTCTATGAGTTCAAGGCCAGCCTGGTCTACAGAGCGACTCCAGGCCAGCTGGGACTAAAGGGAGACCCTGTCTCAAAAATACCCAAAAAAATTAATCAGAAGAGATAAAGAGCACTACATTCTGGTCAAGAAACAAAAAAAAAAAAAAAAAAATTGGCTTTGGAAAAAAAAGAATAATTTCAGTATAATCCCTGAGTTATTGAAATATTATAATAACGTATAATCTACATTGTAAACTTATTGTAAAATTTATATTAGATTCTTATAGAACCTTCAAAAAATATATTAAAACATACATGTAATTTAGAATGTAAAGTTACATTTCTTTTTACCTACATGCAACTTTACTGTTAAAATGTGAATCCCTAAATGTGTTTTGGAATTAATCTATAGTTTATTTTCAGAATTTGCTATTTCGATTTATGTGTGGAGTATATATATGCATATTTTGGAGTAATATAAAATTAAAGGGAACAAAAAAAAGAGAGAAAAACCTGTTCAAAGAAGTGACCCAAACAGTAAACTTCTGTATCGAAAAGGTTAAAAAAAGACTCAGAAAGAGATGCAAGACAGGACTTAATATGAATGGCAGAATCCATGAGCTCTGGCGGGGAGGGGAAAGAGCACTGGGTGGGCATGGACGGGGGAATGAATCTAAATTTGATTAAGAAATGTTGCATGAAATGTGCTCAATAAACTATATAAAAAAAGAGTTCTCCACACTGCTTTCCATAGGGGTTGCAGGATCTTGCATTCCCACCAACAGTGAATGAGTGTTCCCTTTCCCCACAACCTCTCTAGCATTTGATATCATTTGTTCTCTTGATCTTAGCCAGTCTGAGGTAAGATGAAATTTTAAAGTGGTCTTAATTTGCATTGCCCTAATTACTAACCATGTTGAACACTTAAGTTGTTTCTTAGTCATTTTTATTTCTTCTGAGAACTGTGTTCAGATCCTTAGCCCATCTTTTAATTGGGTCACTTGTTTTCTTAAATCTTTGTTTTTTGACTCATTCATTCATATATATATATGCATATATATACATATATATATACACACACACATTTTTTTTCTGGATCTTAAACCCCTGTCAGATGTGTCACTGGTGAAGATTTTCTTCCGCTCTGGCTTTTCTCATTTCCTTGGTTGCTTTTGTTTTGTTTTGTTTTGTTTGCTTTTGTTTTTGCTGTACAGAAGCTTTTTAGAAAATGAAGTTTTTCAAAATACACCTATATTCCATCCTCCTAACTTGGAAATAAAAAAATATTGGCACTCATTTACTTTATTAAAAAAAGGGTCAACTCTGAAGAGATTAAATGTAAAGGGAAAGATTTAATTTCCATAAATAAGTGAGCAGTCAGCTTTCAGCTTGGGGAAAGAACTGTATGAGGAACATTAGTAACTCAATCTAGGTGGAGCAAGAGTATTATCTAGGATCTTGAAAGCTCTTTAATAAAAAATGTGACTCTTCCTGTCAGACAGCAGATCCCAGGCTGAGTGTGTAGGATGGCTACATCAACTGACAGTCTGCTGACAGCTCACTGAGGTGTAAACCATTGCAAAGATGGTCTTGTGTCCACAGTTAGACTTTCTTGCCAGAATTCCTTTCTTAGAAATTATTATATTTAGATCAACAAGTCCTTGTTTTTCATTTTGCAAAACAGAAGTGGTAACATTTTTCAATGATAATAATAAAAGCAACTGAGGGCCAGAAATACATCACAGTGATTGAGCGCTTGCCTAACATGTAAGATGCCCTGGGTTCAATCCCTAGTAACACACACACACACACACACACACACACACACACACACACACGGAAAAAAAGAAAGCTACCCATATGTATTAAACATTCTATTCTAGGTCAGGTCCTCTCTCCTAAATATGCTACTAGAATGTTTTTATTATCTCCATTTTCTATGATGTAAGGACAATTATTCTTCTCTTAATGTCACCGATAAGGACTGTTTCAAGTTAGTCTTGAACGACATAGGCATCCGTGTGCCTCAGCCTTCCAAGACACTAGAATTACAGGCATGCACCACATGCCCAATTTCATCAGGCAGTCAGAACACCATACTCTCCAGGATCACATGGCTGATCCCTGTTCTTTTTAATGTCAGAGCCCAAGGAGTTAACCACCATATAAGATGTTGTGCTGCCCACCATGATGAAGAAGCTTATTGCAGTATTATCAAAGGAACAATTTATGATATCATAGAAACAAGATGATATCATAATCCTTAATTTTATACACACCAAATTCAGGTGCACCAAACTTTATAAACACAATTCTACAGGACTTTAAGGCACATATTGACTCTAGCATACTAGTAGCAGGGGACTTTATTACCCCACTCTGTCCATTAGATAGGTCAATTGGACAAAAGATAGAGAAATATATCAACTCAAAAATATGATATACCAAATAAGGCAATCACATATATATCATCATTTCAATGCACTGCCAACCACACATGCCCTCTCCCTACTTACTGGTTACACCCCTTTGAAACTTGAGGCAAAGTTTTTGGTAACCTGCTCACTGACAAATAATTGGCCATCTAGCCAGGCGTGGTGGCGCATGCCTTTAATCCTAGCACTCTTTTTCGAGACCCTGTCTCGAAAAGACCAATAAAATAAAATAAAATAAAATAAAATAAAATAAAATAAAATAAAATGCCATCTATACTAAGACTGATAAACCACAACATGGTTTTTGATCCTCAAGGGTAGTAGCTAACTCAAAGTAATGATTATTTCTGCTCCTGGGAGCTACACACTTCAGAATTTACCTCTGTTTTTTTTTGTTTTTAATTTTTAATTTTTATTTTTATTTATTTTTCTATGTGTATGAATGTAAGACATTTCCCACTCCTGACTTGTACTGGAGTCCCAGTTACAGCTATTAGAGTAAACGGACACAAATCTTCTCTATGTATATGTAAGATATTTGACCACTAAGTAAAACATCTTTAAGGATGTTTTTTGGAAAAAGACAGGCTTTTTCCCAAACCCATGTAAAATATCCTGAACATCTGGAGCATATGGCCTGAAATCCCACCTGTCCCAGCCCCCAATTCTGTATGTCCCAACCTCCTACAAGGTTCTGTATAAAAACCCTGAGTTACAACATTAAACCGAGTTTTCCACTTGTGGAATTACTCCTGGTCTCTCATCTGAGTCCATCTCTCTTTCTCTCCTTCAGGTCTTACTTCCTACCTCCCTTGCCCTCCCTACTGGGGCCCAAGCTCAGATTGTTAACCAGCTGGCCAGGGGACAATCCTGAGGCTTGCAGTACCACAGAGCTGCAAGACTGGGCGGCGGGGGACACGACACGGAGGACACGGACACGACACCTCATGGAAGGCAGCACATACGTGATACTTTTTTGTTGTTGTTGTCTTTTCAAGACAGGGTCTCCCTGTAGCCCCAGCTATCTGGGAACTCACTCTGTGGACCAGGCTGGCCTTGAACTCACAGAGATCTGCCTGCTTCTGCCTCCTGAGTGCTAGGATTAAAGGTATGCGCCACCACACCCAGTGTAACACACTTGATACATTTTAAAGGACTATCTGACAACAGGGGAAGGAATACACCTCCTCCCTCCAGGAGGTAATTTTGCCCTGCAGTCAAATAAAAAGCATTGGATAAAGGTGTCACTGTCGGTTCTGAGCTGCCCTGCCAGGAGCTGTTAGGCAGGAAGGCTCTAAAAGCCTCTAAAACAAAGGCTATTTGCCTATAACTTCGGCTGCACATTGGGGCTATAGGTGTTTGGGCACAACAGCCTGCAGATAGGTTTTGCATGAAGGATGCTTGTACTCATGGATTATCACTTATAGCTAAAAATGAAAAAAAAAAACTGAGAGAAAGATGCAGGACAGTTATGGCAGAATGCATGATCTGGGATGGGGTGGGGGTGGGGGGGGGAGGGAAAGGGAAATAAGCCTGAACTGAATTGGAAAAAATGTATGAAATGCACAAAGCATCAATAAAAACTAATTTAATTAGAAAAAAAAAAAAGAAAGAAATGGACAGTAAGACCCTATTGCTGAAGATATGGCATGATATGAGAATGAAAAAAAAATTATGTTGAGATCCTACACCACAAAACAACAGGTGACCTCCACAGTGTTAGCACCATGAAAACTGCTAAAAAGAAAAGGTCTCTGAAGCTTCACAACAGGCTTTTCATGCTATGCTTTTACATGCCAAAGAAGATGTAATGCAATAGTGGCAGCCTGATAAATGTGCACCTGGAAAGAAAAATAAAAGTCCCAATTTGATCTATGGCCCACTCTCTGTTGGGGTATGACACAGGACTGACACTTGGTACCTCCTAATATCAGGGGATTCTATCTTCCATATTAGAAAGTTATTAGCATCCCTTGGTCAAAGAGTTATAATCCCTCAACCAAGATATCTCCAAGCATATGTGACTGTACCCATAGCATAACTTGCTACAATTTTTAATATGTGTTGCTATTTGTCTTTTATTACTAGAATTAAAAGGAGACTGCTAGGTGACTCACCAGTTCATCTTAAACAGAACATGGACAGTCCCAAGAATTTGACATGTCACTTCAGAAAGGGAAGAGAGGGAAAAAGGGGAAAGAGAAGGGAAAGAAGAAAAAAACGTGGATCTTCTATCTCTCATTCTCTCTCACCTTCCCCTCCAAAGCCCAGGGACTCTTTCGGAAGAGGTGAGCATGTCAGATTGTGAGGGCCAAGGATGGGGAATGAATTGTGAGATTACAGCAAAAACAGACTAGATTTATTTTTTTGTCTAAGCAAACCTCTTCAATTTTTCTGTACAACCCAGGGCTTGGGGACCCTGGGTTGTACAGAAAACTAAATGCTGATGTAATTGGGCTGGTATGGACATCCCTTATGTTTGTTGCCTAAATGTACTTACTGCTTAAATAAGTAAAATTTAAAAATAAAACAATGTGCTGTACTCAGTGTTTTTTTTTATTTTTATTTACTTATATTTTATATGTGTATGAATATACTGTCTGCATGTAGGTTTGTGCACCCGTGTTGCACAGTGCCATGGTCAGAAGAGGGTGTCGGATTCCCCTGGAACTGGAGTTAAAGATGGTTCTCAGCCACCTTGTGGGTGCTGGGGATTGAACCTGGGTCCTCTGCAAGAGCAGTCGGCGCTCTTAACTGCTAGGCTATCTCTCCAGCCCTGTACTCAGTGTTTTATGTCTCCCTCTACAATCTGATCATGGTATAATTTAGGGGCAAAATCTGTAGAAAAGATGCCATCTCAGTCCTTTTGAAAAAGTTCTGGAGAGGCCCAAATGGAAACCAACCCAGCCATTTAAGTATAAACCCAAGGAAAAGGAAAACTGCTCTGCAAGTAAGAGATACCTTGGGTCATAGTTCTGACACATCATACTGCACAAAGCCCTCGAATGTCTCACTACTGGGGCAAAATGGTGTTTTGATAGCTTTGTTATTTTAGTTAAAGGGGAGGCAGGATTAGTTGCTTAGAAAAAAAGATCCTAAAAATACTCATTTCCCATTTTAACTAATTTTCTTTTATGCTCTTAATTAGGGCTTCTTGACTCAAATATATTAAAATGTCAAATAGCTACTACTGAAGAGTATCTTCAAAAATAAACCAGGGTTGACAAAGAGCCAGAACCAAAGTAAAAGAAATCATGATCCCCAACTTCGAGCCCAGGCCCAGGAGCTCCCAGGCTTTGTGCATCAGTACTCAGCAGCCAATCAAAAGCAACATGCCCTCTCATATTCCCTGAAGGAGCAGGTGGAGTTGCATCCACCTCTCTTTCAAATGGGAAAAGGGTGTCAGAACAGTAAGCTCAAGGAACATTTTATAAGGCATGCCATTATCTTCAAATTATGAAAAAAAATTACATGAGAAATTTTCAAAGTGTCAACTGTTATTAGTGATAAGCCATATGTAGCTACAGACATATTTGTGCATACCCTAGGTTCTGAGGCTTCCTTTTATGGCTACTGACACCCCCTCACCCACTTTTTAAAATAGAGGTTTTACCTTTTTGTACCACAGAAAAAATTAAAGGTCATGGAGGCAAGGAATTCTGTTAGGAATCATTCTAGGCCAAGAATTTACATTTATGAAGTTTGGAACTCTTCCTCTTCTGGCTGAGAAGGGGTGGTGAGAATAAGGGTTTGGATGATAGAATTGGGATTGCCTTTACTTTATTTTACTTTATTCTGGTCTTTTTGAGACAGGGTCTCCCTGTAGCTCCAGCTGGTTTGGAACTTGCTATGTAGACCAGGCTGGCCTTGAACTCACAGACATCAGTCTGCCTCTACCTCCTGAGTGCTGGGATTGCCTTTAAATATTTTTCTGTACCAGAATCCCCTGCACAGCAAGTGAAAAGCACACCAGTACTCTGGCCTCTCCTGTTTGATTGCTGTTATACACACTGGGCCTAATAATAGATCCTAATGCTTCCACAATGGGATTTTGATTAATAACATGTGATCCTTAATTGGATTTGTGACTATCAAAAAGATACTCTTGAAGTTTCCACTGAAAGGAGCACTGAATACAGAAGCATTGACGGTCTTGGAGGTGTTAGGTGATACCTCTAATATCATGGACATAGGGCATATCCACATTCATTATAATAGTCAACAAGTTGTCTCTGGTTCACTTCAGTATCTGCAAAGTGATGGAAACTCCAGGACAATCTCTTCTGAATTATTCCTTAAGAGAGGACAGATTCTCAGTGTCTTGTGTTTCCAAATTCCCACACTGCCATGTCCATTTTCTGCTGCCTCTCCATCCTGTGGTTTTGAACTTCTTAAAGTTCACACATATCATGCCAGGAATACTGGCCATCAGGACTTGGGGCCTTTTGTAAGAAATGGGCAGTCTGGTGAAAGCGCTCTTTTGTGTGACAACTCATCCCATTTCCTTGTCCTAGACACATGCCCATCAGAGCTCACCTGAGAATGGTAAAAGTATAATTTAAATCTGTGCACTTCAAACTGGACTCTTCATTCTAGTGACTCAAGATGGTGCACTGATGAGAAAGCATGAGCTACAAATGGAACAAACTTCCTAGAACCCTAGTTTTACTAAATTTGAAAGCAAGATGAAAGTGTAAAGCAATTTAAATGGTAATTATGACATAATCATGTAAGTACTGTCTAATACTGAAGATGAACGATACTTTTATACTTCCTGTAGTTTCCTTCTACTTCCTCTCCTCTATGGATCATGAGCCCATCCTTAACGAAGTCAGAGAAGGACCAAAGATGCTATTTTGTGGAAACCAGCTGACCCTTCGCCTTTGGTTCTTTACTCCTCTCTACTCTCCTGAGACACGCTTTCTGAGGTTCCTCTATCACTAAAATAACGAAGATTGTGTGAACTCTTGTGCTCACCCTCTAGATGTGCTGAGCATCATCTGCTCACTCTTTCAGCACTCATATTCTACCAAGTCTCTGCTCTTGCTCAAGACAGCAATGAAAAACTAGCTCTTCAACTTGGAAGATCTGCAGGCCCATATTCTCCCAGGCTCACTTCCTACGGACTTGTTTCCTCACAATGAACTGCTACCAGTCATAGAAAATTATTATCCAGACCTTCAAGGCCTGACTTTGGGGACCACATGGCAGCCATTGTGTATTATCAGAAACTAGTAGGAGGGACAGGTGGATGCCATCTCCAACTCTGCCTTTGGTTCTTTTGTGTGGGTAGGCTTGAATGTGCTATTAACCAAGAGGAATTTTTTTTTTTTTGGTGTTTTTGAGACAAAGTCTTCCTGTAGCCCCACCTGGCCTGGAACTCGCTCTGTAGACCAGGCTGGCCTTGAACTCTCAGAGATCTGCCTGCTTCTGCCTCCTGAGAGGGGGGATTAAAGGCATACACCACCACGCCTGGCAGAATGATTCTAAAGATAAACTTGAGAGGTAACCTTGTCAGCAACTACTAACCATTAGCACACTCACATGAAATTACTTACTCCTGTTTTCTAAGTAAGAAAATTGAAGTTCCGAATATTTAAAATAACTTACCTAGTCATATGATTTTAATCCAAATTTGATCTCCAAGCAGTGCTTTTAATCCTAAAGCATAATTTTGATAAGGCTGGGCCCTTTCGTTGACCATTCTCAAAGCCTAGACTCCGACAGGTGGTCTGGATTTCTTGCTGCAGCCTTCCTATCATCCCTGCAGTGGGAATGACTCTTAAGTTTGCTTAAGCTTATTAACAAGCTCTCTGAGCAATGTGCTCCTCTTGTGACCTGAGCACATGAACTTAGTCCTCAGGACCCTTCTTGCCCTCCACACAAATATGGATATGTGGATGCATGCTTTTTTACACATCAAACTTAAGAGTGCTGCAAACAGTACGATTATCTCATTGAAAGCAATGGGAGAAAACTATAACACTTGTCTATGATTGTGTGTGTGATGGTCTAGGTCTAGGGATGAGAAAGGGCAAGATTCTCTGATAAAACAGGGTCTTACTGGGCCCGGTGGTGCACGCCTGCCTCAGGAGGCAGAGGCAGGCAGATCTCTTGTGAGTTCAAGGTCAGCCTGGTCTACAGAGAAAGTTCCAGACCAGCTGGGACTACAGGGAGACCCTGTCTCAAACACACACACAAACACACCAAAAAAAAAAAAAAAACAACAACCTCCAAACATCAACAAAAAACAAGGATCTTTTGCTTCCCCATTTCATACCGGAACTATTGTTTCAACAGAGAATGGACAAAACCCTTGCTTGAGAGCACAATTTCAAGAGAAATCTGGAACACCACCACACACACACACACACACACACACACACACACACACACACACACAAAAACCAGCTTCTCTGCAGTTAGGGTCTGCTCTTGCCCTTGAAACAGATGCTAATGGGGCTGGTGAGATGGCTCAGCAGTTAAGAGCGCCGACTGCTCTTGCAGAGGACCCAGGTTCGATTCCTAGCACCCACATGGCAGCTAAGAACTGCCTTTAACTCCAGTTCCAGGGGAATCCGATGCCCTCTCTGACCTCCGTGGCATTGCACAACACAGGTGTACCAACCTACACGAAGACAGTACACTCATACACATAAAAAAATAAATTAAGCCAGGCGTGGTGGCGCACGCCTTTAATCCTAGCACTTGGGAGGCAGAGGCAGACAGACCTCTGTGAGTTCAAGGCCAGCCTGGACTACAGAATTCCAGGACAGCTGGGGCTACAGGGAGACCCTGTCTCGAAAAGACCAATTAATTAATTAATTAATTAATTTTAAAAAAAGATGCTAAGAGTCAGCCTATCCCTGGAGATACTGTGCAACAGTGGCAGCCAAGTGTCTATATATATATATCCCAAATCTATTTGGCTATTAGCTCTCTCCTTGGAGGAATAACTCACAGTGGATGCCACAAGCTTGTCCTCTAGTGGTTAGGAGATGTTATAAGCCACAATAAGAACTTGTCACCCTTTATGGAGAAACCACAGTTTGTGGATTAGCATATGTGTCTATGCTCACAGCTTAGCTTGACATAATAATTAGTACTGCTTAAATGTCTGTACATCCAATTGCTTGTGCTTTGTTAGTATGACTAAAAAGGTATCACTGGAAAAGCTGTCAAGCCATGAAGGGAAACAACCTGAACAGACTAGAGTCCAAAATGACAACTCCAAAGAAAGTAGACTGTTTTCTTCTCACCCACTGGTGCCCCTTTCCCAAAGCCCAGGGAACAAACTTCGGAAGAGGAGGTGTGGTAGAATGTAAGGGCTGCAGAGAGATAGGGGTGAATCATGAGACTACAGGAATATAGTCTGGACTCCTAATTGATCAACATGCCTGTGCATACAAGCTTCTCCAACTGGACTATGGGAACCTTGGGTTGTTCAAAATTTGGACATAGATACTTTCAAAATGCACCAATTACCTACATGTATGACAAACTGAGTAACATCAATGTTATCTGCTAACAACTGTGTCATTATATTGTAGAATCCCTTAAAAATAAACAACGAAAAAAAGAGTCAGGCTGTCTTTTTAAAATATCACAGTAATGTGGCTTACAAACACCACATTTTGGTGCCTTGTGTGAGGAAAAGGCTCTCTACTGTGAACTCACAGATCAGCAGCCAGAAGTCACAAAGATAAAGGGACGTCCCAGTTGTGCACTGTAAGATGTACGCCATCAAGCACAAGACTTTCCTGGATAGCCTGTACCCAGCACCAACTCAGGCATAAGCTCACGGAGAAGTCCTGAGGAAAGGGGGAATTACTGGATGTTTCCAGTCAAACCCAAGGGTGAGTGATGACAATGAGTACAGGCTTTCTTGATGGCTCTTACCAGCACATTTAAAATTCTTTAGTCATTGGGCTAGAGAGATGGCTCAGTGGTTAAGAGCACTGGCTGCTCTTCTGAGGGACACAGGTTTGGTTCCTGGGCCTACATGGCATCTAACAACTGTCCATAACTCCAGTTCCAGAGGACCTGACACCCCCTTCTGGCCTCCACTGGCATCGCACAACAAAGGTGCATTTACATACATGCAAACACTCATACACATAATTTTTAGAAATCCTTAATTCACTTTTGCTTTTATGGCCTTTACCAGGCCTGAACTGAGAAACTGTGCTCAGAACTTTCACTTTTTTCCAACCTCTCTGCTTTCATTATGGGGCTCTCCTTGTCTCTTGACTCTTGTCTGAATGCACAGCAGTTAACACATACATTTATTTAGTTATTTTGTCTTCCTGAGACGGCTTCTCCCTGTAGCCCCAGCCATCCTGGAACTATGTAGACCAGGCTGGCCTTGAACTCACAGAGACCCACCTGCCTCTGCCTCCTGAGTGCTAGGATTAAAGGTGTGCACCACCATGCCCAGCTGCAGTTAACACATTTAAGGAATTTGAGCTAATGTGTCACCAAATCAAATTTTTAAATGTTGTTCAGAAATATTTTCCCTAGTACCACATTCAAAATCTTGGGGGAAAAAATTGGTGGCTGATCTTCTTAAAAGTGGTTCAACTAAGCCAGGCGTGGTGGCACACACCTTTAATCCTAGCACTTGGGATGCAGAGGCAGGCAGATCTTTGCGAGTTCAAGGCCAGCCTGGTCTACAGATTGAGTTCCGGGACAACTGGGGCTACAGGGAGACCCTGTTTCGAAAAGACAAAAAAAAAAGGGGGGGGGTTTCAACTGAAATATTTAACTCTTTGGAACCAAATTAGATATATAGCCTTAGCAAAAAAAAGGGGGGGGGCTTTCCAAAGAAACCACCTCTTAATGAACCTCATGCACGCCCTCCACATAATTCTGTTGCCTTCCATGGAGCTCCTGTCCCTGGGGCAAAAGGTGATGAAGAAACTAGCTTGGGTAAGCAGGGCACCTGGCTCTGGCAGCTGCAGAGGCTGATCACGCTGGCTTTTTCTGCCCTGAATAGCCTTTCCCTCCTTAGAACTCCTTTGCTTCATTGCTGTTTGTTTCCATTGAATTCATCTTCTAGTTAAAATGACATGGATGACTTAAAGAGATAAAACTTTCTGATAGCATACACATAAAGGAACTTGAAAATAGGCACTATCTTCTGCATTCTCTAAATTGTGGGTACTTAATTCAAGACATGTGGCAAATTATGGCGCTTTTCTAATCCAGGCAGCTTAACAGATAGCCATCTTAAAGCCTTCTTTAAAAAGAGAAATCCAGGGGCTGGAGAGATGGCCTAGGGGTTAAGAGCACTGACTGCTCTTGCAGAGGACCCCGGTTCCATCCCCAGCACCCACATGGCGGCTGAGAACTGTCTTTAACTCCAGTTCCAGGGGAATCCAACACCCTCTTCTGACCTCCGAGGCATTGCACGACATGGGTGCACAAACCTGCATGCAGACAGTACATTCATACACATACGGAAATAAATAAATTTAAAAAAAAGAGAGAGAAATCCAGCTGGACATGGTGGCATGCCTTTAATTCCAGCACTTGGGAGGCAAAATAGGCTGATCTTTTGAGAGACTGAGTCCATCCTGGTCTATCTATCCAGTGAGTTCCAGGCCAGGTGTGTCTACAGGGAGACCCTGTCTCAAAAACAAAAAAAAGGAAATCCCTGAAAAAAGAAATTCATACTGAGTGCTATCATGCTTGCCTGCCTACAGTTATGAATTTATAAGGAGGAAAATTCATAATACCTGCTTATGATCATATGCATCTTGGTCTAGGGATCAAAAAGGGCAAGATTCTCTGATAACTTCTACTTCCCCATCTCATGCTGGAGATAGTATTTCAATGAACAATAAGCAAAGCCCTGGCACAAGAGCACAATTTCAAGAGAAAGCTGAACAGGTCATCAGCAGCTTGGGGCTGCTCTTGCCCTTAAAACATAGGCTGAGCAAGCTTACATTCTCTACAGGTTAGGAGATATCATAAGCCACAGTAAGACCCCGTCATATTTAACAGGAAAAAATGTAGTTCGTGGATCAACATCTCATCTAAACATATATGTCTATAACAAAGTAACCTACCATAACTATTAATGCTGCTTAAATACCTATATATCTAATTGCTTGTGCTTCATTAGTAGGATCGAAAGGTTACTCCAGAACAAACTGAAGCCCAGGAAAGAAAAGCCAGAATTGACCAGAATCCAAGTCACAGCTCCAGAGAGAGAGGACAGTTTTACTTCTCATCCACCTTGTGCCCTTTTCTAAGCCTAGGGAACAATGCGGGAAAGGGGGCGTGGAGAATGTAAAGGCTGCTATTGGGGTGAACGTGGAACTACGGGCATGTAGCTGGACCACTCATTTGATCAACTTGATTGAACAAACAACCTGAACCTCAACTGAATGGTGGACTGTGGGGTTTGGGCACAACAGTCTATAGATGGGTTTGGCACGAAGAGGCTTGTACTCATGGTTATCACTTATAGCTAAAAAATGGAAAAAAAAAAAAAAACTAAGTGCAGGACAGTAATGGCAGAATACATGATCTGGATGGGGTGGGGAGGGTGGGGGGGAGGAAAGGGAAGGGGAAATATGCCTGACTGAATGGAAAATGATGTATAAAATGCACACACATCAATAAAAATTAAAAAAAAAATGTGAATAAAAAAAAAAAGACCAATACTTCTAGAATCCAGGAAGCAATAAAACGATGGTACTAATAGCAAAAAAAACACAAAAAAAACAACAATATGCTGATCAGGCTGGCTGTTTTAAACATCTGCCATAATGTGGCTTAGAAGCCCCATACTATCAAGTTGCCCATTATTAACAGACAGTACATTCATACACACACAGAAATAAATAAAAATTAAAAAAATTTAAAGCCATTTATGAAGACCTGTATCCATACACCTGTGACACTTTCCAGACTTGCTGTGTTCCAAGAGAGACTTCTTGGGAAGCAGGATCTGAGATGGATATCAGCAAGTGGGGAGCACATTAGGAAATACCCTAAGGGAGCGGGGCTAAGCAGAGGGGAGAGGAGATGAGATACAGTGCCAAAGAAAGTCCAGTCGAATGGGCTGGAGAGATGGCCAAGCGTTAAAGAGCGCCGACCCACTCTTGCAGAGACACCCGTGGTTCGGATCCCCAGCACCCAATGAGGCTGAGAACCATCTGTACTGAACTCCAATTCCAGGAGAACTCGCCCAGTTCAGGGTAATCCGACAACCCTCTTCTGACCTCCATGTGCATTGCACGACACAGGTGCACAGACCTACATGCAACAGTACATTCATAACACATAAAAAAAAAAAAAAAAAGTCCAGTCGACCCACAGGGGCTTCTGGACCTCCCCAGCTGGGGCAGTACAGGTGAGTCATATCTACCAGGCCTTAGATGTAGGTTCCTGGGAGAAGGGACATAGTGCTGACAAAGCAGGTCTTCTTGGCTGATGTACTTCCTGAAGGGGCTGCTCACTGAGGACCATCTCCCAGCAGCACTCCCTGACCAAGGCAGGACTAAAGCACATATATATTCCTAAAGAGCTGAACTCTTTAGGGTCTCTTTTCCAGTTTGTATGCTACCTTCTCTGACATGCATACATGAGTATAAACACTTAGCACTAACCAATGGTTAGAATTTTTTTTAGAGTTGCTACAAAATGCTGGTTATTATTCAAAAAGAAAGAACTAGGCTACTGTAGAGATTGTTACTTCATTACCTAGTTTGAAAAGGCTTTCTAGGAACAAGGCTTCTCCTGATTTGCAGTACTTCAAAATTTACCATCATAGTTTTGATTCACCATCCAAATACTTACTTAAATGTTTCCAAGCTTTCCTTTAGAATTTTGAGGCTGCTGTCTGCTCAAAGAATACAGATTACCTGTAGGCCTTCTGATAGAGTGGTGCTTTTCTGTTTGGGTAATAAAATGTTTTTGATGCTGTCAAAGATTTCCATCACTATCCATTCCAGTATTTGTGCTACAGGACCTACCATTTTCAGCCCAATTCACAGATCCATTTTCCAGGAGTTATGCTAACTTGGAACAAGAAAAGATGATTTACATACATTTCAGACATCATTCGGCCCAGGTATCCAAATACATACCTGGTACTTAAGACCCAAAGTTAAATAAAAAAAAAAGTGAGGCTTACACAACCACATAATTATTCAAGAGTATATTTTAAGTCATTAACACACACCAACTGATTTTCCCCTTGGAGAATACAAAAAAGCTACCTATGCTTCAAGGTAGATCTGAGAGCCTCACAAAAGCCATTCAGATGGCCATTTCCTAAGAATCATGTAGCATAGATGCCTGGTCCAAAGGTAGTTGCTTACACATGATTTAATGGATAATGTAACAAAGCCTGTGTCAAGTAGGATCAAGTTAAAAAATAATCTCATGACTTTACTAAAGAACATTCATGATGAATACTTTCATGCAAAATGTAAAGGGGAGGAAAGGAGGGAAAGTGTTGTAGTTAACATCTCTGCTACTTCAGAGGATTGTAGTTTGAAAACCCCTTTCTCTGGTGTGCCTCAGTAGTCTTCTGCATCAATTCATTCATTTATGCAGAAAGGATTGATTTTATGACTCTGACACAACTTATTTTCTCCATTGTTCTGGAAAGTGAACAAATCCAGCCATTGACTCCATTATGGAGTTGCAGTCCAGGGACCGACATCAGTGCCCAGAAAGGCAATTAGCAATAACCTCAACCTTTTCTTGGATTTTGTGTATGAGACACAAGATGGGGGGAGTACTCTTGTAGGGCAAAAAGGGCATCAGATCCTTTGGAGCTGGAGTTACAGGTGGTCTTAAGCTGCCTGCCTGGGTGCTGGGAATTGAACTTGGGTTCTATGGAGAACAGCATGTGCTCTTAAACATGAAGCCATCTCTCCAACCACCACCTCATCTTTCTGAGTAGAGAAATGACAAAGTTCTCCCATGGTATATGCTTCAGAGTCTCGGCCTGCTGTGGTGAAACAGCACAGGCTTTGCATTGCATCTTATTCTATCTGAAGCCCGCTTTATAGATCAACCCAGTCACAACACTGTGCAATCAATAGCTGATTTTACTTCAAGCAAAAGGTCCATTAAAACACATGCCCACTCAGACATGTCTTGTTTACACTCTTATAGACCCAACACAATAAAGAACACACTGTGAACTGATTTTTCATAGTACCATAATTATCATTAAACATTGTAATGAGATTCATACTTTGGTTAATAATCAAGATAGTTTTCTCCCCACTCTCCCAACCCATTACAAAGGTATAGAGACTGAAAGTTTGACAAAGTAAAATGAAAAGAATGCTAGTGATAAGTATTTAGTGTTGAATTAAAGGCAAGTTAATCATATAATTTTCATAGAAAAAGATACTATGTAAGGAAAACTTGTTCTGAAAAGAAACCTACCTCCTTGAAAGATATTACTGACCTAGTTATTGGAAACCAATTAGATATTAAGACAATCTACTTAATCCTAAAACAAATTAAACCTATTAAACATTTTAGATCATTTAATTTAGGCTGAATAAAACAACCATACTTAAATAATGTAGGACTCTATTAATAAAGTCAGTTTATTCCAACAGAATTAAGCATTTAGCTCTATGCTCTTTGGATGTCATCAAACACTGTGTAGTGGCAAAAAGACCAGACTTAGGAGACTCAGGTCTGGGCACTGGTGGCACCAGCCGTGTGGGCAAATGAAAATTTTTCCATCCCCAAAGAGCTTCAGACAGGAATGGTGGCACACACTTTTAATTCCAGCACTCAAGAGGCAGTGGCAGGTAGAACTCTTTCAGTTCAGGTCAGCCTGATCTACATATCAAGTTCCAGGCCAGCCAGAGCTACACAGTGAATCCCTGTTTACAAACAAGTTTCATTAATTTGGGGATAAAAGTGTTTTTAAAACTGTAAGGCGGGCTGGAGAGATGGCCTAGCTGACTGCTCCTACAGAGGACCCAGGTTCGATCCCCAGCACCCACATGGTGGCCAATAACCGTCTGAAACTCCAATTCCAGGAGAACTCCAGTTCCAGGGGAATCCGACACCCTCTTCTGACTTCCGCGGCATTGCACAATAGGGGTGCACAAACCTGCATGCAGACAGTACATTCATACACATACAAAAATAAATAAAATTTAAAAAGTATTTTAAAAAAAACTGTAAGGCAATAATCTCATTGCATGCCATTACCATGCATCACTCAACTATCTCCCAAGCAGTGGAGAGGCCATCAATCATCTCTTCACTCTAAATGGGCCTGATCTATCCCAGCATCTGCAAGGACTCTATAATCAGGCCAGACTAGCACTCTCCTCCCTCCCTTGTGCAAAATCAGCCAGTTGTTTTTCTGAGCTGCCCTGGGTGCTCAGCAACCACCAGGGCTCACTAGTTTTACTGTAATTCTCTAGCTCTTTCTTGATACACAGCACAGAAACCATCTCCTAATTTCACCCATTCTCACAATTCTAGATGGCCATGTGACTCAAGGTTTTTTTTGTCTTGTTTTTGAGACAGGGTCCCCCTGTAGCCCCAGTTGTCCTGGAACTCACTTTGTAGACCAGGCTGCCTTGAACTCAGAGATCTGCCTGCCTCTGCCTCCCGAGTGCTGAGATTAAAGGTGTGCACCACCACACCAGTCTCAAGGTTTCTTTTTAAATAGAGAGAATGGCTACAATAAAATTATTACAACTATTCTGATTACTGGAAGGTCTGATGATAGGTTTATTTGCATTTTTCTCTCCTGCCCACTTTATTTCTTATAGATTGTATTGTTAGGACCAGGTCAGAAACAGTTAATTAAAAGGAAGGAGTTAATTGTAAAATTGAGTTAGGTAAAACAAGCCTGGTTCCCATGACTACCTTAACCACAAGAATACAGTCCGGCCCTGAGTTCCTAGTTCCCACAGCTACCTGAGGTCAGGATGAACTTTCCCAGCCCTGAAGGAGTGCTTCCACCCCCTAAGGAGCCCATTCCTCTCCAAGGGGCTTCACACTGCTAAACACAACCAATCGGCTTAAAGGTCACCACTGTTTGCATTGTGTTTCTATAGCCTTTCACTAACAATCACCAATGCTCCCCCTGGTTTGTTTTTTTCGATTTTTGTCCTTAAAAGTTCTCTGTAACAGTTGAGGTTGAACTCATCCCTGCGTGGAGTGGGTCGTGTCCCTGATGCATCAGTTTTCTTAGTTAGGTTCTAGTGCACCAGCAAATTAAATTTTGTATTAAAGATTTAATCCTGGGCTTGAGAGTTTTTCTGTGCAATTTTCGGACCCAACAGTATTTCTAAAACTTCAGTCACTAGTCACTGCCCACAACTTGCACTCTATGAATTCCATTTTTCTCAAATATGTCCATAGGAAATACTGTATAAAGCATGTGAAGTGGCCCTGCTTCTAAAACCTGACTTCTACTTTCTAATTATCTCTTTCAAATCATTTGTCTGCTCCAAATTTGTAGGTATAAACTGTCTTGGAAACAAACTTTGATTTTTACTTCTTTGAAAAGTAATCTCTATATTCAATATATTGCCTCTCTACTCCTTAAATATGCCCATGCTCTACTGAACATAAATTCCTAGGCTAGGCATAGTGACTCACACCTCATGGCTGAAGCAGGACTGCCTTAAGTCAGAACACCCTAGGCTACACCATGACTTCCAAGTCAAGCTGAGCTATAACCTGAAACCCTATTTCAAAAGAATTTCCTAGAAATTGAAGCATTCAATGGTTATGAAGAGGATTAATGTGTATGAAATAATATGGTGGTCTTGCTTTTGGAACTCAGATGGGTATAGATGTTGGGCCTAGTTGGTAAGTACATGGTAGCTCATTAGTAGTATGTTCCACAGTAAAACCACAAAGTTTTTCTCTTCACTTGCTACAATCTACTTCATAAAATCTAATATCTACTTATACCTTTATAAAAGGGTACATTTCTATGGCATGAAAAAACATCAGACATACAAACTTTGTAGTTACAAATCAACAGAAGGGGGTACAGATTTCCTACAATACAAATTTTACTAGAGTGTATTTACTAAATACTCTCAAAGGGACCTGAAGTCTGTTAACAGTCTCAAGAAACTTGAAATCAGAGCTGGAGAGAGAGTCCAGTGGTTAAGAGGTCTGGTAGCTCTTGCAGAAGACCCAGGTTTGATTCCTAGCACCCATATGGTGGCTAAACCATCCATAACTCCGGTTCCAGGGAAATCTGATGCTGTCTTCTGTCCTCTGTGGGCATCACATGACATGGGTCCACTTACACACATAAAGGCAATACATTTATACACACAAAACTTTAAAAAATATTAAAAACTTGAAACCAACTCACCACATAACATATCCAGTAACGAATGGCTATATAACACCCCCCCTTTGATCTTTTTTTTGAGACAGGGTCTCCCTTTAGCCCCCGGCTGGCCTGTAATTCACTGTGTAGACCAGGCTGGCCTTGAACTCGCAGAGATCCACTTGTCTCTGCCTCCCAATTGCTGAGATTAGAGGCATGCGCCACCACACCCAGCTAAATGTCTATACAGTTTAAAAGCAGGTCCTTCCCCAATATATGACAAGTTATTTAACAACAACAACAAAAAAATACTCTCAAGAGACTGAAGTGTTAGGAAATTGAGATTTCACTTATACATCAGAGATATTCCTAAGAATTAATCTTTTTTTTTTTTTTTTTTGTCTTTTCGAGACAGGGTCTCCCTGTAGTCCCAGCTGTCCTGGAACTCACTCTGTAGACCAGGCTGGCCTTGAACTCACAAAGATCCGCCTGCCTCTGCCTCCCAAGTGCTAGGATTAAAGGCGTGTGCCACCACACCCAGCAGAATTAATCTTAAAGCTTATCTCTTAGCATTAAAAACCTTAGACTAATAATTTCACTATAACCTCTATACTGTATAAAATACCAAGTTTCTATCAACAGAACAGGCTGAGCGCTCATCAAAGTCCGTACCACAAGCCACATAGTCTTCTGTGATGTTCTCCCCTCCACTGTCTTACTAGTAAGCTGCGATCATTAAAGGGTAGTAGTAACACAAAGGGTGATACTTTGTAACTATGGAACACAGAAAACATAATTTGATTAGAAATATTTGTCTTCAGCTTCATCTGCATAAAAAATGTTTAATATGACAAATCTCCATGTTCCAGATGTAACGATCACCAGTGAAATGAGAAGATCCCTTCTATTTGGAAGTTAAATTCCTTCAAATTAATCTAAAAATAAACTATTAAGGCCTAATGTTACATGTCTTGAGGCTAAAATACTAGTCCCATCAGACCTGGTTTCTGGCCCTTGAATCATACCTCTGGCAACTCAAAGAAACTTCCAACAATAAGACGAAAGAGCTGCTGTTTTCTGAGGTTAAATCACATGAAGGACGTGTGTCCGGAGCATCATAAATCAGAAAGTCAACTTACAAACAGTTCACTTTTGTCAGTTAGAAGTTTTAAATCAATTAATTTCATATTTCAGTAAGTTACCATAGCACTAAAAATCCTCTATAAAATATACTTCATTCAGCTTATCATCAGCTAAAGCCAAGAGGCCACATCAATTAAGTAAATTTAATTCAATTAAGTAAATTCAATTAAGTAAAATTAAATAAAAATTTAAATTCAGTTAATAGTCCTGGCTGTACTTAAGGAGCTCAGGAGTACAGTTTGACTAGTGGATACCATACTGACAGTGTACAAAAAGCATTTACATCAACGTAAACAGTATGACCAAGCTTCACTGATCTAAACAAAGTGCATACTGAGATTTTCTTAAACTTTTTTTTTTTTTTTTTTGGTCTTTTTGAGACAGGGTCTCCCTGTAGCTCTGGCTGTCCTGGAACTTGCTATGTAGACCAGGTTGGTCTTGACCTCGCAAAGATCCACCTGCCTCTGCCTCTCAAGAGCTAGGATTAAAGTGTTTTTAAAAAGTTGTTTTGTAAAGCTGGGTATGGTAATGCATGCTTTAATCCTGCATTTGGGAAGCAGGGGCAGGCAGATCTCCGTAAGATACAGGTCAGCCTAGTCTATGTATCGAGTTAAAGCCCAGCTGTATAGAGAGACCTTGTCTCAAAAAAAAAAAGTTTATAAAAAAAACAATCACTACTCCTCTGTTATAGCTTACACTAATCTGTGTTTAAATCATAATCTGTATGAATACTGTATGAAAACCTATGAAGCATTCAGACTTCCAAGTGAGACCTAATTAGGTGTTTTTTACATTACTATGAAGAACAAAAGTATTTGGCACAAGTGATAAAATTTAGTACTTATGATTAAAACATTATTTAATCCTTCCACTAACATTTACTACTTCAAATATGAAAGCATGCTTTACCAATTTCAATTTGTCACAAGAATGAGTCAAAAAGCCTACGAGAGGGGCTGGAGGGATGCCTAACAGCTCTTCTTGCAGAAGACCAAGGTTCAAATCCCAGCACGGACATGGAGATCCAATGCCCTCTTACTGTCCTCCTCCAACATTGCACCAATGCCCTCTACTGTACTCCTTGGGCACTGCATGAAATGGGTACATTTACATATATGCAGGCCTAACATACAAGTAAAACAGAAATTAAAAAAAAAAAAAATTAAGCCTATGAGACATGCTCTACTCTCGTGTTTGGCAAAAGGACAAACAAAAAATGAAAAAACTAACTTACACAAAGAGGCACTGTAAAATAATAAACTAAAAAACTATCTTAGGAATAAACTTCTATAGACAAAGACAAAAACAACTTTAATGAATGCAAAAACTGCTCTCATTTGTGCTATTATCTGAGTTGACTAAGTTTTGAGTACATTTAACAATCTAAGTTTGTGATTTTATTTTCAAGTTTACTTTCTCAGAACAGAGTGGTAACAACTGTTATCATTCCTTCCAAATAACTTCTGGATGGAAGGCAGACAACGGGAAACAGAACAGATTGCTTATTGTTTTTCTGAAACCAAATCATAAAACGCACACAGCTATATCTTAAAGAAAAATTCAAACACAACTTAACCATACTTTATTTGACTGTATCTTATTTTAAAAGACAGCTTGCACATTTCAAATCCCATTTCATCTCTCTCTCTCTCCAAAAGGATAGGGGACAACAGAGAAAGTTATGCAGCAATATCCAGTCCATTAACAACAGTCCAATATCGAGATACAAGTGATGTTTCATAGATACTCATGTCTGACGTCAATATAACCTATGGTGATGTTTCACAAACCTGAAAGCCATGTAACATTATAGCTCTCATTTTAGTGATGTCAAGGTGCACTGAAAAATAACTCTGAAGTACTATCAATCTGATTTTCTCTATGCTCCTGGAAAGTGGTGACCATCATGATTTTTAGACACCATAATAAATACATTCAGCCATATACATGTTGGCCAATATCATGACACAGGGTAGGGTATAGTTAAAACATGACAAATTTCTTTACATAGATTTGTCAAGCAAGTGCGTGTGAGTATGTGGGGCTGTGTGGGGTTAATTTAAGGAGAGGCCGAAAATATTAAAACCAATTTATAATGGTAACTTTTTTCTTACTTGCTGGCTTCAACTTCAAACACTGTGTTTTATGATTTATGAACCTCCGGCTTCACTCTAGAGTTAAGTAGTTTCATCCCAGTGTAAAGGAATTACAATCAGCCCACACATCAAAACTGGTAGTATACCTGTTAGCTTCTCCAATATGAGCATTTATAGTTTCATGGTAGCATGTGTGAAATGTTCAGCAGTAGCAACTGCCAAACCAGTGTCAGTGGAGAGTACAGTCTTAAATAAGCAGCACCCCATTAAAAGAAAGTTGCACCAGTTTTGCTCAGTTTTAGCCAAGTGAACCCACTGTCAATTATAAATGAAAACTATTTTGAGCTAACATTAAGAGAAAGGAATGGCTAGTATCAAATTAATGTTTTTTTGAAGAAATTTAACCTAAATGGAGACTTTTAATTTTGGTAATAGGTTACCATACTAGAGGTTAAAATTTTAGGTAAAAAAAAATTACATACCAGTATACACAGAAAAGCAACATGTACCAGCTAAGCGGTACTGTAATGATCTGGTATTTTAGTCACATAGTTAAGGTCCTGTTTATAAACTCTCAGGCAATCAGTTCAGTTAATTCTGCAATTCTGAAGTAAAGGCGACCAGTGATGGCTTTACCAACAACCTAGTAAGAACAACACTTTTGAACTGACAAATCTAGCCATGTATCTACTTCACAACTGTTCCTATTAAGAGTCAAACAAATGTATGTTCATAAACAACTGTTACCTATGAAACAGCAAATCAAATATAAATGGGTGGAATAAAATTTGATGATGTCAAGTCTACTGTTTTAGCTATTTCCTCCACGTTACAAGTAATGGCAGCAGCATTACGATGATCAACAGTCTTCTAAACACTGGAGCCCAAATGAAGTTTGACCAAAATCACTGACTAAAATGGTCAGCAGAAAAACTGATTACTAGTGGTCATCACCTTTTTAATATTACCAGTATTGGGCATTCAACTCCCGGTATTGGGCATTAAATTCTAAACAGCAATATAAAACAGAAAGACAACATTTTCTTAAAAATAAGGAATTATAAATGATCCCACCAGCAGGAAGCTTTTATTTTCATCAAATATAAATTGTGTATCTTTATTTTAAAAGTATTTGTTACCATGTTCACTTTCAAAACACTACACTGAGCAAAGAGCAGCTTTCCTTATAAAAAAAAAAAAAAAAAAGAAAAAAAAAAAAAGCTACAAACGTTCCTGAAAAGGGGACTTTATCAACTGTTAATGGAGGTAGGGTTAAAAAAAAAATACAGTAATTACAATCATAAAATTCAAACCAAGTCCTTGAGCAGAAGAAAAGCATATTCAAATGAAAGTAACAGCAACAGAGTCCAGATTCCTACAAAATATTTTTCAGAGATTGAATCTTTTTTCCTATGGGTACTTAGGTTTTCCAGTTAAATAAATTATCCATCACAGGTTTACTGACTCAATGAAAAAACAATTAACTAAAATTTGTTAACACTGCACTGATTAGCCAATATACACTGAAATATGGCTGCTCAGAAAAACCCAAAAACTCATTAAAAAAAATTTCATCCCTTTCTTTTGTCTTTCTGGAGGAACAAAGCAAAGCTCCCCAAGAATCTGCTCATATGAGTGAAAAGAAAATAAACTCAGCCTAAAATTGATACAATGCTCCTTGAAATTTATTTCCAAGACCAAGAACCAAAAGTAAAGCATTTTCAGAAATAGAAGCAATGTGAATTCAAATCAAGTGGAAAAAAATTCCAGCTACTTTATAGAAGCTGCTCCTCACAGCTTAGCAATCATTTTGATTAAATAAAATCATACCAATTTACATTAATTTTCTATTCTTTTCCAAAATTTCCCCCACTCTCAAAAAAAAAGTGCATCCAAAACCTAGCAATTCCCAGCTCCATCAACATTTCTCTTCTCTTTGAGCCACTTCACAAAGATTTCCCAAGTAGATAAACTTCTTACTGTATGGAAAGAAGGGTCTTCTAAAGTAAATCACTCTGTCACTCACCTGGAAAATGTATCCCAATTATAAAAATCTGAAATAATTTATTATCAAATTTAGAATTTAAATAAAAACAGTTTGCTTGCAAAGGCGTTAAAGAAAAGGAAAAGACAGCATGCATTCAAAAACTAGAGAAGACGACAAGAATACTTATCTACACAGGCACTGGCAGACGCAATTTAATTGTCATCTTTACTCATTGTAAGACATATCTCACCCTACATTTTTTTTCATTCACTAATCACTGAGGTACCAATATTCAAGAATGGAAAATTTAATATTGAAAAAATAAAAACTAAATTGAAGCTTTTCCCTCACCTCCCCCCCCCCCAGAAAACTGGCAGGTTTGTGTGAAAAGTTAGTATACTTAAAGAGACTTTTACAACCTACGTTGGCTTTCTTAAGGAACAAAAATCATGTCCAACTTACTGGTTCTGTGATAAAATCATCACTATGTAAATAACATTGTCAGCAGACTTTGCAAATGAACAAATCTTGGCTATCAACTGGCACATCTTGTTGGTACCAAAAGACCTCTTGAAGTTTAAAACAATCTCATTTAATTCAGAACAAATGCGCCATGCCAAAGTGCAACAAATATTGTGCGACACTCAATGAGACACTGACAGATAAGAGCTGCATGGGAATTACTAAATCCACCTGCAAAGCAATTTTGTACAAATTGCATTGCATGCAAAGTCGATTCCACGTGGTTGGGAGTTGTTCCTTGATGTCAGTTTTTCAACGTAGCCACAGTTTAAGTCTCAGTGCATCAACTCCATTTAAATAGTATCTGAACAGCCTCTTATCTCGAACAAAACCAAGATTTTCATAAAGCTTTTCAAAGCAGACTTATTTGTTATTTCTGTTTCCAAAACAACCTTCAAAAAAGAGAAAACTAAATTATAAATTTCACACAATTGCAAAAACTAGACCAAAGATATATATAATCAAAGGTTTATTTACATTTGTTTTATTGTCTATTGTACATTTCATACATCATTATTCCAACTTAGTTCAGGCATACTCCCCTTCCCTTCCCCCCCACGCCCCCCAACGAGATCATGCATTCTGCCAATGACCGTCCTGCATTTCTCTCAGTGTTTTTTTTTTTTTTCCATTTTTAGCTATATAGGATCATCCATGAGTACAAGTAATTTTAAAAATAGACATTGAATTTGAAAAAAGTGGATGGTAAAAGCAATACTGATATACATAAAACAGGCATCAAAATGGTAACAATGACTTCTGCATCAAAGAGGTATGATCACTGAGGACTTTTCTCCTAATTTTTGTGATGTTTGTATTTTTAGCATTCAGAATACATGTATTACACTAAAAGATGAACAATTTTCCTGTGGAGAAAATTAAGGTGACAAAAGATACAAGGAAGAAAAATCAATAAACCAAAAGTTTTAATAAAAATAACTAGAAAACGTTGAAATTCTTGTTTTTTTTTTTTTTTTTTTTGTATTTATTGGTCTTTTGAGACAGGGTTCTCCTGTAGCCCCAGCATGTCCTGGATAGTTGCAATGTGCTGTAGCCAGAGGCTTGCCTTGAACTCACAAAGATCTGACCTGCCCGCTGCCGCCCAAGGCTAGGATTAAAGGTGTGCGCCACTACTGCCCAGGCCTGAAATTCTTTTTTATTTGTTTGTTTGAAATTTATTTTTTGTGTATTGTATGAATGTACTGTCACCCTGCAGTAGGTTTGTGCACCCGTGTCTATGCAATGCCAAGTGGAGGTCAGAAGAGGATCTTCGGGATTCCCCCTGGAACTGGAGTTCTCCTGGAATAGAAGTTACAGGACTTGCGTATAGTCTAGTCGCCTATGGTGTGGTGCTGGGATCGAACCGCGGTCCTGCTGGCAGAGAGCAGGTCGGTGTCTGCTTAGGAAGACCGCGGTAAGCCTATCTCTCCAGCCAGCTTGAAATTCTTATGTTTAGACTGACCTGCAAGCTCCGTTTTGTATTAGCAGCAAGCGTGTCGCATAGCAACTATATTCGAATCGAACATAGAGAGCCGGTACGGGAAACTAATTTCTTCTATCCTGATGGCTTACCTTTTACATAATCATTAAATAATTTGTGAGTTATTGCTGACTTGGGCACTTTGTTTTAGATGATGCTCAGGAAGTATAATAACTTCTTGAACGAGTAAAATAATGCTTCGTGTAACATTGCTGCTCTGTCTTAGACTCAACTACACATTAGCCATCTTGCTTGCATCTAAATAATATATGCTGCCGGATTAGACTAGGCGAGAAAAGCGGGAAATTCTGACTCACAGAGGCGGTGGGAAAAGAAAAAGGGAGGAGTGAGAAGGAAGGGAAAGAGGGGAGGAGAGTTATGAGGACAAGTGAAGGAAATGAGGAAGGGAGGAATTAAAAAAGGAAAAGGTTTTATTGGAACACAGCCATGCCTATTTATTTACATGCCGATGGCTGCTTTATTGATACAGAACAGAGTTAATCAACTGTCACAAAGAACCATGGTTTGTAAAACCTAAAATGTTTAGCATCTTGCCAAACCTAGACCAAGAGAATTCAATTATTAGGGTTTATCATAATCACCTGAGTGGCTTGTTAAAATAAAAGTACTGTGTGAATGGCTGGAGGGTTGGCATAGCACCTCTAATCCCAGCCTCAGGAGCAGACGTCAGGTTGGATCTTTTGTGAGTTCAAGTAAGGGCAGCCGTTGCTACGATAGCTAACAGATCCAGGCATGTCTGGGCTTACATTTGGAGACCCTGTCTCTTGGAAAGACAAAAAAAAAAAAAAAAAAAAAGACTGTTGCAGGTTAGGGAGATAGCTTAGTGGGTAAACTACTTGCTGCATAATCTTGTGGACCTAATTTCCTATCACCCATGTGTGGGTTGGAGTGGGAGGGCATGTCTGTAACAGAGTGTGAGGTTAGGGGAATAGGCAGATCTCTAGGGCTTGCTAGGTACCCAATCTAGCCAAACTGGTGAGCTACAGCTTAAGTGAAGAGACCACGTGTTAACAAAATAAGGGCTGTGGAGATGGCTCACTGGGTAAAGGTGCTTGCCAAGCAAGCCTGGTGACACGATGTGTTTTTCCTAGAACCTTGGTACGAGGTAGAAAAGGAGAAACTTGCTTCACCAAATTATCTTCTGAGCGTCCACATGTGCAAGTCCCTCACATCAAACAGCACACACGCACACACACAACAGCACACAAAACACAAATAGAAAAAAAAAATTTAAAAAAATAAAAAAATGGTAAAAAAAAAAATAAAAAGATATAAAGACTGTGGTGAGCCAGGCATGATGTGCAGCCTTTCATCCTAGCACTTGGGAGGCAGGTGGTCTTGTGAGATCAAGGCAGCCTGATCTACATAGTCAAGGGGGTCCAGGCAGCATGGGGCTACAGCAGACCCATCTCAAAAAGAACCCCCCCCCCTTAAAAAAAAAAAGGATATATGTAAGTATAGCCATGTACTGACATCATGCTGCCAACATGTCATACCAGAACACCTTAGCATGCTATACTTACCACACCATTGTACACATCCATACATAAGCATACATGCACATGTGCCAAGACTGCTGCTTAACCCCATCCCTAGAAATCCTGATATTTGGAGCAGGGCCTAAGAATTTGCATTTTAAACAAGGTGAGGATGTTGGTCAAGGGGCCATACACTGAAAACTAATAGTCTAGATAGATATTATACAGAGACAAACTTAACAGGAACATACAGTATTAAGTCCATTTGGGGCTCTGGAGTATCACTGAACTGGTGGCCTACGTCAAAGGAGACTGAATTTTGAAGGACTGTGGCTTTTCTTTGATTTGACTGCCCTCTACAAAACCAAACACTATCTCTCGTAACATACATACATATATGATATATATAATATAATATATATATAAAAGAGGGAAGGGGTATTATAATATATATAAATCTACCTTTCTAGTGATTCTTGCCACCTCATTAAGAATTAGCACAACATAATGAAACTCAGCTCCTGTTAAGGTGTCATAACCCCTAGGTATTTAGACTAGAGGGGGAAAAAAACAACAGAACATATAGAATTCAAAGACCAGTAGGAGCATGTGAGGCTCTTCCTGTTCTACCAAGAAACCAAAAAATCTAGTAAGAATTCAAAGAGGCACAGAGAAAATAAAGCACCTCAACTTGTCATATTCAAAACCAAACTCAGCTTCCTCCACAATTCCGTATCTAGTACAGAGGATCCCACCACACCAAATCCTCAACCTGAAACCCAGAGTCTTGAACTCTTTCTGCTCCACTGTCCTACACCCATCCAAAGACTTAATATTGTCAATTCTCCCCACTACATCTTCCTGAAATGGTCCTCTTATTCAGTACCCTAAACTATTCAACTTTTAGGTATGGTGGCATATACTGTTAGTCCAGGTACTCAGGAAGCAGAGACAAGACAGACCTCTTCTGTGTGAGACTATCCTGGTCTATATATACTGGCCAGCCAGGACCACACAGTTAAGAACTTGCCACCAAAAAAACAAAAGCAACAACAAGAGCCTCAAGGGAAAAAAGAAAGAAAAATCAGGTTTTAATGATGAATGTCATACTACAGCATAGAACACTCCATTCTGATTAAATACAAGTTTCCAGAGTTGAGCAATTCTCCGGAGAAATTCTTGGTCAGACTCTAATTACCACTAAAATGTTAAATCAAGGAAATTTAATATGAGAAATACTAAAGCTGCAACAATATAAAACTTCTAATTGAGCCTGGCCTGATGACAGACACCTTTAACCCCAGCAATATTCCAGGAGAGCAGAGGTAGAGAGGAGCTGAGAGGAGGCTGAAGGAGGCTGAGAGGAAGCTGAGAGGGCAGAGAGGGAGAAGGGGGCGATAAGGGGCAAGAGAGGAGAGAAGAGGGGGAGAGGGGGCAGAGGGGGCCGAGGGGGAGAGAGGGGGGAGCAGAGGGGGAGAGAGGGGGCAGAGAGGGGAGGCAGAGAAGGGAGAGAGAGGGGGCAGAGAGGAGGCGAGAGAAGGGGCGAGAAGGGGGCAGAGAGAAGCTGAGAGGGGGGAGAGAGGAGCAGAGAGGAAGGCAGAGAGGAGACGGCAGAGAGGCCGAGGAAAAGCAGATCTCGTAGCTATGAGTTTCAAGGCCGCCTGGTCTGCAAAACACAAAACAAGTTCCATGACAGCCAGGGCTACATAGTGGTACCCTATCTCAAAACAAAAACAAACTTCTGATTTCATAGAAGAGTGAAATCTTTTCAAAAAACACACACAACACACACACACACACACACACACACACACACACACACAAACTGGGTGGTGGTACATGCCTTTAATCCCAGCACTTGGGAGGCAGAGGCAGGTGGATCGCTGTGAGTTCAAGGCCAGCCTGGTTTACATAGAGAGTTCCAGGACAGCTGGGGCTGCAGGGAGACTATCTCAGAAGACAAAAAAAAAAAAAAAAAGGGGGGGGGGGGGAGGTGTCTTTTAAAGAATAGCTAATTTTATTACTACGGAAACCTACAAAACACAGTTCTCTGTACTAGGCTGATTAATGAAACTCTAGGAACCCAGTATGAACTAGAATTTCATTGCAACCAGGCTTCAGTACTTGCTGCCACTGCTTCTCAGAGTAAAATAACGCAGCAAACACGAGTCTTTCAATTTAGGTCAAAAGAGAATCAAATCTAAGTCCACCTTAGATTATTATTTGGCAACCTAAAATATTCAAAACACATATAAGGGCAACTACAGCTATATACACAGCTCAAGTGTGGTTAAGAGCTAGAGAAATGGCTCAGCAATTAAGAGCACTAGCTGCTCTTGGGGAAACAACAAAAACAGGTTCAATTTCCAACATCCACAAGGCTGCTAACAATTATCTGTAACTTCAGTTCCAAGGAATGCAGTGCTGCCTTCTGGCCTCTGTGGGCTTGCATGCATGTGGTACAATTACATTCACTCAGGCAAACCATTCATACACATAAAATTAAAAGCCTAATTTTTTTTTTTTAATTTTAGGGCTGTACAGATAGCTCAGTGATTAAGAATACTGCTATTCTTCCAAAGGACCCGAATTTGGTTCCCAGCACCCACACCAGGCAGCTTACACCCCATGGAATACCATGCCCACTTCTTGCCTCCTTGGATATCTGCACACAAATACCATACACAGACCTGCACACATACACATAACTTTTTTTTAATTTGGTCTTTTTGACAAGCTCTTCCTATAACTCGAGCTTGGCCTGGAACTCACTATGTAGACCAGCTGGCCTTGGTTTAGTCATGGAGATCTTCTATCTGCCTATGTCTCCCAAGTGATGGGATTTAAAGGTTTGCACTATCATGCCCAGCTAAAAATAAATCTTAAAAAAAAAAAAGGAGCCGGGCGTGGTGGCGTATGCCTTTAATCCTAGCACTCGGGAGGCAGAGACGGGTGGATCATTGTGAGTTCAAGGCCAGCCTGTTCTACATAGTGAGTTCCAGGACAGCTGGGGCTACAGGGAGACCCTGTCTCGAAAAGACCAAGAATAAAAAAAAAAAAAACCCCAAAGGTTGAATTCTGCCTTGTTACCATCCTAACAGATTAAGCCCATTTACATAGAAAATTATTACACAGATGGCTACTCTAAAATAGATTTTTCTTAGTACACTCACATTTCCTAAATGATCATGCATTACTTGATATAGCAGAAAATGCTAAGAAAAACATTTTTCAATACTCAACCACTTCAATTTTTATAAACATTTTTTTAAAACCTGGGTATAACCTGGAAATTTGCTATAAAGTTCCTCTTTCACTTTACATCATGGAAGTATGACATGAGAAGTCAAAAGATAATTTAGATTTTTTTTGGTTGATGAGGGAGCTAAGGAGGTAGTTACTGGTTAAGAGCACTTGCTGCTCTTGCAGAGGATTCTGGTTCAGTTTCCAGCACCAACATGGCAGCTCGTAATAGACTGTAACTATAATTCACTGCATATACATGCATGCAAGGCAAAAAATTTACACTTGCTGAGTTTAATTCTCTTTAATAGAGATACACAGTTAGAGTGATGTTCCAATGACTCTCCTAACAACGAACCATTGTGATAAGCCAAATGGTTACAGTTTAGACAGAATTTTTTAATACTGCAGACTGGAAACTCATGGACAGGAGGTTATGTTCATTGTTATCTTCTGGGCCTTCTACTGGGTATCTGATGAATAAACAAGTAATTATTGTTCTTTACCAGAGTTAAGAACTAAATTAAAAAAAAAAAAAAGAACTAAATTAACATAACATCACACAAAGCAACAGTAGAAAAAAATGATTTGCTTTCAATCATACAACTGTTAAGTGACAGAAGATGAAAGAGTCAAGCCTTATCTCATACTGAATTCTTTAATTAGACCAAATCATTCACTCAAAATCCTTATAGTCTGGGACAAAGAGATTGCTCACTGAGTAAAGGTACCTGCCACCAAGGCTAGGCCAAATTGGTGAGCTACAGGTTCAGTGAGAGACGTTGTTGTTGTCTCAAAAATCAAGGTGAGACTGATTAAGACACCATCAACCTCTGGTCTAGGCAGGTAGGCAGGTAGCCAGACACACACAGACACACACAGACACACACACACACTGGTCTAGGCAGGTAGGCAGGTAGCCAGACACACACAGACACACACAGACACAGACACACACTGGTCTAGGCAGGTAGCCAGACACACACACACACACACCCACCCAGCACCTTAATCCTAAAATATATCACTAATTTGGCCACAGTCCAACACAGAATTTTAGCCACACACACACACACACACACACACACAGGCACCTTAATCTTAAAATATATCACTAATTTAGCCACAGTCCAATACAGAATTTTCAAAATCTCTGTATCCTTAGAACCTTTGAAGGAAGCCAGTAAAAAAACATTTGATCAGGGGCTGGAGAGATAGCCTAGAGGTTAAGAGCACTGACTGCTCTTGCAGAGGACCCAGGTTCGATCCCCAGCACCCACATGGTGGCTAAGAACTGTCTGTAACTCCAATTCCAGGAGAACTCCAGTTCCAGGGGAATCTGAGACCCTTTTCTGACCTCCGAGGCATTGCATGACACGGGTGCACAAACCTACATGCAGACAGTACATTCATACACATACAAAAATAAATTAAAAAAAAAAAACATTTGATCAGTAAAGTGCACAACTTGCCTCATAGACAGTGTTTAGTATAACTCATAAAAGGCTTAACCCCAAGAACAAAATACTGTTTGGTCCTGACATCCCTATTCACAAGAAGTTACTCCCAGTAACAGCACTATTTAAGAAGTATTTAAGTTTACAGATAACCTATGAACTTTTTCCTAACTGGTAAGCAACTTATTTCTCTTCTTGATAAGCTGGTCAACACAGACTATACTACTAATGAAGTCTGTCTAAACACATATATATAATCTAATACAATTATCTCCTGCAAAGTTAAGCACCAGTCATGTAAATGACTTAGGTTTTTGTGCCTTTTCCCTGCAGATAATGAAAGCTGGGAACAAGGTGAGATCTTCTGTCACCTGTTAATTACTATTAGGAGCAAAATTCGGCATCTTTACTAGGTTTTTGCTCTGCTACACAGTATGTCTACAGGTCTTCTCTCATAGTACCTTTGGTGTGATCTATTAAAATACCAACAAACAAACTAGAATAGAAGCCTGAGAATACTATACAATCTACATTTCATGGAATTGTATTGAGAGTGTTAAACAAAAGCAATTTTTATTGTAGGATAATGAATTCATTTGTATAAAGTTATTACACTTGCATGAATAATATCCTTAGAAATGAGAAGGTAGGTATTAGTTATAGGTGAAAAGGAAGACAGAGTTGAAGAGCTTCTTGAAGATGGTAGGGAGAATTGTGTAAATAAAAATACCAAACAAACACACACTCAATGGTGATACAAATTTTGTACCCAAACACCCACTTTAGCAGGCTACACCTCTATAGTCCAAGAATTCATTCAGGAGGCTGAAGCAAGAGAATGGCAAGCTAGTTTAGTAAACTCCAGGCCACCCTGAGAGCGAGACCTTGTCTCAAAAACAAAAACAAATCTACTTTTAAGTTATAAATATGCTTATTAATGTCCAATATTATTGGAAAAAAATCACCTAATTTCACATATTTTGAGCACTTTATATTACTATTATGTGTATGACTGCATTTAGGTAGGTATACCCATGCTGTGCAATGCTCCTGCAGGTCAGAAGAGGGCATCAGATTCCCTGGAACTGGAGTTACAGATGGTTGTTAGCTGTCATGTGAGTGCTAGGAATCAAATTAGGGTCCTCTACAAGAGCAGTCAGTGCTCTTAACCTCTGAGCCATCTCTCCAGCCCCGTATTTTGAGAACACTAAGGCACATCTGCCCTCCAGCAATAAAGTTAATTATGCCCAGGCATGGTGGTACATGACTCTAAACCCAGCATTCAGGAGGCAGAGGTAGAAGAATCACAAGTATAAGGTCAGCTGGCAGCTGGTCTATATAATGAGTTCCAGGCCACCTAAGGATATATAGTGAGACCCTGTCTCAAAAACAAAAAAACAACAAAAAAAAAGTTAATTTTTAAAAGGACAATTGTCATTTATATTATGCACAAAAGTACTAACACATTAACAATTTTTTCCTGTTCACTACTGAAATTAAGACATTCATATTTCTCTAGTTTATACTTGTTCCATCTACATTGTACAATAATAAATATTAACATTCCCAATTATTACTAATATTTAGGATATGTAAATTGGTGACATGGTAATAAAGAAATTGTACCTCATAACAGCCCTTACATACAAGCTTAAAGAGAGAAGATGTTCTTATGCCAGTTAATATACAGAAGGCCTTACAGTAAAAAAAAAGTATTTTCTGACTGCCTTTATCCTTATTTAATGCTTACAGATTTTTTTCCCTAGAGTGGAATGTCCTCTATATAGGTTTTGTTTTCCCACAAATTTTTAAGTGTTAGACAAATAGGACAAAATATAAGCAAAAGAGCTACCTCACTTAAATGACTCCACTGACAGCAAAGTTTTTGGATATCAACTATTTTGCTTTGAATGTTTAAGATTTCACCTTCATATTCTGAAGAAATTCAACTCCCACTATATCTCAAAATTTACTCGAGGCCAAAATTGTTTCTAAACAGAATTTTCACCACAAGCTACATTTCTGCAACAAATCTACAATGAAGCCTGCAGTATTAGTGTATTTATGAAATACATCCAGTTGAATACTGAGGATAATGGCATTAACACTTAGACTCACCTCATCGCAGTCTCCTTCAACCATGGCATATATTGCTTTCTTTACCAAGTTAGTACCTAGAATATAGATCTGAGTATTAATAAAGGAAAATATAGTTTTCTAAACAATCTAAAATTATGATATTCATAATGGGATAGAAATGTTATTAGGTTTTACCTTGAATGTGTGTGTGTGTGGGGGGTGTGGGTGTATACACACACACTCTGATCCTCTCTAAGTGGGGAAAAAAAATCAGCTATAAGCTGGGACAAACCCATAGGAACTTCACATAGCAATATGAAGTTCTCCAGGAAAGACTTATCTCCAGATATATTCCTTTTCTGCAGATGTAATTATTTGCCCTAAGCAAGAGTTTATTGTATTCTCTGAAGGTATGAGGAAAAGTAAAAAAGAAAAGGCAAGATACAGGATAGAATAACCCAGAATTCCATGAGTTGGCAAGAATAAACTATATGACCTGAACTGACTTTGTCAAATATCATCCAAACCTCTGGACACAAGGCACAAGACAGCCTTGAAAGAACTGCTGTGTCCACAGCAGGCCAAGATACACTCAGTCCTGAAACCATATAGTGAGCCTGGGCACAACAAAGTTAGGTACTCTAATGCCACTGGTATGTCTAAATCATCTAATAGATTAAAAGAAAAAAAAAACTGCCAAAACGGATTTTCAAGCTAGACATGTAAGTATACAAGCATTTCATGAGTCACACAAAAATTTCTGAATGTGCCAGGTGTGGTAGTGCACGCCTGTGATCCCAACACCTGGGAGACAGAGGCAGGCGGATCTCTGAGGCCAGCCTGGTCTACAGAGTGAGTTCTAGGACAGCTGAAGCTACAGGGAGACCCTGTCTCAAAAAGACCAAAAGAAAAAAAAAAAAATCCGAATGCAACCAGGTTGGCCAGGCTACAGCCTTGAAGATACTGAAGATACTGCTATCTATCCTGGGAACTTGCCAAACAAGTGTCTATTGTTCATCATGAGTCCTTCTCAACTCTTCCCAAAGCATAAAAGAGTCAACAACCAAATTTATTAAAAATTTTGGTAGAGCTGGGCATAGCAGCACACATCTTTCATCCCAGCACTCATGAAGCAGAGGCAGGCAGATCTCTGTGAGTTCGAGCCCAGCCTGATCTGCATACCAAGTTACAGGCCACTCAGAACTACACCTTGAAACTGTCCCAAGAACAAAATTAAAAAAAAAAAAAAATTCTTAATAGAAAGTTGCATCACTCTAAAAGAACAAAGTCAGTTAAATCTCATCAATTGGCTCAGTAGTGGCTCATGACTGCAATTCCAGCCACCTGGGAAACTGAGGAGTATCTGCTTAAGCCCAGCAGTTTAAGGCCAGTCTGGGCAAAATAACCCAGTCTCAAATAAAAAAAATAATAAACCTTAAAATATTAAAAATCACTTATATTGATTTCTCATGGCATGACTTTAAAAATCTTAAATATAAGTCCTATATAATAACATCCTTATTTCTTTTTTTTTTTGGTATTTTTGAGACAGGGTTTCCCTTTAGTCTCAGCTATCCTGGAGCTCTCTCTGTAGACCAGGCTGGCCTTGAACTCACAGAGATCCGCCTGCCTCTGCCTCCCAAGTGCTAGGATTAAAGGCATGCGCCACCACGCCCGGCCATCCATATTTCTTTTTTTAAGCTACAAGTAACAAAACTGCTAATGCATATTGGTAGGAGCATCAAGTTATTATTTCATGAACACATACTTTAGCTTAAGTACATACATCCCAGAATTTGACACACTCAGACAAGTGCTTATCTACCTGATCTTCCATCATGAAACAAAGAGCCCGTAGGTACTAGACACTAGAATAGTGGTTCTAACTAAGCTTACATCACAGGCAACAGGGAAAGTTTCAGCCCCACCAGATGAACAAGACTTTTTGAGAAGCCTACACATCTGCTTTTAAACCATTCAGATGATCTCAATGACTTTTAAAAATCAGTGCTGTCTATAAGCTGGGCCTGTGGGATGGGTCAGCAGGGAGAGGCACCTGTTGCCAAGACCAACCAGCTGAGCCTGATTCCAGTTACCCACTGGGTAGAAAATAACTTGATTCCCCAAAGTTGTACTCTGATCTCCATAGGTGCACCATGACATAGGTTTGTTTTCCCTGTTGACTATGATATAAAGCCTAGTGTCATGCCTGCACGCACACACACATCATATTCACATATGTACAAAATAATAAACCTAAGGAACACAACTTAAAAAAAGACTGACTATACATGCTGGGAAAAGTAGATCCAAGAAAGATGTAAATTTGGGAAGAAATAATTATCTTCTCTTGCGCTATCAAATTTTTATCAAATTACAATAGATTACAATGATGACTAGCATTAAGTAATGGTAACAATTACTCCTTAATTTCGGTTTGAAGTTCACTGAAATTAAGAATAAACATCCGGCTTGAAGGCTGGGATCCCTTGTAACTCTAAAAATCGCCAATGATTTTTAAATTTTATTTTTGTATGTGTATGAGTGTACTGTCTGCATGTAGGTTTGTGCACCCGTGCCATGCAATGCCACGGAGGTCAGAAGAGGGTCTCAGATTCCCTTGGAACTGGAGTTCTCCTGGAATTGGAGTTACAGAAGGTTCTCAGCCGCCATGTGGGTGCTGGAGATCGAACCCGGGTCCTCTGCAAGAGCAGTCGGTGCTCTTAACTGCTAGGCTATCTCTCCAGCCCTGCCAATGATTTTTGCAGTACTGATGATTATAGTCATAGGATATTATGAGGCCTACATAGTGTATATGTGATGTAGAAATAAGTTTGGGTTGGATATAGAAAAAAAAGAAACTTTGAATTTTTTTTTTTTTTTTTTGAGACCGGGTGCTGGGAGTACACCACCACGTCCAGCCACTTACTACTTTTTTTCTTTTCTTTTTTTTTTTTTTGTCTTTTCGAGACAAGGTATCCCTGTAGCCCCAGCTGTCCTGGAAGTCACTCTGTAGACCAGGCTGGCCTTGAACTCACAAAGATCCCCCTGCCTCTGCCTCCTAAGTGCTAGGATTAAAGGTGTGCGCCACCACGCCCGGCCCGTACTTTTTAACAAGATAATCCCTTAAAAGATTAACATAGAAAACTTGTTTTAAGAAATTTTTTTTTTAAATAATCTTAAGGACAGCAAGATTAGCAAGAAAAACAGCTGGCCTTGCAACCTGATGATGGGAGTTCAGTCCCCAGGACCCAGTGGAGAGAGAATCTGACTTCCTAAAGCTATCCTCTGACCCTCCCATTTTGCCTGTATACAGGTACACACATAAACACAAAAACATACCTTTTTCCCTCTCACCTAGAAGTTCATTTCTATATATTTATATTTAAATCTTCAACAACAACAACAACAACAACCCAAGCAGTTTATTCACCCTTTTAGTGAAATAATACTTTCCTTACCAATGCCATTTCTCCTGTACTTGGAATCCACGGCTAACATGGCTATATAACCTCTGCGGAACATCTTTTTGTGCATATCCAACTTGCAAACGATGGCACCTACACACTCCTCCCCTACCATGGCCTTGAAAATAAACAAACAGTTATGAAGAACACATTGCCTTCAGATAGTGCAAAATTACCAAGGGAAAACAGCAACCAACCCTTGGTCAGCATTGAGAAAGGATGAAATGATGAGAATGCTAGCAAGACAGCAATCACAAAAGTTCCAGATATCTAAATCTCAAGACTCCTCAAATAGTCTCATTTTTAAAATCTCAACTTTCTTTAGAACATGAATTTTTAATTAATTTGTCTTTTATGTGTACGAGTGGTTTGCCTGGTATATAAGTGTACCTTGTTATGAAATGCCCACAGAAGGCATTGCCACCATGTGGGTGCTAGAAACTGAACCCTGTCCTCTGCAAGAGCAGCCAAGTGCTCTTAAATACTGAGCCACTGCTCCAGTCCCTGAAACATAAATTTTTATGCTTATTAAAGCCTAGAAGGGAGTGGTAAGATTTACTTAAGGTAAATCAACCCTCGAATACTTTATAAAGTATACATGACATGCCAATAATTTACAATAAGAACCTACTTAAATTTTGGGAAGGGTAAGTGAATAAATTATATTAAAGACAAATTCTACTCATTAGAATACAGTAAAATATTATACAACTTGCCAACCAGTAGATTAAATATCAAACATACCTGAATATTACACCTGGTAGTTTAACTTTTGAGCAGGAAAAAAGTAACCAAAGTTTTTTCAGAAAAAGGACTGTTTAGAAGGTGAGGTTTTTGTTACTTAGGCTACAAAGATTAAATGAAAGATAAATATAAAATATAATATACCTGAATATTACACTTGGCAGTTAACTTTTGATCAGGAAAAAAGTACCTAAAATTTTTTTTCAGAAAAATGACTTGTTTAGAAGGTATTACTTAGTTCACACTTTAGAGGTTTTTGTTACTTTAGGGCTACAAAAACTAAATATATGATAATCTCGTTTTTATGATATTCCTAACATTGTCATAAAGCTCTTGGAATTTCAATAGCTTGTACTCAGGAGGCTAAGGCAGAAGGATCATTGAAGGCTAGCCCATTCAACACAGCAAGATCCTTTCTAAAAAAAAGCTTTAGTTTAAATTCCAATCTTTGTATCAATATAACGGGTCTTTCTACGTCAATAAAATTGTCAGGTTTTGTCAGAGTGTTAAAAGCTAAACGTTAGTAAGTCTTCATTTTAAAATCTCCAGTGTCATCACTGCAAGTGATTTTCAAATGCTCCAACACTGCTTAAAAGTTCTAATAGTGTATTCTGAGAAATGAAAGCATGATATTTCAGCAATATTTGTTTTGTAAATTAACTTTCCAGAAACAACTATTTCAATAACAAAAACAGGACTAGGTTAAAAAATGAGCAAAGTACACCATACAGTTAATACCTATTTTAACTTGAATTTGTTACAATGTTTTATGGTCCACTTTTCTACAAATCTCCTGAAATCTCCTTTTTTAACAAAGGGTGGAGAAATCATTTCAGGCAAGGCAATTCTAATCCATTTCATACAAACCTGAACTAGGTAAAAAAAAAAATCCTTTTGAAGGAGTATTAAACTCATTAACCCATACTAGTTCATTTCTGTTTTAACACATTTCAAAATTATTCTGGGTCAATAAACCCAGACAACTATTTTGATTTTTTTTTTGTCTTTTCGAGACAGGGTCTCCCTGTAGCCCCAGCTGTCCTGGAACTCATTCTGTAGACCAGGCTGGCCTTGAATTCACAAAGATCCGCTTGCCTCTGCCTTCCGAGTGCTAGGATTAAAGGTGTGTGCCACCAGGCCCAGCTATGAATTAATTTTTAATTATAAAACTCCTACAATTATTTTGAATAAAATAATTTTTAATTAAAATTATTCTGGGTTAATAAACCCCTACAAATTTCCATTTGGCTTTTCACTCACAATAATCAGTTTAATTCTTTTGAAGAATAAAATTTCTTTCTGTATTAGATCTGGAACACAGACATTCCCTCATTGAACAACTTTGACATACCAAATACTGAGGATTTAGCCCAAGGAGAATAACATGCATCTACTCTGTCACTGAGTTAAATGCCCAAACCTGCTAATAGCATTTTCTGAAAATTTTTGAATTATCTGAAAATAACTTTTCAAATACTTATACATGTTCATGTGTTCCAACACAAACACAAAATTAGTTTCAGCCAAATCTTGTATTTGTAACAGCCAAGGGGGAAAAAAATTGCTCTTACCTAGTAAGCTAAGCAAATGTGAAATAGAAAATAGAAATTTTTATTATTATTATTTTTTTTTTTTGGTATTTTTGAGACAAGGTCTCCCTATAGCCCCAGCTGGCCTGGAACTCACTCTATAGACCAGGCTGGCCTTGAACTCACAGAAATCCACCTGCCTCTGCCTCCCAAGTGCTAGGATTAAAGGCATGCTCCACCATGCCCAGCCTGAAATAGAAAGCTATTTAAATGTGATACAAGACCACAGGACATCTACATTTAATAAAGCCAGACAAAAAGAAAAAAACACAATGTAACTAGACAGTACTTTCAAACTGGATAGGAATTTCAAACAAATTTTTTAACTTTGTGTAAGTAAAAAGCAAACAAAATATGTTAGTTCATTCTTAAGACTAGAATGCTTTCCTAATTTTAGGAATCTGGAGAAGCAAAAATCAAGTTGTACACAACATCTTAAAATAAAGGCCATATACCATACTTTCATTAATAGTGTCGATAATGAAAGTCAATACTGCATTTTCTTTTCCAACAACTACTAATTAACATTTACTACAATCACTACAGTACTTGTTGATTTTTCCAAACAAAACCTCTGAACATACTTTTGAAACATATTATTAAATGAATTTTTCCCAAGAAAGAGACGAGGCATATCTGACAAATTTTTTAACTCCACAAGGCTAAAGTCCTGACAATCTTTAAAACTATGAAAACCTGCAATTGTGAAAAGCAGATCCCAAAATTCCATAACACTGCAAATAGAAAACTGGATGCCAGAAAGTTAAATTTAGAATAAATGGGAATACTATATTATGCTGCTAGTGGTAACTTTAAGAACTTCTAAATGGCATCAAAACTGAAAATACTATGAACACTCAAGGAGTAAAGTTCGGAGTAACCAACAGTGACACACATTTGTACTGGCCTCTGTTTCTGAATGTGTTAGAAGGAATTTTACTAATGTGCCACGCCTTTAATCCCAGCCCTCAGGAGGTGGAGTTCAAGGCCAACCTGATCTACATAGTGAGTTCCAGGCCAGCTAGGGCTAAAGGGAAACCCTGTCTCATGAAAGAGAGAGGTAATGTCCTTTTGAGTCAATAAAGTATGGGCAATTTTTATTTATTATTTCATATGTATGAGTGTATTGCCTGGATGTGTATAAGTACACCTATCATAGAATGTCCATGGAGTCAGAAGGCATTGGATTCCCCTGGAACTGGAGTTAAGGATGGTTGTTAGTCACCATGTGGGTGCTGAGGATCGAACCCAGGTCCTCTGGGCTATCTCTCCAGCCCCAGGTATGGGAAATTTTGTAAGGTTCAATTTCATATATTTCATTTTACCTACTATAATGTTATCCATGGAAATAGGAAACATTTTGGAGGTTCTAATCCCTTTTGAGAGTGATGCTTGGAACAACAATTGCCCCTTTGTGAAGACAATGTTGTGCCAGCCATGATGAGCTTCACCCAAAATGGTCAAAGGTATGTCATATTTCCTGATGATGTTTGTCATCATTAGAAGGTAGGAGACCCAGATTCTACCTTTATCTTTCTGCCATTAAATATCTGGAGATTTAAGCATTTTAAAGAAACTCTTGTCTTTATTTTTTTCTATGAAAAAAAAGTTGGAGGGGCTATAGAGATGGCTCAGTGATTAAGAACGCGGCTGCTCTTGCAGACAACCCAGGTTCAAATCCCAACACCCACTTAGCAGCTAACAACTAGCTGTTAACTCCAGTTCCAGGGGTTCTAACACCCTCCTCTGATCTCCAGACATTGCACAACATGTATACACTTACAGACAGGCAATACACTCATACACATAAAATAAAAATAAATGAAATATTGGGGCTGGAGAGGTGGGTCAGTGGTTAAGAACAATGACTGCTCTTGCAGAGGACCCAGGTTCAATTACTAGTACCCACATGGTGGCTAAGAACTTGTCAGCAACTCCAGTTCCAGGGAATGGGATGCCCTCTTCTGACCTCCATGAGCACCACATGACATAGGTGCATTTACATATGTGCAGGCAATGCACTCATACACATAAAATAAAAATAAACTTTTTTATTGGGTCTAGATTACCTCTAGGGCCCTTTCAGATATGATTTAAAATAAACATAAAATCCTTGTATTTTTTTAAAAATTAGTTCTAATGGGAAATTCAAATTGAAAACCATACCAACATAATAGATCTAGTTGTAAATTGCCTGTTGCTTCACTAATTTTATTGTTCAGTATTTCCAGATTCAGTTTCATACTCTCACATAAGATATCTTACGGGCCAACTACTCCTGCCTATCTCAACTTCTAGATACTCATCATTTAATGTTAAACTTTGGCTAGTAAAGGCTGACATCTAAATTAACCTGCCAATTAAGGATCCATATAAAACCAAGGAAGTTTACCAGAGTCTAAAAAGGCAAACAAACTGACACAGGTGTATATAAAACATGATTCAAATTTTGACTAAATGTCATATATACACAATTACTCTCTGAAAACTAACAGAAAACTATTTCAATTCTTTTGTACACTGCTGGGGATCAAACCCAGGGAGGGCCTGAAGAATGTGAAGCAAACCCACTGCCACTGAGCTACATCTCCAGCTCCATTTCAATTTAAAATATGACTCAACTACATGTTTATGGTTAAATAAATCAACAATGTTTAGCAACATTTGATGACATCTATAATAGTGCTATGTTATTGACGCATATTCACTGACATACAACTTCAATTTGATACAATGCTAAGAATCCTGAAACAGTTTTCTGGAACACAAAATAGTGCCTAAAATTTAAACAAATGTGCTAAATTAAAGTTTAAGCAACCCTAACACAGAAACTAGCAAAACAGCCATTATCTACCATACTCATGCTATACTTCTGGATTACCACCAACCTGTGGAAACGAGACTTTTGAAGTATTATCAAAACATAATGCAATGAATTTTTGAGTCCAACTAAGTCAAGGTTAAAACAGTAAATCTTTTCTCTTCACCTATAAAATAGTTCTTAAAAGTATGTTACCTTTAGTAAACTTCAATGAGAACGTCTTGTGCTCATGATACAAAGCATAAACTGCAGTCAGTATTTAAATATTCACAGAAACTGAAATTGGTTCAATAATACTGTAGAGAAATCACTGTTGCCAGGAACGTAAATTTAAAATAATGATTCATCTTATCCTGCTAGCCATGTCTGTTTGGTTTCATGGAGGCAAAAAAAAAAAACTTTTGTCAGCCTCCACACAAACCAAAAGCTATCAACTTGTGAGCTTGTCTTTGACTACATTTCATTAAAAGTCAGGTTTCACACTTGTTTCCTGCGTTCCACACAAAAGGGTGTTCTGTTAAGTTTCAGGAGTCTTTCAGCCAGTAGAAGTTAGTGGCACCCGAAAGCAGACTGACTACAACTGTTAACAGTCCTGTTGAAGAAAACCACCTCCGTAATGACTGAACATGCTTCTAAGATTGAATTCTCCAGTGTGGCCAACACGTTTACTAACAATCATGTTCACCAAAACATGTTTATGCTTACATTCTTCCCTGATTATGGTTATGATTGAGTTATTAGTAAGGCCTGTATCTGAACAGATCCATGTTCAAATTAAATCGCTGCAAAGTGTGAAGATGAGGGAAGGTAATTAGAGACCGTTAAACATGACGAGAAGCTAATATAAACAGGACACAAGACCCCCAAGTAAAACATGCACTGTCCAGGCTTGCGGTGTGTACATGAGTATCAAGTTAACCCAGATCACCAGTTCTTACCTTCCAAACAGTTCCACTTAGTGTCTAGGAATGTGCACACGCACTTCACTCCCCAGGTGTAAGGTACTAGGAAAATGCAGGATGCATCCACTGCCACACACCGGGCCCACACACTCCCTGCCCTGCATGGCCTGGACCTCAGCTGACCTCACCCTGTTTGCATTCTATCCACTTACCAAGAAACACAGCTGTGGCCAGTTGTGGATAAAATATCTATAGGTATAAATGGAGTAGGGTTCAGACAGATCTTTGGTGATCAGTCTCATGATATCGGGCATCTGGAGCTCGGATTCATAGCGGACGTATCGTATCGTCCGATCCTCCCCAGGCTCGGCCTCCCGGCCCGGGGAGCTTCTTAAACTGCAGCTGGTGGTCAGAGACGAAGACAGCAGCCGCACCTGCCCGTCTTCGTCGTCGTCCTGCTCGGTGCCCTCGGCCAGTCCATTACGGGCAGCCTTGGGGTCGCCCGCCGCCGCCGCCGCCTCAGGCCGGCCAGGGAGCGCAGTTCTTGCATTGTTGGGACCCGAGTGGGGAGGTCTCTCGCCCGGGTGTCCCCCGGCTCCTTTCGTGGCAGTCACTTTGGGGGTCCCGTCGGGGGTGGCCGTGGATGCGGCCGCCTCCGCCGCACTCAGGACCTTGCTCTTGAGCGAGGCGGCAGCCCGGAGGTGTCGCAGTTCGGGACCGATCAATCCGTTGAGCTGCTGCTGCTCCAGGGGCGGCTGCGGGCAGCGGAGGCACGGATGCGCCGGGGTGGCAGTGGCCTCGCCGCCCGCCGGGCTCCGGCCGCCGCCGCCGCCGCCGCCGCCTTCGTGCTCCTCGTCTTCCTCTTCGTCCTCGCTGCAGCAGGCCAACACGGCCCCCGCCGGGAACGGGCAGCGGGGATCAGCCGCCGCCGGGGCCGGAGGAGCTGGTGGTGGGAGGAGGCTGCTAGGCCCAGGCGGTACCTCCGCCATCCTAGAAGCGACACAGCCGAGAGAGGAGGCCATGAGAGCCGGCCGACCGGCGCCAGGCAGCGCGGGCCGGCGGGCCGGGGGCGGCCGAGGCGGGGGGAACAAAGGCAGAAACCGTCCCTCCCCGACTGCCCCCCAACGCCGCGCCGCCCCCACGCCTCAGCGCGGCCCCGTCGGCCACCGTCCCTGGTCGCCCGGGCCCCGCCACCGGCCGTGTCACCGCCGCCCCTCCCGCGCCCTCCTCGCGGCTCACCCCGCGCCGCTCCCCGCCGCCGCTGCCGCCGCTCCTTTCCCTCAGCCGCCGCCGCCGCCTTCGCCGCCGCGGCCGCTCCACCACAGCCACCGAGCCTCTCACTCAGCCGCCACCGCCGTAAAGCGCCTTGCCTGTTACCCCGGGTAAAGTTTCCTGGGCCGGGCTTTACGACACTTCCCTGCCTGCCGGCTGCCGGGGCTGAAGGAAAGGGGCGTGGAGGGAGGTGACCTGTGCAGGGGCGGGGACCGAGGTGTCTCCTGAGGGCTTCCGGGAGGCCTCGCGTTGGGGGTGGGGCCGTGGGCGGGGAAGTTCCCCAGGCCTCCGGGTCACCTGCTTCCAGCCTCGGGTTTTCCGCGGGTCGGGACCCCCCAGCCAATGGTACTGGGCCGGGTGGGCGCTCCCCTCTCCACGCCGCGGTGGCGGATTCCCTCCGCTCCTGGCCTATGGACCCGGCCATTTACAACCCACCTCTGCTGCTGCACTGTTTCAACTTTTACCCTGACCTGGGGCGTGGAATTGGGAGGAGCGGTATAAAATGCAGCGCATCAGGGACCGGCTAGGAAAAGAGAGGCAGTGTAAAGCTCTAGGCTGTGAGAATAGCGTTTTACAATGCGAACGGATCTCGTTGGCACTTTGACACAAGAGACCGGGTAGTGGACTTGCTGTTCTCTTGCTTCATTCGTCCTTCCTGACCTGGAGGTAGTAGTGACTAAAAGGTGCTAGGGATCTGCGTGCGCACCTGGGGAAAGGTGCCAGAGAAAGTGGCAAGGGCTAAGCATCACAAGCATCACATGCCTAATTTGTGGTCACTGTTAGGTTGGGAAGCACAGGGAAAGAATGATCGGGTCTTCCCACATGACCTGCGAACGGGCGTGGAAGGACTAGAACTACGGCACGCACCTGAGCTCGTGGCTTGCCTCCTGTTCTCGTCTCCAGCTGGTTTTTTTGTTTTGTTTTGTTTTGTTTTTAGCATATCAGAGCTGAGGAACAGATGTGTAACTCACACGCACACTGAGCAAATTTTTTTTGAAACGATTTTTGAAAACTGATTTGTAAAGCTAGTCAGGTGTGCCCAAGAAGAGCGTTTTTTCAAGGGTACGCTTCTACGGCTGAAAGTATATGCAACTTTCTGCCATAATCTTAAAAAAGTGAGATGCACAAGCCGGACAGGGTACTGCAGTTCTAGAATTCTACCACTCGGGAGTCAAAAGCAAGAGGTTCATGAATTCAAAGTAAGCCTGGGTTGCAGAGTAAGACCCTTCCTCCAAATAAGTAAAAAAATAATAAATGAAGCCACACTGGCATAGACACAAGAGTTAGAATCAACACTTAAAGGAACACCTTTCAAGGAGCCATCCTATAGGGATAACAAAATATGTAATTATCTGCTAAGTACTGTTCTGTCTCCTATGTGTTTATTTATCTTTGTATCTTTGCTCTGTGGAAACATTTGTATACAAATAGGCATATATTTCAACCTTGTATATTTCCTCTGTAATAGGAAATAAATCCAACTGTCTTATTATAAATGCAGAAATGACTAAACTTTTTCTTTTTATGTTTTTATGGTGTGTGAGGGTGCACATATGTGCATGCATGTAGATAGATTGATGTTGGGAATTTTCCTCTCTTGCTCCTTCTTTGAGGCAGGTTTCTGAGTTAAACCCAGGGCTGGATAATAGGGCTAACTTCCGTAATCAGCCTGCTCCAGGAATTCCAGCTCCCCCTCCTGAGGATAAAATTAGGTGGGCCACCTCACCATTCCAGTATTTCCTTGGGTTATAGGGATTTGATGACCCTCTTGCCTGCACAGGAAGCACTTTACTGAGCCATCTCCCCACCCTAAATAAACTTTTGATACCCAAGTATTATAGATTATCACTATTCAGTATGCTATTTTTTAATTGAAATAGGTACAGCTATTTCAGATATATATCTGAAATATATATTTATATATATGTATATGTGCATATATATCTATATTAGAGCTCTTTCAGTTACTGTGTCTGCTTTACAAATTACTTTCACATAGGAGTCAGAAATTCGCGCAGCATTGCAGTAATGGCTTTGTTCTGCTCTGTTCTGTGTATGGGCCTCAATTGAAGGACTCAAAGGTTGAAAACTAGAATTACCTGGAAACTGCTCACCCTCAGGCTGGTGGTTGACTTTGGCTAGAGGCTGAAGGCCTCAACTCTTATTTCTCACAGGCCTTTCCATGTGATTTGTGCTCCTTATGTCTGGGCTGTTTCCTAGGACAAGTATCCCCAGGCAGAGAAGCAGGTGTGGAAGCATGTCACCTTTTCTGAACTAGCTTAGAAGTAATTCATTTCAGCTGTGTTGTCTTTATGGCGACAGTAACAAAGCTGCATCCAAGTTCAGGGGAAGTGGAAATGAATCCAACCACTTAATGGAAAGAAGCCAGATTCTCAGAGAAATGGTGGTACTGGTACTTGTACATTGCTGTGCTGGATTGTTTCAGTTGGCAACTTGACGTACCTGGGAACAGGGAAGCTCAACTGGGTAATTTTCTCTATCTGATTGGCCTATGGCATAACTATGAGGCATTTGTCTTTTAAAAATAGTTGTATGTGCATGAGTGTATTGCCTGCATGTGTGTAAATGCATGTGTTGTGCAGTGCCTCTGGAGATGAGAGGATGGTGTCGGATCCCCTAGAACTAGAGTTACAGAGAGTTGGTTATTAGCCACCATGCGGGTGCTGGGAACCAAACTCAGGTTCTCTACAAGAGCAGCTCTTAACCCCTGACCCATCTCTCCGGCTCTATTTGTTTTTGTCTTTTCGAGACAGGGCTCCCGGAAGTTCCACCTGGCTTGCCTTGCCTGGACCTCAGAGATCTTCCTGCCTCTGCCTCCAGAGTGCTGGGGTTAAAGGCATGTGCTACCATGCCTAACAGCTATTTCTTGATTGTTGAGTGATGTGAGAGGGCTCAGGAAATGGGTGGTGCCACCTCTGGACAAGTGGTTCTCGGCTGTATAAGAAAGCAGACTGAGGGGCTCGAGAGATGGCCTAGCAGTTAAGTAGGCCGACTGCTCCTGCAGAGGACCCCCAGCACCCACATAGCAGCTGAGAACCGTCCTTGACTCCAGTTCCAGGGGAATCCGACACCTCTTCTGACCTCCGCAGCATTGCACGACACGGGTGCACAAACCTACATGCAGACAGTACACTCATATACATACAAAAACATAAAAAAAAATATATATATATAATTTAAAAAAAAGAAAGCAGTCTGAGCACAGGCCTGAAGAGCAAGCCAGTAAGCAGAACTCCTCCATGGTTGGTACTTCAGTTCCTGCCTCTAAGTTTCTGTCCTGCTTAAGTTCCTGCCTTGGCCTCCCTCCATGAGGGACTGTCACTTGGAAGAGTAAGATGCAATAAACCTTTTCCTTAAAAGTAGCTTTTACTTTTTGTCAGCCTTAGCCTTTAACGGCTGCGCTATCCCTCCAGCCGTGCGTGGTACACGTCTTTAATCCTAGCATTTGGGAGGCAGAGGCAGGCGGATCTCTGTGAGTTCAAGGCCAGCCTGGTCTACAGAGTGAGTTCCAGGACAGCTGGGGCTACAGGGAGACCCTGTCTCGAAAAGACCAAAAAAAAAAAAGAAAGAAAGAAAATGGCTTTTGCTCAGTGTTTTTATCACAGCAATAAAAAGCTGACTAGGGGGCTGGAGGGATGGCCTAGCAGTTAAGAACGCCAACCACTCTTGTAGAGGACCCAGGTTCAATCCCCAGCACCCACATGGCAGCTGAGAACCGTCTGTTAACTCCAGTTCCAGGGGAAACCAACACCCTCTTCTGACTTCCGCGGCATTGCACGACACGGGTGCACATTCATACACATAAAAAAATAAAATTTAAAAAAAAATTTTAAGCTGACTAGGATAATTGCTGGGGTCTTTTTGGAAAATTCAAGTTTCTATAGGCATTAAAATTGAAAGGCTTTCTAAACCAGGCTGGTAAGGCATACTTGTAAGCTTGGTACTCTGAAGGCAGAGGCAGTAGAAGCTCACAAATTCAAGACCAGCCTAGCCTATACATGGAGTTCCAGGCAGGGCAGGGGTACAGGGGGCTACCAAACAACACCCTGTCTCAAAACAAAACTAAAATCCTCCAACCACAAGAGAGTAGGATGCATAAGTGTGATCTAATCCTGTTTATGCTCTTCTTAAAACACAAAATTAATCTCCAAATCCAGGTTTGGTGACAAACACATGCAATTTTAGTATTGGGAGACTGAGGCAGGAAGATTGAAAGTTAAAAAATAGCCTCTCATATCTAATGAGTTCAAGGTAAGCCTGGGTCACATGGACTCTATCTCTAGAAAAAGTCCAGTAATACTACCGCAGCCATCATATTTCCAAACTTGCATATCTTATTTAAAGATACACATTTTTTTCAGGCCAGGTGTGTTGGTTACTGACCACCTAAATCCTATCACTCAGAAGTCTGAGGGAGAGAATTGTGAATTTGCAACCACAGAAGGAGTCTTATCACACAAAAAGGTCATATATGGTACGCAGTTTTCAAAACACAGAGTTCGTAACCTGGGAATTTGGCCCAAGAAACATAATCTGATCAAATCATAAAGGAAAGACATACAAATGTCCCCATACCCTCCTCAAAAAAAGTGTTTAACGGAAATTTTTGCTTAGAAAAAATGTCTCGTTTATTCACTTTATAACTGTTAGGTCTGGCTCTCCCAGAATTCCAAGGGACACACATGTCCACTTCTTCCAGAAGCTGTCAGTTGGTAACCCCACTTCCTCTTAACCTGAGGTCCTTCCCAAGACAGTTAAAGGGGACCTGTCCCAGATACCATCACTGCTGTTGGCTGCCATGTGTTAACAACAGGTGGTTCAGCCTTAACTATTCCAGAAGTAAATATGTCCCGGAGTGACCTTAAGCCTGGGGTTCTTTGTCTGGGGTTTGGGCCTTCATAGATCTAACCTAATTATGCACATTAATTCTACAATAACTGTCTCTGGAAAAGCATACAACTCCACTGTAATAAAAAGGGGCAACTAGTCTTGTTTTTCCATACTGTAACACAGTGGACTTGATCACACTGAGGTTGGATATCGTCTCTCTCAAAGTTATTTGCAAAGATTTCAGAATTGTGTGCCATTGACATAGTCCTTCAAGTAAAGGCACTTCCACCAAGATTAATGACCCGAGTTAGAACCCAGGGGCCATGTTGTGGAAGGAGAAAACCAACTCCCCCAATCATCCTCTGACCTCCATATGGAGCTGTGGCATGCATGCCCCCCCCCACACACAATGAAATACTAGAATTTTTAGTTCAGAATCTGAAGAACTCACTAAAGTTAGGGACTGTTATTCACTCTGTGTGCCCATATGTAACACACAGGAGTCTTGTGAGGCTTTTTGAAGAGTTCCTATAGTGAGAAAGTAAATTCTGGCTTCCTTGATAAGAAGGTAGAAAGATTTCTGATAGCATACTCCAATGACTTGTCTTTATAATCTAGTATTAAAGTCCTTATCCTAGCCTTCTGGATCAGACGAACTCTCTGAGAAATCTGCTTTTCTTTTTTTTAATTTTATTTATTTTTTTTAATTTTATTATTTTTGTATGTGTATGAATGTACTGTCTGCATGTAGGTCTGTGCACCCGTGTCGTGCAATGCTGCAGATGTCAGAAGAGGGTGTCGGATTCCCCTGGAACTAGAGTTAAAGACGGTTCTCAGCCGCCACGTGGGTGCTGGGGATTGAACCCGGGTCCTCTGCAAGAGCAGTCAGTGCTCTTAACTGCTACAGCATCTCTCCAGCCCCTAATTTTATTTATTTTTTATGTGTATGAATGTATTGTCTGCATGTAGGTTTGTGCACTTGTGTCGTGCAATGCCGCAGAGGTCAGAAGAGGGCGTTGGATCCCCCTGGAACTGGAGTTAAAGATGGTTCTCAGCCAGCATGTGGGTGCTGGGGATTGAACCCCGGTCCTCTGCAAGAGCAGTTGACGCTCTTAACTGCTAGGCCATCTCTCCAGCCCAAGAGAAATCTGCTTTTTCTACTTAGGAAATTGTTTTATTTTTTTTCTGTTTGACATGATGATGGTATTCTTTTTTTTTTCTTTTTTTTTTAATGTACTGTCTACATGTAGGTTTGTGCACCCATGTCGTGCAGTGCTGCGGAGGTCAGAAGAGGGTGTCGGATTCCCCTGGAACTGGAGTTACAGACGGTTCTTAGTCACCATGTGGGTGCTGGGGATCGAACCCGGGACCTCTGCAAGAGCAGTCGGCGCTCTCAACTGCTAGGCCATCTCTCCAGCCCGTTGATGGCATTCTTGTAGGCATGAAAATAGAACCAGTTCACCTAATGCTTCAGGCATATTCGCCCATTGTGAAATTCTAAAAAGAAATCCACCTCAGGAGCAATGATTCACAGGAAAAGTAATGAAGAAATGGTCTCTGAGCAGAAAAGTAACACACCGGTACTCTTCTCTCTGGGTTATTGATATTTTCATTGCTTTGTAATATCCTATGGTACACTTGTCACTTTATTTTTTTTTATTTTATTTTTTTATGTGTATGAATGTACTCTCTGCATGCAGGTTTGTGCAACAGTGTTGTAATGCCGCGGAGGTCAGAAGAGGGCATCGGCTTCCCCTGGAACTGGAATTAAAGATGGTTCTCAGCCGCCATGTGGGTGCTGGGAATCGAACCCAGATCCTCTGCATGAGCAGTCGGCGCTCTCAACTGCTAGGCCATCTCTCCCGTCCCACACTTGTCACTTTAAAAAAAAAAAAAAAGTAACTTCTCTCAAACAACAAAAGGACACATCTTAGTTTTTTTTTTTTAAGAAGAAAAAAATTCCCTCTTCATTAAATCAGTTCAAATGACCAACAGCAATTTCAAAACAACATTTTTTTACAACTTCTTTTTTTTGAGACAGGGTCTCCCTTTAGTTGCAGCTGGCCTGGAGCTCACTATGTAGACTAGGCTGGCCTTGAACTCATAGAGATCTGCCCGCCTCTGCCTCCAGAGTTCTGGGATTAAAGGCGTATGCCACCATGCCTAGCCCAAGATGGTTCCTTTTTTTTTCCTTTTCTTTTTTTCGTAGGATGGTTCTTAGCTGCCATATGGGTCCTGGGAATTGAACCCAGGTCCTCTGCAAGAGCAGTCAGTGCTCTTAACCACTGAGCCATCTCTCCAGCCCCTTAAAACAACATCTTTTTTTTTTCAGTCTTTTTGAGGCAGGGTCTCCCTGGAGCCCCAGCTGTTCTGCAACTCACTCTGTAGACCAGGCTGGCCTTGAACTCACAGAGATCCGCTTGCCTCTGCCTCCCAAGTGCTAGGATTAAAGGCCGGCACCACCACAACCAGCTAAAACAAGCAGAGGCAGGTGGATCTCTGTAAGTTCAAGGCCAGCCTGGTCTACAGAGTGAGCTCCAGGTCAGCTGGGACTTAAAGGGAGACCCTGTCTCAAAAATACAAAAAAACCCCAAAAACTTCTTAGCATTAGCCTAGGAGAAAAAATATTTTCTAAGAATCTATCAGCAAAGCATTTTTTTCTCTTGTTGACTAGGCTGAGAGAAGAAACCTGACTATGTGCCTACTGTTAAGGTAACTACGGGAATGAAGACGTTAATTTTGAAAAGATCCTTTAAGTTCCCTTAACTCAGGAGGATGACACAATGTGCCATAGGCGCAAACACTGAATAATTTAAATATTTGTGTAGTTTTATTTTACATGTCATGTGGTTCTTAATCCTACTAATCTTATCTATTGTACATAAAGCCCAGAGTGTGTGCATGTGCCCTTAACTTCTTTTCATTTTAGATGAAAGGGAGTACATCAAATTTGAGAGCTTTATAATTTAACCAAAGGATGAATATTGGCATATTGTTTTTCTACCTCTAACCTGGAACACTCTGAGATTCCCAGGTGAAATGCTTTAATTAACATTGATTCTTCCTCTCGAATGGAGTGGGAGTGTCCTGTCGGCTACATCCCTTTTTTTTTTTTTTTTTTTGTCTTTTTGACGCAGGGTCTCCCTTGTGCCCAACTGACCTGGGAAACTCACTCTGTAGACCGGCTGGCCTTGAACTCACAAAGATATGCCTGCCTGGCCGACTCCCAAGTGCTAGTTAATTAAAGTCGTGCGTTGCGTCACCACTCCCAGCACCTTTTACCTCCCTTTGAGGATGGTAGTTGGCAAGCTCAACCGTAGGCACAGATTTTGCTTGTAGACTCAAGGCCTCTGAACCAGAGAGGGTTATGGTCCAATACTCCCCTGTGGGAAGATCCAGTTTGAATTAGGGCCAGTTCTCAGCTAACATCACTCAGTTGGCACCCATGCCGGAGGCTCATGGATCTCTCTGCTACCCATGGTCCAAGAAGGTAGCAAAAACCACGTGGCCTAGGCCACATTGTTGCTAGGCGGAGCAGCGGGTTATACACTGGTTGTAGATTACTGGGTGGGGGGGGGGGGTCATGATTGGCTGGAGCTGATGTCATTTGTTTATAAAAGCAAGCTGTGAACAGGAGCGCTGGTGGCGCACGCCTTTATCCTAGCACCTTTTGGGCGCAGAGGCAGGCGGGGATCTTTGTGAGTCAGGGCCAGCCTAGTCTACAGTAGTGAGTTCCAGAAGAACCGCTGGGGACCATAGGGAGACCCTTTGTCTCGAAAAGACCCAAAAAAGAAAAAAAAAAAGCTAAGCTTGTAGCAGGCAATTAAGCGAATTCTCCATTACCATCATGACACAGAATTCCCGGCCATTATTTCTGTGCGCATACAGGCCAAAGCAGGCCTGAATTTCAAGTGTCAGTGACCAGTGGGTTGTATGGCGGTCCATCAGACCACCAATCTGGGTAGCTGGTGTGGGGCTGGAAGGAAATCTACCAGATAGACAGCTGTGAAATGAATTGTGAATGAATGTAGGCTGAAGATAGGCCATCAGCCATCAGCCTGAAATTCCTGTCCAGAGGCCAGCAGTCTTTGGACAGGTGGAAAAGCACGGGCAAGGGGGGGGGGGGGCGGGATTTTCCGTTTTCCCAGGCTAAGGAGCTGAGTTAGAAGTACCTCTCAGGTCGGGTTACGGAGTAACCGACTGACCTCTGCGCCGAGGGGTGAGTTCCCTACAGTGGCCGCAGGTGGGCACTGTGCCCCCCTTCCCCTAGCAGGATTGCACTGTGCCTGTTCGTAAGCAAGAGAAGCTCCACAGTCCCCCTTTCCCTTTACCTGTTACCTCGGGCTCATTTCATAACCTGCCTGCAGACACAGGTAGGCAGATCCCCTAGGTACACCAGGGCTGGTGAGAGGCCTTGGAGAGAATTATCTTTCCTTCAAATGAAAGCTGGTGAAAATCTTGGTCTCCAATTTAGCTAGGCCCTCAGCTATTGGTACCTCAGATACTGTTTTGCCAAGCTCCCAGGCCAGTTCCATCAACCAAAGCTGTCCTCAATCACTGCTCCTCACACTCCTGCGGGCAATCCTGTTGACATCTCACTGAGAAAACTGAACTGTTTCTAGGCGCATTTTCCCACTTTCCGCCCCATACCATAACTCCATCCCTGTCTGAACTTGCCGTCTTCTGCTTCCCCATCTGGGGGGGGGGGGTAGCCCTCTCAATGCTCTGGACTAAAACCTCCCTCTACTCATGAGACCGATAGCCCCTGTTTTGATGCCGCTAGACCTTGGATCCCCTGAATTTTCCATGTGATCTCTGCTGGCTACTGCCTCTGAGTTTGAAAACAGAGTCTATGTAGAGACTTTCTGCTCCGATCCTGATGCCCGTGCTATCCATCACAAACTGCTCATCCACAGCATGCATCCTGCTTCCACTCAGGGGCAAGCTCATTCTTCAGCCAATGGGTTGGCCTCTCTCTCATCCCTTTGGCTAATACTACTACACTGGCAAAAGTCACAGCGACGTCCCTAAGGCTAGACCCTTTTCCCTTCTCCACCGCTCCAAGCCATTTTGTTCCTCTGTGGCATTTCTTCCTGCCAGGCCTTTCTGGAAATGTTTCTCTTGGTGAATTAGTCCATTTTCCTTTATTTCTTTCTAGTAACTAATTCAACTCAAAATAGTCAATTGATGGTGACGATTGTATGAATGAGCAAACTTAGAACTGAAGTGATTGCAGTTCCCAAAATGTGCTGATTGATTTCCCCCCCTCAGTGTGTGTGGCGTGCTATAACCAGGGCCTGGAACCATCTCCCCCCGTCCCCTGCTGTCTGTCTCCTCTCTCCTCTGTCTCAGTCTTACACAGGCATTTATCCTTCTGATACTTGAAAAAACTGACTTCTCCCTGCTCTCTATGTTTTAGACGTTTATGAGTGTACTTGTTTAGGACACTTCTTTGCTTGCCTGTCTGTGGCTTCTTCTATAAAGGAATTCTTTTTGTAAAATTTTTAATTTTATGTTTATGTGTGTTTTGTTTGCATGTGTATAAGTGCCCCATACCTGTGGACCAGAAGAGGGCATCAGATCCTCTGGAAGTGGAGTTATGGACAGTTAGCTGACATGTGGGTGCTGGGAACTGAACCTGGGTCCTCTGGAAAAGCAGACAGTTCTCTTAACTGCTATCTCTCCAGCCCCTATAAAAGAATTTTTTTTTCTTTTTTAGTTTTTTTCCTTTTTTTGGTATTTTTGAGGCAGGGTCTCCCTTTTAGTACCAGCTATCCTGAAGCTCACTCTGTAGACCAGGCTGGCCTTGAACTCACAGAGATCCACCCACCTCTACCTCCAGAGTACTGGGATTAAAGGCATGCATCACCACACCCGGATAAAAGAATTCTCAATGGTAGGAATTATATATCTTACTCTTCTTTCTACTGCTAAATACACAATGCATTTCTTTTAAAGGCATGGATGCAAGATTGAGTTTGGCCTATCTACATCTTCTTACATTCACCCACCCAGACAATACTGTGTTTCTTGGTTGAAATGAAGTTAACTAAGTTTTAATTACATAGGACTTTCTCTTATGTTTTATACATAATATATATATGATATGCTTGAAAATTAAAAATCCTAACTTCCAGGTGCAATTTTATTTTATTTTTATCTTTTCGAGACAGGGTCTCCCTGTAGCCCCAGCTTTCCTGGAACTCACTCTGTAGACCAGGCTGGCCTTGAACTCACAGAGATCCACCTGCCTCTGCCTCCCAAGTGCTAGGATTAAAGGCGTGCGCCACCATACCCGGCATGGTACAGTTTTATTAAATGAACATTTGGAGGCAATGTGTACAATAAGACAATAGTCTATATTTACATGTCAGACTACAATGTTTTGGCCTCAAGTCACCACAGCCTGCATGAAATATTTTAGTGAAAGGACATTGTTCACTAAACGTGTATGTTGCATTAAAACACAAATTATTTTAAATAAAACACTTGGTTTATTGCTTTTTTTCTGCATGAGCGAATATAGAAAAACCAAGACATTAAAGAATAAGTTCAGAAAGTACCAAAAACGGTATTTAAGCTAAGTACTTCAGTGCTCATTGGAGTGGGTAGGTCTCTATTCCTAATATATTTTGATTTGCTGCTCTCTTTTTTTGCTACTTATCTAAATATGTATACAAAACCATCAACCCTGAAGTACAGCCTTAGTGAGGGAAATAGAAAGGCTGTGGTAACTAAGATGTGGGCAGTGCTGTGTTTATACCCAGTGGTGGAGTCTCCAATGTACAAACACACAGCTGCTTAGCAGAGTTCTCATAGAAGAAGTCTTTGAAGTTCAGGGAGTGGCTAATGGCTCCTTTGATCTCCTTGGTCTTTTTGCACTTCAGGGAGCTTTGGAAGAGGGTGATTTTGCTTATCACTAGGACCTATTGTTAAGCAAAAGAAAAGCAACTTCCTAGGTTTATTGAGATAGGTGGAGCAGGTAGGGGTTTTCCCAGACCAGATGTCTGAACTGCTACTTAGAGCCAGTTTTTTTCCAGAGGAAATTCTGAGGTGCATCCCTTTGCCTCTCCTCTAATCCACTTTGAACAACTGTGAGTTGGTTAATTGCTATGAAGTTCATGTCAGTAGAAAGATGTTTAATTCTTAGTCTTTTAACAAAAACAATACATGCTCATTCAAAGAATCACTAAAAACTCTTTTTTTTTTTTTTTTGGTGTTTTCGAGACAGGGTCTCCCTGTAGCCCCAGCTGTCCTGGAACTCACTCTGTAGACCAGGCTGGCCTTGAACTCACAAAGATCCGCCTGCCTCTGCCTCCCGAGTGCTAGGATTAAAGGCGTGCGCCACCACGCCCGGCTTAATCACTAAAAACTCTTAAGGAATAAAAGTAGTTTCCAAATAATGGCCCTCAAAGATAATTACAATGTAGTTTAAGACACTTCCTATCTTTTCATTAACTAAATACATACTATATTTTTAAAGAGATAGTACTCTTTATTTTTATTTTATTATTTTTTATGTGTATGAATGTACTGTCTGCATGTAGGTTGGTGCACCCATGTTGTGCAATGCCTCGGAGGTCAGAAGAGGCTGTCGGATTTCCCTGGAACTGGAGTTAATGATGGTTCTTAGCTTCCATGTGGGTGCTGGGAATCAAACCCGGGTCCTCTGCAAGAGCAGTCGGAGCTCTTAACCGTTGAGCCATCTCTCCAGCCCCTACATGCTGTATTTTTATATGGGAGAGATTAGCTTATGCTACACATGCAGTTTGTATAGTTTAAAAACTGTTTATTTTTAGGGGAGGAGAACCCAAAACAGGCTTTATTCACAGCAGATAATATTGTATACATAAGCCAGGCAGTGATGCATGCCTTTAATCTCAGCACTCTGGAGGCAGAGGCAGATGGATGTCTGTTGAGTTCAAGAACAGTCTAGTCCACATAATAAGTTCCAGGTCAGCCAGGGCTACATAGTCTCAAAAATAAAAAAAAGAAAAAAGAAAGAAGAAATTATATATTAAAAAACATATTCCAAAGCTCAAAATCTTTGCATACTTTTCATTAATTATTCATTCATTAATTCATTAATATTAAGTATATGGAGGACATCAATATATAACATTAATGGAAATTATGAACATTTCCTATGTCTTTATGATTATTTGTAAACATTTATGAATTCTATTATATTCAGTCCCTTATTATTAGAGGTGTCTTTTGTAAGGATTACAGATAATCAGTGTATCAAAATCAATTTCCCCATAAAAACAATTGAAAAACATCTTTAAAGTAAACATAGCACTGAATTCAATAGTCCTATCATCCCCTGGCCCACCACCATCACAACATTCCTATCATCTTATTTCACTATGTACTGGCATCTAGGAGTGCTTTGTTAGAGTTGTGGAGAGTCAAATGTGTTCAGGTTATATCACTTATTCACCCACTTACTTGTTTTCATTTAAGAATATCTGTTGCTTCCCTGAAGACTTAGCCTTTGCCTTCACAGAGCCCCAACAATCTACAGGAAGAGAGGAAGAACAATTAAAACAGAGATTTTAGTTATCATTATCTGGGGGCATGGCTCAGTGAGAGAGTCCTAGCCTAGAATGCATGAGAACCTGGGTTCCATCCCTAGTACCACAGAGACTCCAGTAATATTCAGAAAGGGCTATAACAGAGAAACTAGCATTAAGAAGGCTGTACATAGCAGGGACCAGTGAGGTTTCCCCATGAAAGCAACATTTCATCAGGGACTGTAAGGGGCGTCTGTTGTAACTCAAGTGAACACTAGAGGTCACCTTGGCGAAACTCAGTATGCCCTGATGACCAGGAGAGCGGCTTCGCACTGGGTAAGGAAAAGCCAAATCACTAGGGGCCTTGCCGGCTATCACAAAGGTTTCAAGTTCATCCCAAGGGACCACGGGGAGATTTGCCCTTTGAAAAGAGTGTTCTGGCTGCCAAATTGGAGATGGATAGGGGCTGGCAGTGCTGCTGGGAGATAACAGATGGGGAGTTATGAAAACTTAGGGTAGGAAGACCAGCTCGTCAGTGACTCACCAGCTGAGGTGGTCACTACAGGATGGCTGGACTTGAAGGTTGGCACCCAGGCTCAAACCATTTGCTCATTCATTATATTTACCTTCCAGACTTATTCAACTAACCAACATGCATAAGGACTTGTTGACCTAGCACGCATAAGCATAAGCACTTAGTAATGCTTGTTGCTTTGTTTACTTTCGTGTGTTAGGGGAAGGATTGCATTATCTAACTCTATTTTCCTCTTCCTCCAAAGAATTAAGTATGAGGAGGAAGTATCTGTCTTATGAACCTTCCTCTTTTGGTAATGCAGGGCCCCCCACTTCCCTGCCTGCACTCAGTGAAGTGCTGTATTCTGAGCTAAGTGCTGAAGTCTTGAATTTCTTTAGAAAAGCTTTCTGGGTTTATACAGCACAGAATGCATAAGTGTGTGAAGAGGACATTATCTTGTTTCTGCCAATGTTGGAAACTGGGTATTTCACCCACTGAAACATTAATATAAATATATATTAGACAGCAAAATATGAAAAATCAGAAAAGTGAAAAATAGAGGGAACCCAGCTCTAGTGTCATCTCCAAATGATAAATATTAATATCTGGAAGCATTCTATTGCAGTTTTTGTTGTTGTTAGTATTATTGTTCTGCAGTATTGAGAATGAAATCCAAACGCCAATGCTCTGCTGCTAAGCTATTCTCCCAACCCTCCATTTTAGTCTTCAGGTATGTGAAGGATTGCCTACAAGTCACTGACATACACATGCTTATTTTCTGTTTGTTTGTTTGTTTATTTTTAAATTTAACATCTGTGCTGGATAGCTTGTCAACTTGACACACCTGGGTTGAGGGAGCCTCAACTGGGAAATTGCCTCCATTGGACTGGCCTGTGGTCATATCTGTGGGGCATTTTCTTGATTGATGAGAGAGATGTGAGGGCCCGGCCCACTGCGGGTGGTGCCACCCCTGGGCAGGTGGTCCTGTATTATATAAGAAAACAGGTTGGGCACTGGCCAAAGAGGCAAGCCAGGAGGCAGCATTCCTCCACAGCCTGTGCTTCAGCTCCTGCCCCCAGGTTTCTGCCCTGAGTCTCTACCTTGGGCTTCCTTATTGATGAACTGTGATTCAGGAGAAGTATGCCAAATAAACCCTTCTACCCAAGTTGGTATTGGTCCGAGTGTTTTGTTACAACAGTCGAAGGCAAACTAGAACAACATCATAAGAGAAGTTCATTTCATTTAAAATATTATAAAAATGTTAATAATTATAAATCATGTCAATGAATGATTGTATTCCAATCTAATTCAACATAGGACCATGAATAAGTTATTACCAATACTTGTATTATAAATAATGCTATCAGGAGCAGTTTGGGCATAAAATTTTGAGTGTTTAGGATTATGCTGTTATGATAATTCCTATAAGCAAATTTAAGATCCTTTTATTTAAGGCTGTGTGGTGGTTGGAATGAGAAATGCTCCTATCAGCTTCACTACTTGAACACTTAGTCCCCAGTTGATGGTGCTGTTTGCGGAGGTTATGGAGTCTTTAGCAGGTGTAGTCTTGCTGGAGGAAGTGTGTTACTGAGGACAGACTTGGGAGTTCATAGCCTCACCCCACTTCCAGTTTACTCTCTCCGCTTCGTTTTTGTGGCTGATGACATGATCTTTTTAGCTTCCTGCTCCTACTGCCTTGCCTGCTGCTTGCTGCCACACCTGCCCACCATGAGGGACTCATCCCTCTAGAACATAAGCCCAAATAAACTCTTCCTTCTATAAGTTGCCTTGGTCATGGTATTTTATCACAGTAACAGAAAGTAACTAATACAGGATCCTAATACATGTCACTAATTTGACTTACAAAAGTGGATGCATCAGTCTGTTGTGGTGACATGTATCTGTAATACCAGTGTTGGGAAGGTGGAAACAGAAAGGTGGGACAATTGAGGCCAACCTGGATTACATAGTGAAATCCTTTCTTCAAAAAAAATTTGTAGAGCACTTGCCTAACATGCCCAAGTGTGGATGCCCATTCTGCAAAAAGGTGTGTGTGTGTGTGTGTGTGTGATACAAATTTACATTTCTTTTCCTTTTTAAAAATATTTTTACTTTATGTGTATGAGCATTCTGTCTGCATGCATGTAAGTTCACCTGCGTGTACAATGCCCATGGAGGCCAGAAGGCATTGATTGGATCACCAAGAAATGGACTTAAGCACCATGTGGGTTCTTTAAACTGAATCCAGTTCCTCTACAAGAGTAGCCAGTGCTCTTGTCTGCTAAGCCATCTCTCTACCCTACAAATTTACATTTCTACTAGCAACCTAAGAATATCTGTTTTAATTAGGCAACATTAAAAACAAAATTTGGCTTATTTAAGACATAAAGAAAAGTTTCAAAATAATACAGAAAACTAATGTTTTCATATACCCACAGTAACTATTACTTGGGAAAACGGCAAGCCTGCACTAATAGACTAATTGGCTGCATCTTTCAACACTTGGTAATGTAGGAATTTAGTATCAGGGTATTATTTTTTTTTAGTTATGTATCTATTTCTACCTGTTCTGCTTCTCCTTAAAATTAGGCTACAGTATTTTATAAGTGAGTTTACAAATTTAAATTGATAAAAGCCATAACATTATTATCATTAACTTCTGATCTGTGAATGTTTTGGTATTTGGCTTTGAAGTTCATTTAGTAGCAAATTATTTTAGATAGAAAAATTAGAAACAATATAAATCAATAAAAGTGACAAAGATTTAACTAGAGAAAACACAAGAGGGCAGTATTGCACAGCAATCTAAAGATGTTTGCATAAGATGAAAAGTAAGTCAACATTCTTAATCGTCAGAGTTTTTCAATAGATGTTTATACTCTTGTTTATATGTGTTATCTTTTTATTTTATTCTATTATTTTATTTTATTATATTTATAGTGTTATAAAAGGCTAATTTTATGAGGAAATTTAGTGTCAACATCCATATAAGGAATTCTGCATGCATTTGGGTTGTGCTGCTATTTTGTTAAATCCTGGAAAGAAGTAAATCTATTTTATATTGACTTTTTGGTTTAAATTTGTAGAAAAGCAAGGAACTAGATATAATATATAAAGGACACAATAAATTCTATAGTATTTGATATATATAGACACACACATCAAAATGGAACTGGTTTTTAAAAATATGTTTGTGTTTTATTTTGTTTTGTGTAGATCTTACTATTAACCTAGTCTGATCTCTTGCCTCAGTCTACTGAATTCAGAAATTACAGGCCTGTTTTACCATGCCCAGTATGACTATTTTTTAAATTAATAAACCACAAAAGGAAGAAAATAATCTAATGGTTTGGTAAGGAAAAATGTGTGTCCTTTGAGTCACTTCCTGACAATTTTCTGATGCTTAAATGAAATTGTAATTTCATTTAGTTCACTTGGTCTGGAAAATAAAGGGATGAGAAAATGGGACATTCAGGGCAATCACACATGCTTGTGCACAGATCTTCCCAGATGTTTTCAGCCACAGAACAGACGCAGTGCCAGCTTCTTACATTCCCCACACCCTAAAACTCAATCGGATTTGAAGTTTCACTGCCAAATAACATGGGGGGGGGGTTGGGGGAGAAGCAGGTGTTTTCTGAGCATAGTGATAGAAGAAAGCTGGAAGAGTTCAGTGATCAAGTCCTGGTACTTGGTAAAACAATACAGTGTGGTGACTGAGTGTGGAAGCTGAATCCTCAGCTTCTGCCTTACTCTAACTGTGCGACTTTGAGCACATTTCTTGACCCCTCTTGTACCTTATTTTCCTTATCTATAAATGCAGTTATAATGGTACTCATCATGAAAAGGTTTTGTGGGAAGATCCAGTTTGAATTAGGGGCTAGTTCTCAGCTAGCATCCCTCAGGGAACAACGTGGGAGTCATGGGATTCTTCTGACCCTGCCCCAAGAGAGCAATGTGGCCCACGCACATGATGCTAGGCAGAGCAGCAGTATACAGTGGCACAAGACTGGGGGTCTGTGATTGGCTCTGGAAAATGATGTCATTTTGCTTATAAAAGTGACTTGCAGCAGGCAATAAATTGAATTCTCCATTACCATCATTACACAGAATTCCCAGTCCATTGTTTTGTGTGTATACAGTCTGAAGCAGGCCTGAATTTTGAGTGTCGGTGGCTAGTGGGTTGGATGAGGGGGTCTATCAGACCACCAACCTGGTAAGCTAGTGTGGGGTTGGACAGAGACCAATCAGGTCACCAACCTGTGGAGTAAATTGTGAGTGGGTGTAGGCTGAAGCCAGGTCATCAGACATCAGCCTGAAATTCCTGTCCAGTGACCAGCAGTGTTTGGGCAGGTAGGAAAGCATGGCCAGATGGAAGGCGTTCTACCCTGCTACCCAGGCTAAGGACCCAAGTTGGAAGTACCTCTCAGGTTGGGTTACAAAAGTGACCCACTGACCTCTATGCTGAGGGGTCAGTTCCCCACAGTGACCTCGGGAGGTGATTGTGCTCCCCTTCCCCTAGCAGGACTGCATTGTACCTGTTCGTAGTAAGAGAAGCTTCCTACAAGGTTTGTTGTGGGAATTAAATCAATACATAAATCCTTGTAGAAGTGTCTTGGTACAAGGTAAGCTTTGTATACGTATTTACTCTCCTGTAAGACAGTCTAAGAAAATCTCTAAAGGAAATTAAAGTCCAGCTACCATAGAATATGGACTAAGAGGTAAGAGTTTTGTTGGACATGTAGAAGAGGATAATTAGCAGGACCCCACAGGAAGGTAATAGCCATTTTTCAAGCTGTACTTAGCCAGGGGCTTTTTCAAGTTCCTGGGAGGGGGGAGTAAATTAGCAACAGGGACATTTAAAAAAATGTTTTTTGAGACAGGGACTCACTTATCCCAGGCTAGCCTTGCATTCTTGTTGTAGCTGGGAATAACCTTGAGCTTCTGATTCTCCTGCCTCCACCTCCTGAGTGCTGGGATTACAAGTGTGTGCCACTATGACGGGTTTAGTGCTGGGAACTGAACCCAGAATTCAGGCATGCTACGTGCTCTACAACCTGTGCTACATCTGCAGCCCACAGCAGTAGCATCTGTCCAGATTCCTTCTCTGTTCTATGATAAACTACTCTGACCACAAGCAATCTGGAGGGGAAAGTGTTTATTTCCAAATGGCATTCTATCACTGATGGAAGTCAGGGCTAGAGCTCCAGGCAGGAACCTGGAGTCAGAAACTGAAACAGACCATGGAGAAATGCTGCTTGCTGGCTTGCTCCCCGTGGCTGGCTCAGCTACCTTTTATATACAGCCCAGGCCCACCTGCCCAGGGATGGCGCTGCCGGAAGTGGGCTAGGCCCTCCTACGTCAACTGGAATTAAGAAAATTCCCCACAGACATGCCCATAGACCAGTCTGATGTATGACATTCCTCAATTGAGGTTCCCTTCTCCCAGGTGACTCTGTTTTATGTCAAGTTGTCAAAAAACTAACTAGCAGAGTATCTTAGTGAGGGACCAGAGTCTGGCTTATGTAACCTGTGGAGAAAACCAGGCCTGCTTCTTCTTCCACTATGAGAAATCCTTAGCCATTCGAAAGTACTTCCATTTAATGTTTATAAAAGCCTTCTTTTTTTTTTTATTTCTGTATGTGTATCAATGTACTGTCTGCATGCAGGTCTGTGCACCCGTGTCGTGCAATGCCCTGGAGGTCAGAAGAGGGTGTTGGATTCCCCTGGAACTGGAGTTCTCCTGGAATTGGAGTTTCAGACGGTTCTCGGCTGCCATGTGGGTGCTGGGGATCGAACCCGGGTCCTCTGTAAGAGCGGTCGGCGCTCTTAACCTCTAGGCCATCTCTCCAGCCCCTATAAAAGCCTTCTTAAAGGCCTTCAAAGTCCCCACCTCATCTTGACAGGATCTTAACTAGTACTGTTTGAATTGGGTATGGGTTTCGAAGTTGGGCAGATGAACTATGCAAGACCTTTGCAGAGCAAGTTGCTTTAACAAGACTTACTTCTACCATACACAATATGATGTGCAGGGGAAGCCAGTTCTATCAGGTCTCATGTTTTCCCCTAAGTATATGTTCATTCAACACAAAACATTCGTCTCCGACTTGACTGAGGTGGCTGACCACCACCAAACCTGCTTCTGAACTGGAATTTGGTTGAAGAGCCAGCCCCGGCCTCAGCTTCCTTGTAAGCACTGAGGAAGAAGGCACAATGCTCCGTCTGTAGGTGTATCTGTTGGTCTTCTCTGTGAATCTTGCAGGTCCCTCACCCTCTGGACCTTTAGGCTGAGGCTGCCAGTCTCAGGACAGCTGCAGCACGGGGTGGCAGGAATGACCTCAGGAGGCCGGTGGAGGTAATCACAGAGATACTGGATACCCTTGTGGGTGAGGTACCAGTAGAAATATCTTCAGGCAAACTGCTTCTTCATGTAGCCTCGAGACTTGAGAGACTTGCATAGCCTTCATGACATGAAGGTTAGGTACATTCTTGTCTGCCAGCTCTGGGTGTTTGGGCATATGAACATCCTTTTTGGCTACCATCACACCCTCCTTAAAAAGGCGTTCATAGATGGCGATCTGGTTCTTCTTGGGCATCAACACCATGGCGGCCACAGGATCTGAGGCCGAGACTGGAAAAGCCAGGTCACTTTTATATTCAAAAAATAGTCTCTTTGGGGGAAGAAAAACCATGAAATTGGAAAAAAGACACAATTCAATTTCTACCACTCTGACTTTCCAAGCCTGTGTTAGGATTCTGTTCATTGGGTAGGTCTCATTCACATTGTCATAGTTGCTTGAGTAAGTGGGAAAGTAAACATGTTATTAAGAAAACAAGGGGCTGGAGAGATGGCTTAGTGGTTAAGAGGACTAGCTGCTCTTGCAGAGGACTCAGGTTCGGTTCCCAGAACCTACATGGCAGCTAACAATCATCTGTAACTCCAGTTCCAGGGGATTTAACACCCTCTTCTGACCTCCTTGGGCATTGCATGCACTGGTGCACTTACATATATGCAGAAAAAACACTCACACACATTTAATAAAAATAAATTAATCAGAAAGAAAACAATTAACTATCCTGTGAGTTGAGAATATTGCTCAGTGGTGGAGCACTTGCCTACCATGCACCAGGTCCTGAATTCTATCTTCGGCATTGAAGAAAAAAAAAAAAAAGAAGAGGAAAAACTGTTAGCTTTGCATTGTTCACCTAGATTTCAGATTTGACCACTTACGTGCTCATCCTCTTTCTTTCTTTCTTTCTTTCTTTCTTTCTTTCTTTCTTTCTTTCTTTCTTTCTTTCTTTCTTCTTTCTCTCTCTCTCTCTCTCTCTCTCTCTCTCTTTCTTTCTTTCTTTTTTTGAGACAGGGTTTCCCTATACCCCCAGCTGGCCTAGAACTCACTCTGTAGATCAGGCTGGCCTTGAACTCACAGAGATCCACTTGTCTCTGCCTCCTGAGTGCTAGGATTAAAGGCGTGTGCCACCACGCAGGGCTCAAAGATAGTCCTTAGCCTCCGTGTGGGTGCTGGGAATCGAACCTGGGTCTTCTGCAAGAGCAGTCAGCACTCTTAACCACTGAGCCATCTCTCCAGCCCCTCATCCTCATTTTCTATACAGATTATTCTTAAGTGTCAATATAAATCTATGTTGTGATGTTTGAGCGAACCCGAGTTCTCCCTGGCCTCAAAAGCAGTAACTGTGTTGGAAGGACTTTGCTAAGCAAAACTGCCTATTTAACTTTAGACTGGACCATACCAACCAAATTTACAAGATTGGGTATGTGTCTGGGTGTGAACTAAAGACAAATACAAACTTCATCCTCACTGTGCTTCAGGGTGAGAAACAATTCATTCAGCAAATATTTGAACAACTAATTATTAATTGAATTTTTGGTAAAGACAGCTCTGGAAGATACAGAACATATATTGTCATGGAGATTACGGGGAAAGACATTGTTTATGGGTTGGAGGATTGGGACAGGGTCTCACTATGTATGTAGCCCAGGCTGGCCTGGAATTAACCATCCCCCTGCTTCAGCCTCCTGAGTATTGGGATTACAGACATGTAATACCAAACCTGGCTAGAACATTTTTTAACTTAAAATTTAGATTTTATTTCATAAATATGTATTGCCCAATGGAATTTTATTCAGCTGTAAAGAAAAATGAATTCATAACATTTCAGGAAAATGAATGGAACTTGAAATCATTGTAAGTGAAATAAATCAGACCCAGAAAAATAAATACATGGTTTTGTCCTCACATGCAGAAACTGAATTTAAATGTGTATCTCCCTATGTGTGTGTATGAGTGAATTTTTTTTTTTGTGTGTGTATTTGTGTGTGGGGTGATAAAATGAGAAAGAAGACCATGAGAGGAGAGAAGGAGGTATTAAAGGGTCAGAGGGGGCAGGGGAAGAGAAGATCATGCAATGGATGTGTCCTACAAGCAGAAGGAGAGGTATGGGGGGTCCAAAAAGGAGGTGGGTGTCAGGAAGGGGGAGGGAGTAAAAGAGGGGGTTGAAGTAAAGTATGTATGAAATATACATGTATGAAATGCATAAGAAGCCCATTGCTTTGTATGATAACTAAAAAATTAACAAGGGTCTAGAGAGATGGCTCAGCCATTAAGAATACTTGCTGATCTTCCAGAGGATCCACATTCAGTTCCCAGCACCTACATAAAATGGCTCACAACCACCTGAAACTCCAGCTCCAGATGATCTGACTCCCCCTTCTATCCTTTCTGGGCACATATACATACATTGAATTTTTTTATTTTTATTTTATGTGAATGAGCCTTGCCTGCATGTAGGTAAGTGCACCCATGTTGTGCAATGCCCAAGGAGGTCAGACGAGGGTGTTGGATTGCCCTGGAACTGGAGTTACAGATAGCTGTTAGCCTCCATGTGGGTGCTGGGAACTGAACCCTGGCCCTCTGCAAGAGCAGTCAGTGCTGAGCCATCTCTCCAGACCCATAAATTAATATTTAAAATTAATCTTCCTTTGGAGATGGCTCAGTGTTTAGGAGCACTTGCTTCTCTTGTGGAAGACCAAGATTTATTTACTAGCACCTACAAAATGGTTCACGGCCATCTGTAATTCCAGTTACAGGGGATCTGATAACTCTCTGGACTTTAAGGGCACCAGGCATATACATACTACATTACTTGCATGCAGACAAAACACATACATATAAAATGTAAATATTCGTTAGATGTTGTAACAGGCTGTTGTGTCTGTCTCCACATGGAAGTGTCTGTTTGTCGTAGTTTGTCTTTCCATTGCTGTGACAAAACACTCTGACCAACACCAACTTGGGGAGGAAAGGGTTTATTCAGCTTACATCTCCCAGGTCACAGATCATCACTTAGGGAACTCAAGGCAGGGACTCAGGGCAGGAACCTGGAGGCAGGAGCTGAAGCACAGGCCATGGAGGAGTGATGTTCACTGGCTTGCTCTCTACTGGCTTGCTCAGCCTGCCTTCTTATACTGTCACTGCTCAACAATCAAGACAATACACCACAGATGTGGCCACAGGCCAATCCAATGGAGCCAATTCCCCAACCGAGGCTCCCTCAACCCAGGTGTGTCAAGTTGACACCAAAGCTATCCAGCACACTGTTCCACAGTCTTACAGTTTATAGTCCATGTATCAACTGCATCTTCAACTGCCACTTCTTTCTATACTTTTTTTTTTCTTTTTGAGATGGTCTTCCTGTAACCCCCAGTAGGCCTGGAACTTGCTATGTAGACCAGGCTAGCCTTAGACTCACTGAGATCCACCTGCCTCTGCCTCCTAAGTGCTTGGATTAAAGCATTTGCCACCATGCCTGGCCTTTCCACACTTTTGTGCACATCTTTTGTACTGATTACTAACTCTTTCTTTCTTTAAACACACCTGTGGTACATGCCAAGTTATATAAGTGAGGACTTCCTTTAGCATAGAAGCATTCTGTTACGATTTGGTAATATTATTAGCAGATATCTCTGAATTTTATAATACTATAGCCAATGTCTCTTAGTGTACCTACCAACTCAAGGTAAAAACAAAATAGACCATCAGGTAGTTGATACATGCTCTCATCAAGTTCCTGTGCCATTAGAAGGAGCAGCAAAGAATCCTCAATAGTGGTATAAAAATTTATGCCAAAAAAAAAATTTATGCCAGCATTATTTACAATAGCTGAAAGGTAGGAACAACTCAAAGGTCCATCAACACATGAATGGATAAACAAAATAGCATCCACACATACAATGGAATACTACTCAGTCTTTTAAAAAGAGGGAAGTTCTCATACACGCTACAATGCTGAAGATGTGTTAGTTGAAATAAAGCCACACACAAAAGGACAATATAAAATTGTACATACATGCAGTACCTGGAAGTACCAAATTCATAGAGACAAATGATAGAGGTTGTTACTGGAGGCTAAGGAGAAAAGTGAGGCTAAGGAGATTTCTTGTGTTGTACAGTTTTGTTTGAGATGATGAAGATGATGTTGAAATGGGTAACTGTGAGAACAGAACCCTGAAAACGAGCCTGATGCCATAAATACTTCACAATGGTGCATCAGCCAGGGCTCTCTGAAGGGACAGAACAGACAGAATGAATAGATATATAGAAAAACAATTTATTAATCACCTTCCACAAAAGAATCACAGCTGACTCACGTCCGAGGGGCAGAGAACCCATTAATTGCTTATTCTTTTAAAATATTACTTTTATTTTATGTATATGAGTGTATTGCCTATATCAATGAAGTACACTGGTGTCAGACAATGCCCATGGAGGTCAGAAGAGGGCGTTAGACCTTCTGGAATGTTTGTTAGTCACCATGTGGGTGCTGAGAACAGAACCTGGGTCCTCTCCAAGAGCAGTTAGTGTTCTTAACTGCTGAGCCATCTTCCCAGCTCTGAGCTGCTCAGTTCTTGAGACTGGGTGCTTCACCAGTCCCAATCTGGCACCCAAAACCTGGAGGGTTCCAGGATAGGCCCTGATCCTTAGTCAATGATGGGATCCTGAAGATGCTGGTTCTGAGGTCAGCAAAGGAACCAACAGTGTGAGAGGGAAGGCCTACCAAGCAAAGGGAATCTTCCTTCTGCAATGCCTCTTCTGATCTGGGAGGCTACAGGAGGTGCTGTCCACGTTTGGAGTGGGTTTTCCTTAATGAATTAAGGCAATTAAGTTCAGGCTTCCTATTCAGCTGGCTCTGATTTGTGGCAAGTTGACATTTAAACAAACCTTCAGAGATGGTAAAAATAATACAATTTATTTATTTATTTATTTATTTATTTATTTATTTATTTAATCTTTTTGACATGGGGTTTCCCTGTAGCCCCAGCTGGCCTGGAACTCATTATGTATGTAGACCAGGCTGGCCTTGAACTCACAGATATCTGCCTGTCTCTGCCTCCCAAGTGCTAGTATTAAAGGCGTGTGCCACCATGCTCAGCAATACATTTTTATGACATAGCTTTGCCCTACCACAAACACACAAATGTACATATACAAAGCCTTGGAGAAGAATACCTGTCAGGATGTTATCACTGTGGGATGCCTGGTATCTTGTGGGTTATAAATATAGGAGTATTGTTTCTGTTATGCATCTAAAACATTAAATTTTTTCTTAATTTTCTCCTTCTACTAAAATTTTCCCACCTTTCAAGAACTTTAGACTTGCCTCATTCTACCATTCACAATATTTTCTGTATGCAGATACTGTAACATAATTGCCACTGCTGCCAATGTTAACTTTTGGCTCTCTTCCACCTGGTGTCTTGTATCTACTGGAGATCTGAGGCACCCACAGTTAATATGTGAAACAGGATTCTGGGATAGTAATTTTGATAGTCTGATAACCATGTGGTTCTAGTGAGCTTTTGTTCTTTTAAAAGTGTTTTATATTTATTATTTTATGTGTATGAGTGTGTTCCCTGCATGGATATAAGTACACCCATGTTGTGCAATGCCTGTAGTGAGAAGATGGATGGAAATGGAGTTACAGATGGTTGTAAGCTGCTGTGTGGGTGCTGGGATTCAAACCCAGGTCCTCTGAAAGAGTGGCCAGTGCTCTTAACCACTGAACCATGTCTCCAGCCCAGTGAGCATTTGCTCTTAACATGTGAGAATACTATCAAAGACAATTGCAGTTTTCATCTGGTTTCAAGCCTATGGATGGACCCTAAGAAGATAATAGGAGCTTCCCAGAGGAACTGCAAGATAAGAGAGGGAGTTTCTGTGTAAGAAAACATTATAAAATCACGAGAAATGTTCTGCTCAACCCTTGTTCTCTAACACTACTTGGCCTTGTGGAAATCTTTTCATCTGGGTAAGATATGCTTAATGTGCTGCATCTTGGGACTGAGGAGTGATTTACAGGAAAAGGAAATGAGGAGTTTCAGCATTAGCTAAACATCCTGGCATATTGCAATTTCCTTGAGTTAAAACCTTCCATTTTGGAGGGAAAAAGTTCCTTAAGACTCAGGATGTTGTGAAGGAAGGAGAAACATTCCAGAGCTTGCTAAAAACTCAGGAAGTAAACAGCTCAGTAGCTTCAGATGCTGAGCAGATTCACTCGGCCCCTCCTCAAGCATAGTTAAGCACCAGGACTGTTAAGAGACACTTTCAGGGAGGCAGAGGCAGGCGGATCTTTATGAGTTCAAGGCCAGCTTGGTCTACAGAGTGAGTTCCAGGACAGCTGGAGCTACAGGGAGACCCTGTCTCAAAAAGACCAAAAAAAAAAATGAGCCACTTTCAGATCAGATCAGTTGCTGAGAACACTCTCACACAACTGAACTGCCTGGGTAGAGGCAAAGATAAACCTAGCGTGAAAGACACAGAGAACAGCTGAGCTGTTGGAGAGAGGCACTCAGCTGCCTGGATGTTCTGCAGTGAGCCCCAGCTTTCATGAGTGGTCACTTATGCTGGGTAGGCTTTTGGAGATCAAACTCTCTTTGAGTTCTTTCTGTAAGTGACCCTTCACCCATACTCCTGTAAATAACCCCATTAAATTAAATTTAAATTAAAAATACAGCATTTTTCCCTTTTATAAGTGTGGACTGGTGAGATGGCTCAGCAGGTAAAGGTGCTTGCAGACAAGCCTGATGATCTGAGTTTGATCCCAAGAGCCCACATGGTGGAAGGAGAGAACTGTTTCCTGCAAGTTGTCCTCTGACCTCCACACACATGCTGTAGTGTGCATATACCACACAGTTTATTTAATTAAGGTTAAGACAAAAATCTTAAGTGTTTTCCAGGCACTAGTAGGACAGGATAAGAATAACTACTTACTGCAGCACATGTCCAGTAAATGTCAAGTATATTGTCTAGTTCTGTAAGAGTACACTTCAAGAAGGGACTTTGGGAGAGACCCTGTGCCTATTCACTCTCTAAGGAAGGGCAAAACCCCAAAGAGTCTCAATCAGAGAGTGAGAGTTTGTCATTGCACCTTACCAGGATTTCCCTGCAGCTGTGCAGAGCATGGATTGGATAGAGAAATCAGTGGATGTAGAACCAGAGAAGGAACTGCTGATTCAGAGCCGTTGGGCAGCAAACCTTGAACTTCCAAAGACTAGGGAATTCTGCCCATCCTTAGACTCTCCACAGCCAGGGCATGAAAGCTTGTGATTTGGATCTCTCCATGGTCCTCACAGGTCTTCTCTGCATTGTAAAAAGCGCTTGCAGCATCCCCTTCGATGTCTCCATACGACTGGGGTGCTTTACACCTCGCGGGGTAGTACATTGCCTTGCTGTAAAGGAGCCCCCGGGGTTGTCGATGGCTCCTTTGGAAAGCCTTTTACTTTTTACCTTAGCATTTTCAGATTGATTCGCCACAACATCTTGCATCAGAAAATGAAATTTGAAAAGCATCTTCTCCTTTAAGTTCTTAAGAGCTTTTCTGCATCTTTTGCTCTGAAGGGCATATAAAAGTGGGTTAATGGCCAAATTAAGCAGTGCCAGCCAGGCAGACATTGTCTGCATCTGCGGAGGAAGTGTCCACCCGCCGCTCACAATTGTGCTTGCCTGCGAGATGCTTACAATTATGTAGGGGATCCAGCAACAAAAGAAAGTAAGTAACCAGAAATAGATGAAAGGTACCATTGTGTTCAGGAGCAGGGGCGGTGCACATTTAAAAAATGTCTGGTATTCTGCTCTGAGAAGAGAAGCGAGGTGTGTTTGTGTGTGTGTGTGTGTGTGTGTGTGTGTGTGTGTGTGGTCTGTGTCTGTGTGTGCATGCGGGTGGGTATCAGCCATACTGTAAGGCCGAGCAATGTTCATCTTTGGGACGGTTTTCCTTGAGGATTATGAACTCGTTTAAAATTGTCTTGGTCATTTTTATCAGAAAAAGCTATCCTTGGCTCCATCCTTCTTAGCAATTGGCTTTCCATGTAGCCCCTTGGCTTGATCCTTAGCCACTTCTGGAACATAAACATAGCCCAAGGTAGCAACACACAGACAAGAACAAGAAGAGCAAAATGCTGTAAGCCTGGAACTTTAACCTGAATGCCCACTGTGAAGGTAGCCAGAGATATTCAAATGACCACCATTTTGCAGAGAAGAAATCAAGAAAATGCAACGGAAGGCCAAATCCAAATCCCAGTGCTGATAGTTGCTTTTAAACACTCTAAGAACCGTCTGTAACTCCAATTCCAGGAGAACTCCAGTTCCAGGGGAATCCGAGATCCTCTTCTGACCTCCGCGGCATTGCACTACACGGGTACATGCAGACAGTACATTCATACACATACAAAAAATAAATAAAATTAAAAAAAAAAAAAGAAAAAACCACTCTAGCTGGGCATGGTGGTACACACCTTTAATCCCAGTACTTGGGAGGCAGACAAATCTTTGAGAGTTTGAAGCCAGCCTGGTCTACATGGTGGGTTCCAGGATAGCTGGGACTACAGGGAGACCTGACTCAAAAAGACCAACAAACAAAAACAAAAACAACTCTCCCAACCACACACACATACACACACACACATACTTTGGTGCTAGAAAGATAGCTCTGAAAGAGGATCTTTGTTCAGTTCCCAGCACCCATTTGGAGGCTAACAACTCCAGTTCCAGGGTCGATTGTCCTCTCTGGCCTCCGCTGGTTTGCATGCATGTGGGGCACTTACATACAGGTAGATAAAACATTTACATAAATAAAATAAATCAATCATAAACAAACAAAAACCCTACTCCATACTTGCTAAACACTAGAGAAGTATATGCTCAGGGAATGTAGCACACAGCAAGTGGCCAAGCCAGTGAAGCCGGCTGAGTGCTGGCTGATGTGTGTGTGTGTGGGGGGGGGGGGCATTGATGATTGTCAGGTGTTCTGGTAGCAGAACTGAGTTCAAAACATAAAAATGAAATACAAAATATTGATACTGAGACTAGACGGTCTTAAATGATTTCTTAAATGCTCATTTTTGCAATGCAGTGCTATAAAGTCCATTCTTGCCTGCATCCCTTGCTCTCTGGGAGAATTAGCTACCAGTTTCCTGAGAGGAATTTGTATCAAAATGGCTTTTATAAACATGACTCTATAGTTAGTTCAGCATCTTAGTATCTTTCATTGGGAACTAAAGTATCTTCTAAGCTGTACAATTATCTTCTAGCATAAAAAGAACAACAAAAAAACTTTGAACATTTTAACAAATCTACACAAGCAATACTTTAGTTTTTAAAAAACCCTCAAAAAGATTTTAAAAAGAAAAACATAAATAGGGGGCTGGAGAAATGGTACACTGGTTAAAGGCACTGACTGTCCTTGCAGAAGACACAGATTGAATCCCACCAAATGGTGGCTTCAACAGTCCAAAATTCCAGTTCCAGGTGATCCAATACCCTCTTCTGACTACGCAGGCATTGGATAACAAGAGTGCACTTACATTCATGAAGGCAATACATGCATACATGTAAAAAAATTTTAAAGCCATAAATAATAACTATGCTATTCTTTTTTTTTTAATTTTTTAATTATTTATTTATTTTTGTATGTGTATGAATGTACTGTCTGCATGCAGGTCTGTGCACCCTATTCTTATTGCAAATCTTACTCTTTTGTTTAAGAACTTTGAGAAGCTCACATTAAAAAACCTTTCCTGGGGCTGGAGAGATGGCCTAGTGGTTAAGAGTGCAGACTGCTCTTGCAGAGGACCCCAGTTTGATCCCCAGCACCTACATGGCGGCTGAGAACTGGCTTTGACTCCAGTTCCAGGGGAATCCAACACCCTCTTCTGACCTCCATGGCATTGCAAGACACGGGTGCACCAACCTACATGCAGACAGTACACTCATACACATAAAAAATAAATAAAAAATTTTAAAAAGCCTTTCCTGTAAGGTAAAGTAATGGGAAAGAGGAAGCATTTAGGACTTCTACATATCATGTTTACTTGTAGATACATTTATTTGAATAAATGAATATGGAGTGGGAGAGTTGGCTCAGCAGTCAAGAGCACTCTTGCAAAAGACCAAAGTGTGATCCCATGTTATGAGGCTCACAACCACCTGTAACTCCAGCTCCAAAGGATTCAACATCCTCTTTTGACATCTGCAGGCAGGCAGGGCACACATGTGCATAAACACCCACACAGACACATATACATACATAATTAATAAAATAAGCCAGGGCTGGAGAGATGGCTCAGTGGTTAAGAGCACTGGCTGCTCTTACAGAGGACCCGGGTTTGATTCCCAACACCCACAGGGTAGCTAACAACCATCCTTAACTCCAGTTCCAAGGGATCCAACACCCTCTTCTGAACTCCGTGGGTATGCACAACATGGGTGTACTTACACATATGTACGCAATACCCTCATACACATAAAATAAAATTTTAAAAAAATATATTTTTAAAAAGAAATGCAGGGCTGGAGAGATGGCCTAGCGACTGCTCTTGCAGAGGACCTGGGTTCGATCCCCAGCACCCACATGGCAGCTGAGAACCATCTTTAACTCCAGTTCCAGGGGAATCCAACACCCTCTTCTGACTTCTGAGGCATTGCGCGACATGGGTGCACAAGCCTGCATGCAGACAGAACATTCATACACATATGAAATAAATAAAAATTTAAAAAAAGAAATGCAGTTACATGCATATATATAAACTAATAAGATTTGTAGAAAGCAATCTCTATATTTGCTTTTTCTTTCTTTTTCTCCTTTTCTGTTCTGTCTTGATTTTGGTTGATTTCCTTTTTGCTTCCATCTTCTTATGCTGATTTTTTTTCCTTTTCTCCTTGCTTTTCCTTTATTCCCCATCACATATACACTTATAACTTCATATGCAAGATAGCAACTATTTCATTAATTAGTACACATACACTTTAAATTATTCTTAAATAGTTTATACAAAACTTCCCAAACTCCATACCTGTGACAACTGAAAAAAAATGAAACTAACCAAGAAACCAATCTGATTTTTCTGTATCTTTATTTTACATGAAATTAAAATAGATGATGCATATTCATAGACAAATGACTCCACCTTTCTTACTAAAACATCAGAGTGTAACTATAAATGGAAAACACAAAATGAGTATTTAGTCAAAATAAATCAAAATGAACATGTGAAGAAATCACCTAGCTTCTGTTAGATTATTGCTCTTGCCTTTCTATCATTAAAGACAGCACAGCTGGCAAAATATTTGCTCATATATGTCAACCTTGGTTCATAGGAAATATGGACATTACAGAATAAAAATGGTCAGCGATAAGAAATACAACAATCATGAGAAAATTTCTCAGGGAAAAAAATGGTACCTGCAGATCAAAGCAAGACACTTGTGATAAGAATGGAGCATGGTAACTTCAAAGGTTGTTCTCGGCACGGCTGTGAACCCGCTTTAGGTATAAAGCTTGCAAGGACTTGAGCATCCTGAAAACATTCCAGATTAACTTCCCAGTTTGACAGAAAGCAATTAAGACCTTGAAGGGGGAGATAGATTGAGACCTAAAGCTCACAAATTCATCTCTGAAATATTCCTTTCTCAAGAAATCTTTTCTCAGATAAAAGCCTGACTTGGCTCTCAGAATTTTTTTTTTCAGAAATAGAGTTTAATAAATTACAAGTATTCACATGGGGGAAGAATGGCAGACATAGATGGTATTGTAGTTTGTAAATGCATTAAATATCAAAGTTTACACTACTAGTAACTGACATTCTTTCCTTAAGGCTTTAATGCATAAGAACTCACCAACTCTTTATGTTTTTTCTTACTCTTGTTCAAGTTGCATCAAGGCTAATTCATTAGCATCTTCCCCTCTAACTTTCTGAGATTTCTTGTGTATGCTTCAACGAGGACATCTTTATTACAAACAGACTGGGGTGCGGATAAAGCATTGTTTGGAATTGGTATTTCAATACAAACACATATCCCTTTGTATTGAAGTGGAATGAAGCTAATCCCCTTTGTGCATTCACATCAATTTCTCTCTTTTCTTCCTTTGTCTCAGTGATGCCATTTTTTTTCTTCTACAAACCTCAAAAGTTATTGCCCATGCTGTGCCCAGCAAGCATCTACTAAGATTTGCGGACTTCTTTTTCTACATGGATCCCTTCCCTGCCAAATGTAATTTTGATTTTACTGTACATTGGGGCTTTCTTCTCCCTTGCTCTCATGGTATAATGCAACTCAACAATTGTTCAACAGTAATTCACCAATGAAGACGATGATGGCTTTATTCAGGAGCACCAAGCTCATTCCTACTGCTTCTTTAGGGCCAGTCGGAGACCCTCTCCTGTGTTGAATTTTGAAAGTAAGCCATGTCCTGTCCACCTGTGCATTATCAAGGAAGTGAAACCAGCCACCCTATCAATAGGATTCCAGCTCCTAAAGCTGCATTACAATGTAGGATTCCACCCAGATAAAAGAATCCACCATGATGTTTAAAAATTTCCCCCTTTCCGTTAACTAAATCCACACTGGGTCTTATTTGTATACTAAAGTATAACCGTTACAATATCCAGTGTAGAAAAAGAAAAGGTATGCTCAATCGGTATCCTCCTCTGAGGGAGAAATGGATCACAGGAAGCAGATGAATTTCAAGGCACTTTCCAGTGCCACCAATCACTGTTAAAAGCACAACATTTGTAACTATATTTAAAGTTTCATCAAGGAAAAAGCTGTATGTTGGTTCCACAAGCCAGGTAACAATAATACATACCTCACATTATAATGAAGATTTGTGAGGTGATGCTTGTTCACACTTAACAGCACCTGTGTTAATGTTCAAAATATTCTAGTGGTTTATTATTGTTAATATAGCTATTAATGTCTTGCCTACTATGCTACAATAGATCAATACTTAACACAAAAAAATCATACATAGGCTGTGCTGCATTTAAACAAGAGGTGAATTTTTAAAAGTGTATGCTTTTCCACCCAGTGGAATTTTTACTTAATAGGCTTTCTCAAACACTAATACTTAATGGAAAAAAGAGATCTCTTTTAGAAATACAATTTTCTACAATTTCTATATTACATTATTATCAATAATGTTTTTTCTGATCTTGAGACAAGATGTTGGAGTGGAAAATGAAACAAATGATGATGATGGATGATGATGATGATGATGATGGATGATGATGATGATGATGGTGATGATGATGATAGTGATTATGGTGATGGTGATGATGGTAGCAGTAATGATGGTGATGGTGATGATGAGGAGGAGGATGAGGATGATGGTGATGATGATGATAGTGAGGATGGTGATGATGGTGATGGTGATGATGATGAGGAGGAGGATGATGGTGATGATAATAGTGAGGATGGTGACGATGGTGATGGTGATGATGATGATGAGGATGATGGTGATGATGATGATGATAATAGTGAGGATGGTGATGATGGTAGCAGTAATGATGATGATGTTGATGATGGTGATGATGATGAGGAGGAGGATGAGGGTGATGGTGATGACGGTAGCAATAATGATGGTGATGGTGGTGATGATGAGGAGGATGATGGTGATGGTGATGATGGTAGCAGTAATGATGGTGATGGTGATGATGATGATGGTAGCAGTAATGATAGTGATGGTGATAGTGATGGTGATGATGGTAGCAGTAATGATGGTGATGATGATGGTGATGGTGATGATGGTAGCAGTAATGATGGTGATAGTGATGATGATGAGGAGGAGGAGGAGGAGGATGGTGATGGTGATGATAGTAGCCGTTATGATGGTGATGATGATGAGGAGGATGATGGTGATGGTGGTGATGGTAGCAGTAATGATGGTGATGGTGTTGATGATGATGAGGAGGAGGAGGAGGATGGTGATGGTGATGATGAGGAGGAGGATGATGGTGATGGTGATGATGGTAGCAGTAATGATGGTGATGGTGATGGTGATGATGGTAGCAGTAATGATAGTGATGGTGATAGTGATGGTGATGATGGTAGCAGTAATGATGGTGATGGTGATGGTGATGGTGATGATGGTAGCAGTAATGATGGTGATAGTGATGATGATGAGGAGGAGGAGGAGGAGGATGGTGATGGTGATGATAGTAGCCGTTATGATGGTGATGATGATGAGGAGGAGGATGGTGATGGTGGTGATGGTAGCAGTAATGATGGTGATAGTGATGATGATGATGAGGAGGAGGAGGAGGATGGTGATGGTGATGATAGTAGCCGTTATGATGGTGATGATGATGAGGAGGATGATGGTGATGGTGGTGATGGTAGCAGTAATGATGGTGATGGTGTTGATGATGATGAGGAGGAGGAGGAGGATGGTGATGGTGATGATGAGGAGGAGGATGATGGTGATGGTGATGATAGTAGCAGTAATGATAATGATGTTGATGGTGGTGATGATGAGGAGGAGGAGGATGATGATGGTGATGATGGTAGCAGTAATGATGGTGATGGTGATGATGATGATGAGGAGGAAGATAATGGTGATGGTGATGATGGTAGCAGTAATGATGGTGATGATGATGATGATGGTGATGGTGATGATGGTAGCAGTAATGGTGATGGTGATGATGATGATGAGGAGGAAGATAATGGTGATGGTGATGATGGTAGCAGTAATGATGGTGATGATGATGATGATGGTGATGGTGATGATGGTAGCAGTAATGGTGATGGTGATGATGATGAGGAGGAGGAAGATAATGGTGATGGTGATGATGGTAGCAGTAATGATGGTGATGATGATGATGATGATGATGGTGATGATGGTAGCAGTAATGGTGATGGTGATGATGATGATGAGGAGGAAGATAATGGTGATGGTGATGATGGTAGCAGTAATGATGGTGATGGTGATGATGGTAGCAGTAATGATGGTGATGGTGAAGGTGATGATGGTAGCAGTAATGATAGTGATGGTGATAGTGATGGTGATGATGGTAGCAGTAATGATGGTGATGGTGATGGTGATGGTGATGATGGTAGCAGTAATGATGGTGATGGTGATGATGATGATAAGGAGGAGGAGGATGATGGTGATGGTGATGATGGTTGCAGTAATGATGATGATGTTGATGATGGTGATTGAGGGATAATTTAAATTTGCTTCTTGAATGGACTGTTCCTGAATATCAGACATGATGCAGAGATATAACTTCAGCAACCCCTCCCATTTATGTGGGGGAAGGGGTTGAGGGCTCAGAGAGCCATGCGAATGATGCTTGCTAGGAACATGGTACTCACTGGGACACCCCCCCCCGTGAACTCTGGGGAGCCACCCGCATCATCTTTGGCAGAGGGTCCAGAGTGGAAGGGTCCGGATATGGACGTGGCTTTAGGCACCTCTAGTGCCATTTAAGTTGAAGTTTCCCTCATTCACTCTGTAAGCAAGCCTGAGTAAATGTGCTAATTCCCTGGAAACTAGGATTAGAATCTGTTCCTTGATTTGCCTTCAGAACCATGGGTAGCAGGGGCAGGACACCACCTCCTGGAAGGAATGTCTATGACAAATTGGCATAGTTTGGGCAGGATAGGCAAAATGAAGTCTCAGGAAGAGTGATGGAATTCCCTTGGTTATGGGGAAAGATGCCTGTAACTGAAGGAAAAGTTGGTTGAGGGAAAAGTATGGGCAAAGGGGATTCTGGCATGGTGGATTGGCTGCATAGTGTTGGCGAGTGTAGCAGCAGAAGTATGGATTGTGCAGTGGACTTTAAGATGTGTAACTAAAGTGAAGCCACCCAGGTGGATAGAGTCACTGGAAAAAATTCCCAGCTGGCCATTTGCTTGTAAGTGGTACAAAGTAGCATGCTTAATTGAGCAGTCAGTCTGCCAAGTAAATATGGGGATTTTTTGAAAACCAGAGAGGGTCTAGAGCGAACTTTGTGAGGCCTGGAAGTAGCAGACCAAAGGTGGGATGTGCAACAAGCCGTGGCTGAGGTGGCCTGGACCTTACTTTCTGTTATTAAAGAGATATCCTGAGTAGGGGAGACAGCCCAAAGAGAGACTGAAAATTTAAGGGAGAAATTAGAACAAGAAAAAAATAAGAGGCTGGTTCCTCAATATTGGCCTCTGAACTTATCAGTAAATTGGATAAAGGAGGAAAAATATGTAGAAATGTCAGCCTGCTGCTTTTTGCATTTAGGAGACCCAGGAGAAAAGGCAGATAGTGATGTGGAGGAGAGTGACTTAGGAAAAGCACAAGATGTCCCTCAGGTCCAACCTTTAATACAAAGAAAGGAAAAAATCCAGGTTTCAACATGCTGATGGTGGCCTTAGTGATGGCCCAGTTCAGGAAATTAAGACAATCAGAGAATACTCAGCACTGGAGTTGTTGAAATTGAGAAAGACTTTCAAACAGGTAATGAAGGGGCCCCTTACCACCTGGCTTACGAAGCTGTGTGACATGGGGGCATATGGAATTATTTTAAGTGTGAAGAAGCAGAAAAGCTGAGTAATGTGATCACCTATTCCTTCTTGAGACATAAGCTATGAGTCCTGAGACAACACAAAGGAAATCAGTCCCTAATGGATTGGCTAATAAGAGCCGTTAGTTCCAACCTCCCCAAGTAGGTTTCCCATAAATAGCAGGGTGTGGAGGATAACAGGAGAGGGGCAAGCACTACTGAGGGAACTGGATATGAGAAAAGCAATACACAGTGCCCAGTTCACTGGGCCAGAGAGGACTGTGTTTACCAGTGATTTAAGGAAAGGCTTGATTGAATAAGGACCTCGAGATTGGTATGGAACTTTAATGGCTGTGCTGAGTGCCTTGATGGGACAGAGTCTTTATAAAATAAGAGAGGCTTTGTCAGATCTAGGTGACTTAGACCAGCATGTAAAATGTGTCTGTAGCCGTGCATGGTGGCACACACCCTTAATCCCAGGACTCAGGAGGCAGAGGCAGGTGGATCTCTGTGAGTTCAAGGCCAGCCTGGTCTATATAGTGAGCTCCAGGCCAGCTGGGACTAAAGGGAGACCCTGTCTCAAAAAGACAAAAAAAATGTGTCTGTAAAGGAGGAAAACAAACTAAAGGAGATATAAAAAGGGCAAAACAGAAAAGGAATTCTGCTTAGGTTACTAGAAGGCAGATGTGGCAAGATTTATGTCAAGCTCAAGTTCCTCAAGAAAAAAATTGATAAAAAAACAAATTCCATGCTAAAAGACCTCTGGAAGGCTTTAAAGTCAAAGTAACAGTTCACAAAAAGCATATGGAGAATAAAAACTGTGCGTGTGTGTGTGTGTGTGTATGTATGTATAGATAGTTCTCTCTCTCTCTCTCTCCCTCTCTCTCTCTCTCTCTCTTTCCTGCCCCCCCCCAAGGCCCAGTGACTCTTGTGGGAAAGGCAGGCACATACAGATTGTAAGGGCCAAAGAAGGGGGGGTGGGGTATAGGATAATTTAAATTTGCTTTAGTGGACTGTCCCTGAATTTCAGACATGCTACTAGCTGTAGAGACACTAGCTGCAGAGACATAGCTCCAGCAACTCCTCTCATTTACATGGGGGGAGGGGTTGAGGGCTCAGAAAACAGTATGTGTGTTGTGCTCTCTGGGAATGCTTTATAGTCACTGGGAATCTGGCACTTACAGGAATGCATGGTGAATTCTGGGAATGTGTGCAGTGAACTCTGGGAAGCCGCTGAGGCCATGTTGGGTGTGGAGCCAAGGGTTGTGACCTGAAGTGAATATAAGGGGGAAGGGCGCCAATAAAATTTTGTTAGTCTATTCTTACCTCACCCATTCACTCTGTAAGCAAGTTTGAGTAAACTTGCTAGTCTCCCTGAAACTAAGATTGGAGAGTCTGTTCCTTGATTTCCCTTGGAAACCTTAGGCAGCAGGTGTGGGAAACCACATGTGTGATGTTTCCTAGGAGGAATCTCTTCTACAGTAGTGGTGATGATGATAATGATAGTGGTGATGATGGTGATGATGATGGTGATGATGATGGTGGTGATGATGGTGATGATGATGGTGATGATGATGGTGGTGATGATATGATGATGATGAAGAAGATGGTGATGGTGATGGTGGTGATGATGAAGAGGATGATGAGGGTGATGATAGTGATGATGATAGTGATGGTGATGGTGATGGTGATGATGATGGTGGTGATGGTGATGGTGATGGTGGTGGTGGAGATGATGGGTGGCAATGCATCTAAGCTTTGCCCTCTTTCCTTATGTGAAACTACACACTGTGCTATTTTTCCATCTTAACATTATGGAGGACTCTCTGAAGTCAATAAAATGTATAAGAAGGTACATATTGGGGCTAGAGAGATAGCTTAGTGGTTAAGAGCTTTGGTTGCTCTTGCAGAGGACCAGGGTTCAATTCTCATCACCCACATGGCCACTAACAACCATCCTAGACTCTAGTTCCAGGGGATCTGATGCCCTCTTCTGACTTCCATGGGCATTGCCTGACATAGGTGCACTTACTTATATGCAAGCAATACACTCATATACATAAAATAATAATAAATAAAATATTCTTAAAAAAACAAAAAGAAGGCACATTATGATATTCTGTCTGACAGCCAGCACCTGCCATATTGTTCTCCTAGGACACAATATTTTTCTGTCTATTGAGAACTATGATCTAAGACTAGATGAACCCAATCTTAGGAACATTTTAAATCACTATTTTGTGTTATTTAAAAAAAAAAACAACAACTGTAAACATGCTGTCTAACTGGTAAGAGTACAAATTCATATGACTTCTTTAAAGTCAGTTTACTTTTTATTGCAATCTTAAATATGCTTATGTCCCCAATCCTGCCTTTTCACCACTAGGTATTTCTTCTACAGGAATGTATATACAAATACACAAAAATGTAGCAGAATAGTACTATCTTCAACTCTAAAGCCTATCAGAAGATCGGTTAAATAAAGTAAGGCATCCACTTATAATGCTGTTGTTAAAAAGACTAAACCAAGATGGATGCGGGGATGCACACCTTTAATGCCAGCACTCAGGAGGCAGAGGCAGGTGGATCTCTGTGAGTTCAAGGCCAGCCTACTCTACATAGCAAGTTCCAGGACAGCTGTGGCTACAGGGAGATCCTGTCTCGGAAAGACCAAAAAAAAAAAAAAAAAAAAAAGACTAAATCAGAGCTAGGAGTGGTGGCACAGGCCTTTTATCCCAGCACTGGGGAGGAAAAGACAGGCTGATAGCTGTGAGATGAAGGGCAGTCTGGTCTATTTAGTGAGTTCCAGGGAAGTTCAGGCTACAAGGAGACCTTGCCCCTTGCCACCACAAAAAGACTAAACTTAAAAAGCATGAAGAAAACCATAATAAAATCAACACTCCATCACTGAGTTATTTCTCTATTATAGGTGTGATGGAGGTTAGGACTTATTGTGTATTTTACTAATAGTTGAGTTTAAAATTCAGTAATTTTGGTCTTTTTTAATTTTAATTTTTAATTTTATTTTATTTTATTTATTTTTTATTTTTATTTATTTATTTTTTGGGGGGTCTTTTCGAGACAGGGTCTCCCTGTAGTCCCAGCTGTCCTGGAACTCACTCTGTAGATTAGGCTGGCCTTGAACTCACAAAGATCCGCCTGCCTCTGCCTCCCAAGTGCTAGGATTAAAGGCGTGCGCCACCACACCTGGCCTTAATTTTTAAATTCAACTATTATATTATATTATATTACAATGATATAGAAACTGTGGTGGTTTGAATGAGAATGTCCCCCATAGGCTCCAAATACATTCGTGTGTGTGTGTGTGTGTGTATGTGCGTGCGTGTGCGCGTGTGTGTGTGTGTGTGTGTGTGTGTGTGTGTGTGTGTGTGTGTAGGCCAGAGGTTAACATGTCAGATAATTTATTCTAACTCTCCATGGTTTATTTCAAACCCCATGTATCTCTTGGGAGATACTGTACATAGCTTCAATCACCTCTTTCCTTCTCTCCTGTCCTCTCCTCT
>VZQC01004008.1:2672303-2691988 GCA_009823505.1 Rhizomys pruinosus
CTCTCTCTCTCTCTCTCTCTCTCTCTCTCTCTCTCTCTCTCGTGCATCACACACAGACACACACACAGACAAACACATACACACGGACTCAGACAGACAGAGCGACACACATACACACACACACACACACACACACACACATGAAACTAAAATCGTAAACTTAATTATGACTTTTAACTCTGTACATGTGTTATAGCCTGATCGTACTGTTTTGCTCCAACACATATTGAGCTACTCGGGCTATGTTATTTTTTAATGTTTTATTTATTATTTTAATTTTGTATCTATGAGTGTATTGTCTGCATGTATGTAAGTGTACCCATGTCATGCAGTGCCCATGGAGGTCAGAAGAGGGTGTCAGATTCCCTGGAACTGGAGTTATGGACAGTTGATAGCTGCCATTTGAATGCTGGGAACAGAACCTGGGTCCTCTGCAAGAGCAGCCAGTACTCTTAACTGCTGAGCCATCTCTCCAGCCCCTATTTTAATCCCTCCCTCCCTCCCTCCCTCCCTCCCTTCCTTTTTACCTGCATCCCTTTTTGAAATGCTCGAAACTGAACCCTGGCACTTAGATACACAAAGCCAAGTGTTCGCTCACTCCCAGCCCTAATTTTGTACTTTTCCTTTAGAACATAACAGGGTAAAGATAATAAAGATTTAATAAAGGGGTAAGTTTAAAATCAATTGCACTAGCATTGTAGTAAAGGCTATATCAATTGATTCTGATTTCTTTTGACATAACATAAATACCGTATTTTCTCTTTTATATTTTACTGCAGCTCTTCTTTGTAACAGGTATAAGTGCATAATTGTATAGACTTGTCAATAACTAAATAGTTACTAGAATAGAAATAGCCTGAAAATATTATCTTCTGTATTGGCATTAAAATGAGCCATTTTTATTATCTCTCTACCCACTTGTGTTCTGAATGAGAGCAGGAAATCACTTACTGAGATAGTGCTGCTTTTTGTGTGTGTGTGTGTGTTCTTTTAAATTTTTTCCTGTGTTGCTCAGGCATAGCTAGGTCTTATTTTTGTGACAATTTTACTGAAACAGTGGTATCAGTTACTTCAGAATGATTGCTTTTATAGATCTTAAACCATCTGTGCTAAGTTTAATTAGCCTGTCCTTTATATACAAGTTCTAAAAACCTATAATCCCATGGGCACTGTAGCTCTTGTTCAGGTTTTGTGAATTCTCTATTTATGTGTTCAGTTACTCAGTTACATTCAGAAACCAGATTGTCTATATTATATTCTTGAAGTTTTCTTCTATGCGAATTATCCAGTTGTGAATTTCCCTAGAAATTATTTGTGACAAATGATCTTCCTCCAGGGTCACGGGTGCCCTTGTGTGCTTCACGATAGCTGTGAAGGTTCCTACTGAGAGATTTTGTGATTGATTATGAACTAAACAACTCACTATCCTTTTTACCTGCTTTCTTTTAAAAATTTTGGGTTCTATAAAAGAGTTGCTAAGACATATGTAGGTTGCTATGTGTACTATGAAATATAACAGCTATGCTGCTGACCTTATCCTGCTGTCTTTCTTAAGTTGTGGAAACAGGCTGTAAGGGATGGATTTTTAAGGAGAGTCATAGTTGCGGGAGTAGTCACCACAGTATTGCCAACTTCTTTAATGTCTTTATGTGCTACAGCCACAGGTGATATTTGAATTTAATCCAGTGCCATTTCGATCTTGCTCAACTCGGAAAATGGTTCTTGTGGGAATTCTTTTTTTACTGTTTCCACCTGCCACAAGGTATTAGCAGATGACAGAAAACACTGGGAGGTGCTTGTGACATCTAAGTGAACAATGGCACAATTGTTTGCCTTTCTGCCTTCAAGGACATTTGAAGGTGGACTTCTGAAGAGAGTGGTGTTTTGTGTTTTTTTTTTAACATAAAACGGCTGTGTATTTTTGTGAACATAGATATTTGACCATAACTAGGACTGTCCAACCAGATAACTACAAATAAGAAGCCTGAAACAAGAGACCAATTCTCCCCACAGCTGCCTCCCTGCCCCCACTCTGGTATGCCACTTCAGCCACTTCTAGGCACCTGCTGTTGCTCAGGGAAGCCTCGTTTTAGAAATGCCCAGGATCCCAGTGGAGCTGTGACCACCATCCAGCAGTGCTATCCTACGAGGAATAGGGAGAAAACCCAAAAGCAGAAATGCTGAGAGCAGTGTTTTCCTTTCCACATCTTTGTAGATGTCTTGATGCTGTTCTTGAACTGGTGAAGGGCAGCACACAGAGGTTGAATCACTGTATTCAAGGGTGTCCCTGAGACCCCACAAGTCCCAATTTCATGGTAGGATTGTTCAATAACATGCCCTTGGTCCTCATCTCCTCTTCCATAGAAAGGAAAGAGTACCAGGTGGCTCATTCTTTTTTTTTTTGGTCTTTTTGAGACAGGGTCTCCCTGTAGCCCCAGCTGTCCTGGAACTCACTCTGTAGACCAGGCTGGCCTTGAACTCACAAATATCTGCCTGCCTCTGCCTCCCGAGTGCTAGGATTAAAGGCATGAGCCACCACGCCCGGTTGAGGTGGCTCATTCTTAAGTACAAGACATTTTATGCATGTTTGAGAAATGTTCATTGGAAATGAACCCTGGAGACTACTAGTTCTTAAGACTCATTAATATGCAATCATCCTTAACATCCACAATATCGAATGAAAGAAAATGCTTCACCCTTTGATGTCTTTAATTTTTTGGAAAAGCTAATATTCCATGGCATTTAGAAAAAGACAATTGAGAGATCTGTGGGAATTTACATCAGCTTAAAAAAAAAGTGGAAGGGGCTGGAGAGATGGCCTAGTGGTTTAGAGCGCCGACTGCTCTTGCAGAGGACCCGATTCGATCCCCAGCACCCACATGGCGACCATCTTTAACTCCAGTTCCAGGGGAATCCGACACCCTCTTCTGACCTCCGCGGCATTGCACGACAGGGGTACACAAACCCACATGCAGACAGTACATTCATACACATAAAATAAATAAATTAATTAATTAAAAAAAAAAAGAAAAGAGTGATGGGTTTGGATTATCCAAAGATTGGGTGGCGACATTATAGGCACAGGGCTAGTGCTTCACGGGGCTAGTGCTTCACGGGAACAGAAACTGCAGTGCAGCTGGGTTCCTGAAAGATAAATTTATTTATTTATTTACTTATTTGTTCAATTTCATGTGTGGAGTGTTTTGCCCGAATGTATGCAAGTGCACCCCTATTGTCCAATGCCTGAGGAGGCCAGAGGAAGGTATCAGATCTCCATTCTTAGCCACATGTGAGTGCTAAGAACCCAATCCACAACCTCTCCAAGAGCAGCCAGTGCTCCTAACCACTGAGCCATCTCTCCACTCCTGAGAAATTATTTTTGTGAGTTACGTTATACCTCATTTTATGTTCATTTTTTTTAAAAGACTCAAGACTAAATCAGCAACAGCTGAAGAATGAAAATCTTCCTATCAATAAGCATGAAACATGTACAGAAACGGGGGCCTCCATTCAGCAGAACTCTGTCTTCCTGCCCGGGAGAGTTCTCCAGAAGTCTGGAGGAGGAGACGTGGCCAAGCTTCAACTGGCCGCAGGTGCAACTGGCTCTTCCACAGGGCAAGAACAATGTCGGGAGTGAGCCGGCCCGGTTTGCAGTCCCCCGTGGTGACTGCCTGTCGAGTGCAGGCTTTTGTCTATTCTTTGTGTACTATTTGACTCAGCTTGAGCCAAACGAATCAGCAGCTAAAGCCAGAGCCTACCTTTCTGCAGAGAGCCTAACGTTTGATGTTTCTGGACATTTTTACAACACGCAACCCCTGCCCCAGCTCCTGCTGCCTTACAAGCACTTTTCACATGAAAGTACAAGACTCTAAAATGGTACCTTCCACACACTGCCCTCCCGTCAGGAGGCGAGCAGACGAGGCTTCCTGACAGCTGGCTGTCCATCTGTTGTTTGATGTAGGACAGAAAGGCATCGTGGGGTAATAGGGAGATGGCTATTTCCCCAAGATGTCAACTCTGTGGTCCGTAGTGTACCCTCCCTTGGCCTTCCTGTCCCTTTGCCCCCCTCCCCCCCGCTGCCTGTTTGCCCAGGGTCCCAAGGCTTCCTCTTCTCACAAGGCAACTAAGCTCTGTTTACCTACCAGGCTTTTCATGTACACACATTTTCTTGATCACAACAAACATTTCAACTGCTCTGTGACAGTTTATCAGCTTGAATGCATTGCTAAAGGTTTTTTTTTTTTAAACAATGTACAATCTTTTTCAACTTTTATTCTTGCCTGAAATTCTTTATTTTTATTTATTTGAGAACCATTTTCTAGCTTGCTTGGCAAGAAAACTGAGAGAAATATTTAAGTTAGTCGTGAAGCTTATGAACCATACCATGCTGAAAGTAATCTTTGTGAAAAAAAAACTTTGATAATCTTCCTTTTGCTGTACATGAAATTTATAAATAGTTCAAATATCTGCATATATCTATATTCCTATATGATAGGTACACAGTTTAAGACTAAGAGATGGAAAGCATGTTTGGCAGAATGCACGAGCTCTGACGGGGTGGGGGAATGAGCGGGAACACGGGTCTAGATTTGTTAAAAATAAATAAATAAATACATTTAAAAAAAAAAAGAAAAATAACTTAGGATGATTTTATAGTGTTTGTAAAGAATTAAGCTGACATTTTGGTGGTGGTGGCACTGAATGACTGTAGGTCTCTGTGGGAGGTGTTGCCGTCTAATAAACGAGTATCCCAATTTTCAAAAAAAAAAAAAAAAAAAGAATTGTTTGCCCTGGGCGTGGTGGCACACGCCTTTAATCCCAGCACTTGGGAAGCAGAGGCAGGCGGATCTCTGTGAATTCAAGGCCAGCCTGGTCTACATAGAGTTCCAGGACAGCTGGGGCTACAGGGAGACCCTGTCTCAAAAAGACCCCTCAAAATTATAATAGAGCCATTATAATATAATGACTGTATTTAAAAAATATAATAAGCATGGTGGCACATGTCTTTAATTCCAGCACTGGAGAGATAAAGGCAGACAGATCTCTGAGAGTTCAAAGTCAGCATGTTTTATATAGTGAGTTCCAGGGCACTGTGGGCTACATAGTGAAACCCTGTCTCAAGAAAGAATTAATTAAAAAATAAATAAAATCTAGAATTGTACTTGGGGCAGGTAAGATGGCTCAGTGGATAAAGGCGCTTGAACTTGAAGACCCAAGTTCAAAACCCAGGACTTGCATGGTGAAGGGAGAAAACTGATTTCTGTAAGTTGTCCTTTGACCTTTACACACACACACACACACACACACACACCCCAAGTAATAAAAAATTTAAATAGTACATGGTATCTACAAAAAATGTTTTGCAAGATCAAAACAGGACTTGGTGCTTACTGGACCTCATTTGGTGACCATGGGAAGGGAAAACCCCAGTGTGAAACACAAGGCAGAACTGATGGTAGTTTGGGCTTGCCAAGGAAAGACTTCAAACATGACATCTTTCAGCCCAATTAAAAAAATCATAAGCTAAAGATGCTAAAACCTATGATATATGTGGCATGCATATATGCATATTTTGGAGTGATGGAAATTGGAAGGAATAACAACAACAACAGAAAAGTCTGCATTAAAGAACTGACTGAAACAGTGAACTTCTGCATCTAGAATTTTGAGAGAGACTGAGAAAAAGATGAAAAACATGTTTAGCAGAATGCATGAGCTCTGGTTGGGTAGGGGGGGCAAGGAGGGAGGCACAGGTCTAGATTTGATTTGTAATGTAATTTGATCTGTATGAAATGCACAGAGCTTCAATAAAACATTGGCTAAAAAAACAGGGAACATAAAAATGTTTTGTATTTTATGGAAAATGCTTTATAAGTAATGAAATATGAAGAGACTTGATATGTATTGAGGATGGACTTGAACTCCTGATCCTCCTGTCTTCACTTCTGAGACGCTGTGTTTACAGGTGTGTGTCACTACGCCCAGTTCATGTGATGCTGGGGCTCCCACCAGGGCTCTGTGCATGCTAAGAAGGCACCTACCACTGAGCTACATCTCCAGCTCTGATCAGGGATTTCTATGAATTCTTGTTACATGGGGTTGTTTTCACCTGAAAACAAAAATAAAATAGGGCAGAAGGGAAGGTGGAAGGGAGGGATGAAGAGGAGAGGGAGGAGAGAGAGAAGGAGAGGGGAGAGAGAAAGAGAGAATCTCCTTTTATTGAAAGGGGGGATTTTGATGCCAGGCTTGGTTTTATATGTTATATGTATATAGCATGATGTTTTCTTTTTTTTTTTTTCTGGTCTTTTTGAGACAGGGTCTCCCTGTAGTCCCAGCTGTCCTGGAACTCACTCTGTAGACCAGGCTGGCCTTGAACTCACAAAGATCCGCCTGCCTCTGCCTCCCAAGTGCTAGGATTAAAGGTGTGCGCCACCACGCCCAGCTCGAGTCTTTTTTTATTTTTAAACTTTATTTTTCTATATTTTACCTGTTTGGGTTGCATGAAAGTGCATCATCTGAGTGTAGTGCCCATAGAAGCTAGGAAAGGACAGTTCTCCTGCAGCTGGAGTTGTTAGTGATGGGAACCGAACCTGGGTTCTCTGCAAGAACAACAAACACTCTTAACCGCTGAGCCATCTCTCCAGCTCTGGAGTCTTTGTATTATAAGTCCAACATCTGATTTGTATTAGTTGATTATCCTTTCTCTTGAGGACTAGTCAGATTTTTCAAGGTGCTTCATGTGTCACATAATTCTTTATTTCATCCTGGAAATTTTCAATACTGTTTATGTATGACATGATATTTGGGTCTCTGAGTCCCATCGCATCCTCTAGAGGATGCTGATTTTGCTTACAACAGTAGGCACAAGCCTCACAGGCTTAGAGCACACATACTGTTTTGCCTTCCTTGTGCCCATTTCCAATTCATTCTCAAAGTCTGAAAACTACTTATTTTTATTTTCTTTTCCTCTTCTTTTTTAGGTATATTCCTTCATGTTTGAGGTGATCCTGGAATGTATTACTGTTCACTCACGAAATTAGCTTTATTCTCAAAAATCTCTCCTATGTGAGATTCCCTAAACGCACTAGGACTCCCACAGGCCCCTGCTCACTGGTTCTTCTGGCCAGAAAGATAGACTTCTTTAAGAAGCCTTATGTGCTAAAGCTCCTACTCAAGGTAAAATGAAAGGTGAGGAATCCATCCTGGGGTGGAGCTTAGTGGCAGAGGGTGTGCTTAACATGTGAGTGGAGCTGGATTTCACCCCCAACATTGAAAACAGAATCAAGAGGGAGAAACCCCACAAAGGGTCCCACTGCTCACTGTACTCTTCCCTCTGTAGACCCTTTGCCTGCTGTGATGGTGCCTCATGATCCGTGACTGGCTCCCAGCTGGGAGAGGAAAAAGAAAAGAGAACGGGAAGGAAGGGGAAGTAGAGGGGCGGGGGAGAGGAAGGGGAAGGAGAAAAAGCAACTGTGGTGACTTTCACCAGTGTTGGGATTCCAACACTCAAGAGGCTGAGGCAGGAGGATTACTGTGAGTTTGAGGTCAGCCTGGCCTGTATAGTGAGCTCTAGAAGGTTCTTTCATATGCTTCACCTTAGTGGTTTTTCATTCTTGGCTCCTGACCTAAAGTATTCTGTTGTCTATATCTGCTGTGTCACTTCCTAACTTGATTTACTCTTCAATAAAAGCTGGGGCAATAAAGCTCCAAATCAAAATCCAACCAGAAAAGACCAGAAAAATGAGCACTGCCATTGTGATGGCCATCACAGAAGAAGGGAATGAGTTCTGAGAACCCAGAATTATAGTTAGTGAGTCCCTGAATTTACCACCATTGTCCTTTAGCATCAAGTTGTGAGTTTCTCTTCAAACTGCCTTATTTGATTTTACTTTCTTGAATTCCCAAGTAGCTGCTTCTTGCATTTTGTACAGAAATTTTATTTGTATGTAGTGGGAGCCAAGATTAAACATATAGTGTGATTACTTATATGCAGAACATATGTAGTTGTTATGTATATATATGTAGTTATATGTATAATTATATATATGTAGTTATATCTGTAGTTATATTTGTAGTTATATATAGCACTTAAAAAAAGACTGTAAAACTCAAATTATCATCACAGTTACTGTGTACTGGTGAGATTATATTTCCCCTTCTGTTTGTTATTTGCCAAATGTTTTGTAACACACCTTCCTCAGCTTCTTCCAAATCTCTGATTAGCTGAGTCTTTTCTGAATGAGCATGTAGTTTACAGCCATTGGAAACCATTAAACCTGTAAGAGCTGCTTTCAGCTGCGAGAAACAGAAATCACCAACTCAGTGGCTCAAAGAGTAATGAAGTATATTTTTTAACATAATAAAAAACCCCCACAGCAAAGTCACCACAGGGCTGCTTGACTTTGTATCATCACCTGCTAGTCCTAAGGGTGGCTTGGTCTCTGGGTTTGGCTTTGGTCTCCAGCTCATTCTCCTCATGGTTGCACGATGGCTGCAGCAGTGCAGACACAGCTTCCAGACACAACAGCATCTAGTGGCTAGAACAGACCATCTCTTTCTTTGCATTATTTATTGTCCTGTTTGATTACAGATGAGAAAACCTAAAGCCTGGGTACCCATCCCCCAGAGCATCCATGCTCCAATTACTCAAAACTATTCATGGTGCACACAGCAGGGGGCGGGGGGGAAGGGGGAACAGGTAAAGGGCCAGCCAGCTGTCTGTCTGCTTCATCATAGGGGCCTGGCCAGAATTTACCACACTGAAACACTTATGTTGAGTAAGATGCACCTTGGAGTTGGGCTAAGCCTTTTCTGAAGGCCGTGACTTCCAGTAATAGGGCAGATATGGAAAGAGCTCAGAATCCTTAGGAAGGAAGAGAGACTGTGGCAAAAGCAGGGGCCCAGAATGGTTTGGGCAGGAAAGGCCACCTGCACTGCCTTTCCATGGAAGACCATGGTCCAGATTCCTAATTTCATCAGGTGCAATCAGAATATTTATCTGGGATGCGTTCTTCTGCCAGTCCCAGTTCTCCCCTGCTGTGTATAATGAGGGAGGATGAGGGAAAAAGAGTGGAGCATTTGTAAAGTTGTAATCCCCCCTAAACTGGGGATTTTCCAGGAAGCCAACTGAGGTAGAAGTTCTGAGAAAGTTGCTCTAATCAGGCTCCTCCTGATACCAGTCACAAGCCTCAGTTTATCTCAAGATGCTTCTACTGATACCAGCCACAGATTCACCTGCGCCCATTCCCCTACTTTCCAACACCCATTTTCCAACACCCATTTCATTGTAAGCCCACTTCCTTGTGTCCCTGGGTATAAAGCTGCCACTTTGGGCCATTCTGCTGCTGGGCATCCTGACACAGGCAGGCCAGCCGCCATGCCTGAAATAAACCCGACTTCCTTCTTATCAGAGTCCTGACATTTTCTCCCCTTACGCCAAGACTCCCCTCAAAATGAACCTAACAGCACTCACCCCAAATTTGTGACTTCTTGTGGTTCCTCACCTATGCATTCTCCTTCTACTTCATTCACACTGAAATTATTTGTGTCCAGAAGCATTGAGCTGATATTTCCCAGCATAGAGTAATGCCCATCCCTTACCTAGGGCTAACGAGGAAGAATCCTAGAGACTATACTATAGAAAAACAAACTATACTTTAAGAATTTAGGGTGTTTTGTTTAGTCAGATATATGCTTTTTTGACACATAAGGTTTTTGGAAAGTGGAGATGGGAAATAGGCATATAAAAAAGGATGGCGAAATAGATGCAGGAAATGGCAGTGAATGAAAGAGGCAGTACTGGGCATGTGTGGGAGGAGGAGGGAAGGAGCTGTGGGCTTTTTGTCACTATTATGTTGCTATGGTAATGAAGCAAAACTGGGCTGCTCTGTCAGTTCGCTTTGAATGAAGGACCAAATATGTGCAAATTAGATGACAGATTAAGTCTGTAGTGAACCAAGTGGACCATTTAAACTGTTCTTCATCTAAGATTCATCATCACTTTTATAAAAACTCCTGTACCTCATTGGGGGCACTATTTAAAGAAAATTTCAAAGATTTTTACAGTAATTTTGAAATTTCTTTACATGAAATATGTGTTTACTGTAGAAACATACATATGAGAACAGAGCAGATGATGAAAAATACAGCTGATCTGTCTGTCAACTTTTTTTTATGCAACCCTTCACTCTTCCAGTTACAATTTTTTTGCTGAGATTGCAGCTTGTTATTGGATGTTGGATGTTGGGATGGGTTCCAGTTTTCCACTTAGTTTTCCACGATTTCAAATAAGATTTCAAGGGAGAAACCTTAGATGGTTACTTTGTCACCCTCCACTAAGTACCTAGCACTAGCCTTGATACCTTGCATCTATCCAGCAATAATCCCAGCACTTGAGGTAGAGGCAGGCAGATCTCCGTGACTTCAAGGCCAGCCTGGTCTACAGAGTGAGTTCTAGGCCAGCTGGAGCTATAGGAAGACCCTGTCTCAAGACCAAAAAAAAAAGGAATTACCTTGACTAACTTGGTCTGATTAATAATTATTTGTTGACTTGTCAATTGGGGTTGCTGTTGAACTGTTCCTGAATGTGTTCCTCAGAGACTGGTTTCAAGTAGAGGCTGAAGGACATAGTAACTTCCAGCAGTTGCTTTTTTACGGCTTCAGTGGAAAAAAAAAGAAACCAGGTCTGTGGAATATTACACCTATCTGCTTAGTCAAAATCTGGAGATGCCAGCTGGTACATCTAACCCTGGCAGTGATGGGTGAATTACAACAAATGTATTAACTGACACTAGGAAATAGGTTTGTGGACTGGAATCCTGGAGGACACTGGAGACGAGGGTAAGTGTGAGGATGAAACTGCTCATGGTGGAAGCAGATGTGAGATGAAAGAAGGTTGTGATTATATAACTGAGTTTCTGCAGTGATGGCCTGGAGGGAAGTTCCTGAGTTCACATTTCCAGGATATGGTAAGAGAATGAGCCATAAGACTAAGTCATTCACAAGGTGATGGGTGGTGAGTAAACGGAATTTTTGGATAACGCTCTTCTGACTTTGGGGAAATAATCCTTCAAAGTAAATGGTCCTAGGAGAGGCGGTCCATCCTCTGGCCCACAAGACTGGGGGTACCTTGCAAGGCCATTAGAATCCCTCCACAAGCGTTTCTGTTGCTTGGCTGGGGAAGTGGGTGGAAGAGGAAAGAGGGGCTTCCTCTCAAGGGTGAACCCACTCTTTCATGGGCTCCCCAAATTGCCAGGAAGAAAAAGGCCACTACACTACCCTACTCTCCCTCTCTTTTTGGGAGAGTGAGCAGGGCTTCTAAAATGGGATAAGATTCATTTCTCGTGAATTTTTCATAAAAACCATTTACATGAAAGTCACAACACCTTAAGCACATGGTGCTAGAGATGGTAGGGTAGATGGTCAGAAAGTTAAATGCAAAGCAGAAGACTCATTCCTCCCTTTTTTCATAGAAAAATGGACATCTTTTCAAGATGAACCTGCATTTCATACTTTGTTCCCATGTCTTCTTTCCCTTTTCTCTACGTATCTATCTGTAATGATGGGCCCTCCCGACGGTTTCTCTCCGTTTATTTCTCTGACCACTGTACTTACTGCTTGGAGGTATTTATACACACTTAGCGAGTTAGCTTGATTAAGGCTTCCTTTATTATAGGATATGACCTAGCTTATTAGATATTTGATTTATGGGGACCAAATACTGCTTGACATTTCGCATCAATTCTTTTTTTTTTTTTTTTTTTTTGGTTTTTTTTTTTTTTTCAANTTAGACAATAATCATGTAATATATGACACTTAAAAGTTACATTTTCTTTCTTTCTTCCTTCCTTCCTTCCTTCCTTCCTTCCTTCCTTCCTTCCTTCCTTTCTGTCTGTCTGTCTGTCTGTCTTTTTCGAGACAGGGTCTCCCTGTAGCCCCAGCTGTCCTGGAACTCACTCTGTAGACCAGGCTGGCTTTGACCTCACAAAGATCTGCCTGCCTCTGCCTCCCAAGTGCTAGGATTAAAGGCATGTACCACCACGCCCAGCTTTTTTTTTTTGGTCTTTTTGAGAGTCTCCCTTTAGTCCCAGCTGGCCTGGAGCTCTCTATGTAGACCAGACTAGCTTCGAACTCACAGAGTTCCACCTGCCTCGGCCTCCCAAGTGCTAGGATTAAAGGCATGTGCCATCATGCCCGGCCTATGGGGGTCAATTTTTAAGAGTGTGTTATAGATGGATAATCTCTTTGTCAAACTTTTGTCTTTTATCATCTCAGAGTTTTAGTATCTTTCCTTGTGATTGTTAAGGTGCTTATTATTCAAAGAGTAAGAGAAAAAAGCCATAGACCTGTGTTTGGTGGGGAGGAGGTTAACCTGGAGATGGAGATTTCCCATCTTACTGAAGCTTTGAAGCTACAAGATTTCATTCTGAGCCATAGATTGCATATATGATATGTGGACATACATATTTATATATAAACCTATAAAGATCATCATCATGCATGATTTGGGGGTAGCACATCAAGGCACCTTCAAAAACACATTTTACTAAAAGGCACAATTTTTGAGTTCTGTAGGAACAATACTAAGAAAGTCTAAGACTATTGCATAACCAAGTAATATCTTCTTCATGTCAGGTACTTATCTGTGTTTTAGTTTGTTGAATAAAGAGACACTCCAGATATACATTAACAAACCATAAACTAGGGCTGGGGAATGTAACTCAGTTGGTAGAGTGCTTGATCAGTAAACAAAAAGCCCTGGGTTTGAGCCCTAGCACAGCATAAAACCAGACACAGTGGCACATAGTTGGAATCCCACAATTTAGGATGTGGAGGATCAGAAGTTCAAAGTCATCCTCAGATATATAGCAAGTTTGAGGCCAGTCCGGAATACATGAAATCCTTTTTCCAGAAGTAAATAAAATGAAATAAAAACCTGAATGAATTTCTTGCTTACTTATAGTTGAAAATTCTAGGGTATGATCCTGACCTTTATGATGACACATAGCAAAGAAATGCTTCTGGGACTGATGTCCTTGAACTCTTTGTTGGGCCTGGCAGCCAAGCAGAGGTCTGAGGATTCTGATGGATTCCCCTTCCTTCTACCCCATTTGCACGTAGTGTCGGGTGCCTCTCCAAGCAGCCTCAGGTTCCCAGTAGGGGGCGCTGTTGTCTAATGCAAGGTCATTCCTTAGCTTGGTTATCGCTTCAGATGGGTTCTAAACTTTGCCCTTTCCCAAGATTTAATCTGTTTAAGTTGATATTCGTTATTTGCTCTTAAGTTTACTATGAATTTAATCTTATGTTACTCTTTAATACATTGAAGTGCGATTTTGGTTGCCGCCGCCGCCGCCGCCGCCACTGCTGCTGCTGCTGTTGCTTCACTGATTAACATTAACTTCGCCCAGAATGTGCTCAGAGTAGCAAGGGATCTTGCTGCTCAGGAATATGAATAATTTCATTGTTTAAAAAAACCGAGGAAATATTTAATTACTTTGAAAAAATATATGAAGTGAATTTTGATGAAGTTGGTTCTGGAACTAAGCTAGGACTTTTGGAGGAATTGAATTTACAAGTCTGCCTTGAAAATTTTATTTTTTGGCTGGTAGAGATGCATTATATTTGCATTTTTGAGCCTGACTAATTTTAATTCCGTTTTTTATTGTACAAACCGAAGAGGAACATTTGCTTTGTTTTCACCGATTACTTATACAATTATTCTTTTCAGATACTACATGAACCATGAACAATAGTATTATATTCCTTGATAATACATTTTGGCAAAAAGTATTTACATGAAAAAACAATACATAATTGTAATGACTTTCTCAACTGAGTATATTGCTGCAAGAAGCAGTCACCTTTTTAATACAAGTAAAATTCATTAAGTTTTCCCAATTAGCAAAGCAACTTTTCCAAATGAATTAGTGAAGAAAAAAAAATCTTGCCTATTTTATTCTAACCCAGCTGATTTACCTATTGGGGAGGAGAGGGGGGGAAAAAGAGAAGATTTAATTTTAATAAACATGACACAATGCTGACTCTTATGGGATTAGGTATGGTCCTGATACACTCAGTTTCTCTTCAGTTAGTTTCAAAGTAAAAGTTAGACTTGAAACAAAAGGCTTCGATGCAAAAGTAATATTCTCAAGACTCTCTTGTGCTAAAAAGTAGAATTGGGAGGTCCAAGTGAATAAATCCTTTGAATGGCAAACTTAATTTAAACAAAAGAATATATTTCCTCCTTCCTTAGAATGCTTAAATACTGTCACAAATTCAAGACCACATTATGTCATTTGACACAGAAAGTTGAGCCTCATATTTCTAGGTGCAAATGTAGTTTTGTGAGGAAAAAATATAATTAACTTTGAATTCATGCTTAAATAGCATAGATTTCATATTAATTTAACTTCTTTCTGCAGTCATTTTATATGTAAGGTATAATGATTGTTTTTAAGATTAAAAAATGACACTATCTATGCACACACTGAGTTTCTGTATGGGATCTGAAAAATCAGTTACATATTCTTAACAAAAGAGCAAGTCTTATGAATTAGCTTATGCATTGGTTGGGCTCCTGCTGTAAGGTGCATAGTATACCACTTTGCTTCTGGAATGCCTACTTAACACATTTAGGTGGATTGTAAAATGGTAGTCAATATTCCTGAGGGTGTAAGGTTAAGGCTGAAATTCTAACCACACATAATGTTGTTCTAAGATGTTGGACAACTAATGTAGTCTTTGTCTTGTAGGAAGCTTTCATAAGGTGTTAAGATGAATTGAAAATGAATTATTATGAGCGAAGTTCCCCAAATCATTTTCTTTCTCTGATAGTCTAATTAGTTCAACTTAATAAGGAGATGGAATTTTGGGGGTTTTGAATGAAAGAAGGAAAGAAAGGGAGAAAGAATGAGCCTGGTGTGGTGATGCATGTCTTTAATCTCAACCCTTGGAAGGCAGAGGTAGGTGGATCTGTGGATCTCTGTGAGCTCAAGGCCAGCCTGGTTTATATAGTGAGTTCCAGGCCAGCTGGGGCTGCAGGGAGACCCTGTCTCCAAAAGAAAGAAAGAAAAGAAAGAAAAGAAAGAAAAGAAAGAAAAGAAAGAAAGGCGAGGAGAGTAAGAAGAAAGAAGAAAGGAAAGAAAAGCAAAGAAAGAAAGAAAAAGTGAGAAAAACGAAAGAAGAAGAAAGAAAGAAGAAAGAAAGAAAGAAGCCAATGCTCTTAGCTGCTAAGCTATCTCTCCAGCCCCCTCTGTAACTGTTTTTACAGCTGTTTTGTCAGCTTAAAATTTTCTAAGAGTTTGGTTTGCAGAATGGTTATTTCAGACTTCAGTTCTGTTCAACAGTTCAGATTGGTTTGGGGGAGGCTGTGGGGAGGGGTGCACACATGGTGTGATGCACGGGTTATTGGTGATCCAGATGTTGACTGCATTCATATTTTCAGCTCGAAGCTGCTGTTCATATGATGAATGTGCCTGGTTCTGTGAGCATAGGCTGGAATTGTGTTTTATTTTTAAATATATTTGTTGTTCTTTGACAATTTTTAAAGTGTGTGTGTGTGTGTGTGTGTGTGTGTGTGTGTGTGTGTAGGCCAGATCTAGAGATCAAACTCCAAGAATTAGGCTTCACAGCTAGTGCCTCTACTTGCTGTGCCATCTTATCAGCCCCTATTCTTTGACAATTTTATACTTACATACAATAAACTTTGATCATGGTAATCCCCACCCTCCTGAACTGGCCCAAGAATCCCCAACATGTCCTCCCCCAACCATCATGTCCTCTTCTTTATTTTTTCTTTTCTGTTAGTATTTTTTTTCACCATGTGGGTTCTGGGGATCGAACCCAGATCCCTGCAGGGCAGTTCGATCTCTTAACAGTCCAAGCCACTCTTCTCCGAGCCCTCATGTCCTCTTCTTACAATGTTTTTATTATGAGCCCAGTTGTGTGTGTGGCATGCTTCAATCCCAGCATCTCAGGAGGTGAGAGGCAGGCCGTCTTGTGAGTTCAAGGACCAGGTCTAGTCTACATAGTGTAGTTCCAGGACAGCTGGGGCTACAGGGAGACTGTACTAAAAAAGCCAAAAAAAAAAAAATTTTTTTTTTTTTGTTTTTATGTGCATGAGCGTTTTGCTTGCATGTAAGTGCATCACATGCATGCAATACCTGAAGAGACCAGAAGATCCTCTGGAACGGGACAAACAGTTGTTACCAACCCTGTGGATACTGGAAACAAAACCCCAGACCTCTGTAAGAGCAGCCAGTGCTCTTAATCAGTGAGACCTCTCTCTCCAGTCTCTCCCTTTTTGGTATAACGCATTGAGTTAAATTAGTGCTGTCTGCATGTTCAAGGATGTAGGGCAATCCACCAAAATGGGCAAACTACCAGAGGCTACACCCTAAAAGAAAAATTAATTCCCCCCACACACATACACCAGCAGCCACTGACTGCAAGTAGCTCCTAAGCTGGGATAGACTCATGAGTCAACTCCCCTATTCATGCTGGAACATTGGCTGGCTTGACCTTGTGCTGGACTTGTGCAGGTGACCACATTTACTGGAGTTCATGAGCCCAGTGGCTGTGTCATGGTCAGCAGACTTTCACAGCTCTCCTCCCATCCTCTGACCTTTCTTTCTGTACCTCTTCCAAGATGTTGGAACTGGTTTTAACATAACCCAGTACTGTTGTTCTGGGATTTCTTTTGCCTCTTGAAAACGTGCAGTTCTGTCTATTGGATTCTAGGCTTTCCTCATTAACTCCGTCTTCCTCTTTTTGTGGATGGAGGACTTTCTGTACTAGTTTCATGGAAACTGGGGTAATATAAAAAAAAGAAACAAAAAAACCAAACAAAAAAAAAAAACGTTGCGGGAGCTCAGACTCTCCATTGTCTCATTCTCAACTAGTATATATCTTTATATATCTATATCTATATATGTGCTGTGTATATAGATAATAATATATATGTATATTTTTTCAGCTTTTTGAGACAGGGTTTCCCTTTACTTCCAGCTTGTCCTGGAGCTTGCTATGTAGACCAGACTGGCCTTGAACTCACAGAGAACCACCTGCCTCTGCCTCCGTGTGCTGGGATTAAAGGCGCACACCACCACGCTGGGCTTCTCCTGCTTCAAAAGTATTTTGCTTGAGGCCAGTCTAGAATGTAGACTATCTTCCCTTACTTTTTCCCAGCCTCCTGTGTTCCTTTAAGTCTGGAAGTCTGATCTACGCTGGCGATGGTGTGCCATGTCCTCTTAATCCCAGCACTTGGGAGCAGAGGCAGGTGGTTTCTCTGTGAGTTCAAGGCTAGCCTGGTCTACAGAAGAGCTCCAGGCCACTGGGACTACAAGGGAGACCCCTGTCTCAAAAATACCACAAAAAAACAAACAAAAAATTCTGATCTAGTTTTGTCTTGGTTGTTTATATCTAATCTCTTTTACCTCTTTGAAAATGATGGGAATCTTCTTATTGTTTTTTGATTATTAAAATTGTCATATTTATGAACCTTTGTAATTATGTTTTTATTTACTGTACCAGACACAGCCAGTATAATGTATAAACTCTTATTCCTCATTCATTTGTAGAAAATTTTCATGACTTTTTTAAAAAGGGCCTTCTGTCACCGGGCGTGGTGGCGCCACATTTCATCCTAGCACTTGGGATGGCCGACGGAGACGGATCTTTGTTGAGCTCAAGGCCAGGCTGGTTCTACGGCGAGTTCCAGGACAGCTGGGGCTCAGGGAGACCCGTTCAACAAAAAAAAAACAAAAAAACATATTTTTCTAAAAAAGGTCCTTCTGCAAAAAGGGCACCCTCCTCATTTCTTTTTTTTCTTTTTCTTCTTTTTTTTTTTTTTGTCATTTTGGACACGGGTCTCTCCCTGTTACCCCAGCTGCCTGGAGCTCCTCTCTAGACCAGAGATGCCTTGAAATCACAGAGATCCCCTTGCCTTTGCCTCCTGAGTAGTGGATTAAAGGTGTGCGCCACCACTCTGGCTCTCATTTTTTTTTAAGATTTCTTTTTATTATCTTCTCTCTCTATCTCTCTCTCTCTTCTCTCTCTCTCTCTTCTCTCTCTCTCTCTCTGCCTCAACAACAGGTGGCTGATCAACTGGTGTTTGGAACTGAACTTGAGTCCCCTGGAGAGCAGTCAAGCACTCCTAAATGCTGGCCATTTTCCAGCCTCTTCATAAATTTCATAGAGGGGACTTGTGCATCCCAGGCCTGCCTCCAACTCACTAATAGCCAAAATGTCTTGCACTTGAAGTCCTCCTTCCTTCTCCCAAGTGCTGGAATTATAGGCATGAGCCACCAAACCTGCGCTCATCCATGTGTTTGAGGCTGACAGCCACCCCTCTATTTCCTCTGCCTTGTATTGATCCAGATGCCAGACCACCAGTATTTCCCCTACCATTTTACTTATTATTTATTTATTTATTTATTTATTTATTTATTTATTTATTCATTCATTCATTCTTTGTCTTTTGAGACAGAGTATCCTTTAGTTCCACCTGGCCTGAGCTTGCTCTGTACCACCGGCTGCGACTTGAACTCGCCAAAGAGCCACTTGCCTCTCCTGTGGAGGTGCTGGATTAAAGGAATGTGTCACAAGGCGGGCATGGTAGTTTTTAATACATCTATTTCCCGTTCCTCTCCTTCCCCTTTTTCTTCTCTTTCTCTCCTTTTTCTTCTCTCTCTTTTTCTTCCTTCCTTTTTCTTCCTTTCTTTTTCTTTCTGACATTATCTGGCTATGTAGCTCAGGCTAGCCTTGGATTTTCAATCCTTTAGTCTCTGCCTCCATAAATGCTGGGATTATAGGCACGTGGACATACACAGGGGTCTCTTAAGATCTAATTTGAGGATGGCTTGTCAATTTTTATTCTAATTTACTTCTTGGATTTCTCTATTCCGGTTACTAGATTTTTTTTATTTTCATTTTATGTGTATGGGTATTTTGTTTTGTTTTGCTTTTTGTTTTTTTGTTTTTAGATAGGTTCTCACTATGTAGTCCTGGCTGGCCTAAAAGTCACTATGTATACTAGGCTGGCTTTAAACACACAATGATCTGCCTGGCCTGCCTCTGCCTCCTCAGTGCTTGGGATTAAAGATGTGTGCTACCACACCAGGCCATGTATGAGTGTTTTGTCTGCATATACATATATGCACCATGTGCATTCCTGGTGCCTGCAGAGGTCAGCAGAAGGTGTCAGATCCCCTGGAACTGGAGTTACAGAGGTTGTGAGTCACCATATGGGTGCTGGGAACTGAAACCTGGGTCCTTTGCAAGAGCAGTCAGTGTTCTTAACCACTGAACATCTCTCCAGCCCCTAGCTTAGGTTTTCCAATGAACCACTTTATCACTTCTGGATGGTGTAGACTTCACTATCTGCTTATGGGAGCCAAGAGGAGAAAGGATGCTGCCAGAGGTTTTCAAGGCGGGAAAGGTGCGGCCAGGTGCCCTGACATTTAACCAGTGACCGTAGTCACTTAGTCTTCTTTTCAAAATAGTGTCCATCCCACTAACACTTCCTGGAGCCCCTTCACCTCAGCCCACCAGTCCAGTCCAGTCCAGGGATGCCCTTTTCAACTTTCTATGAGAACTTGGCACCAGTTTTCTCCCAGGCAAGAGGTTAGAAGTCTAACTTAACTGCCTCTCAACTCTCTCTCTCTCTCTCTCTCTCTCTCTCTCTCTTC